>CM053580.1:304634873-304664874 GCA_028627135.1 Pseudochirops cupreus
AGAGGGCAAAATAGAACTTGAAAGAATTCACCAATCACCTCTTGAAAAAGATCTCCAAAAGAAAACTCCTAGGCATGTTATAGCCAGGTTCTGGAGTTCCCAGATCAAGGAGAAAATATTACAAGCTGTCAAGAAGGAACAATTTGAATACTGTGGAAACACAATTGGGATAACCCATGATCTAGCATCTTCTACATTAAGAGATCAAAGGGCTTGGAATATGATATTCTAGAGATCAAGGGAGCTAGGATTAAAACCAAGAATCACCAACTCAGCAAAACTGAGTATAATGTTTAAGGGGAAAATATGGTCATTCAATGAGATGCAGGACTTTCAAGTGTTCTTGAGGAAAGAACCAGAACTGAATAGAAAATTTGACATTCAAACACAAGAAGCATGAGAAGGTAAACATGGAAAAGAAATCATAAGGAACTTATCAAAGTTGAACTATTTACATGCCAACATGGAAAAATGAGAATTGTAACTTATGAAACTTTTCTCAGTATGAGGATAGGTGAAGGGAATATAAATGTATACATAAGTATACATATATATGTATACATATGCATATGTATATATGGAAGAACATATATGCAAATGAATACATATGGGAGTGTGCGTATATATGTGTGCATAGACAGAGGGCACAGGATCAATTGAATAGGAAGGAATGATATTTTAAAAGATGAAATTAAGAGGTGGGAAAGGAATAGAATGAGAGGAGACAGGGAGAGACAGAATTGGATCAATCATTTTATATAAAAGAGGCAAGGCATAGCTGTTACAATGGAGGAGAAGAACAGGAAGGCAAAAAGGGAATGGGTCAACTGTACTCTCCTTGAATTTGCCTTAGGGAGGGAATGACATACACTCTAAAATGGGTATCTTGCCGTGCAGGAGAGTAGAGGGGAAGTGGATGAGTGGGGTGATGATGGAGGGGAGGGCAGGCTGGGGGGAGAGCTGTTAGAAGCACACACTTATGTAAAGGGACAGGGACAAAGTAGAGAATAGGACAAGGGGAGGGCAAAATAGAAAGGAAGGAACTATCATCAGTGTTACACAATATGTCCATTGTAGAGATGTTCTGTGTAACTACATATGTACGGCCTGTATTGAATTACTTGTCTTTCTGGTAGGGGTGGGTAACAAGGGAGGAGGGGAAAGAATCTAGAATTTAAAGTTCCAAAATCATGTATTAAATATGTATATCTATATAATTATAATTATTATTATTTACATGCAACTGGGAAGTAAGATATACAGGCACTGGGATAGGCAGATCCATCTTGCTGTACCAGAAAGTCAGAGGGGTGATGGGGAAGGATATAGGAGAGAGCATATTGAGGGAGGGAGTATACAGTGGGATCAGTGTTTTGGGGGGGTGGGTAGGGAAAAGTTGAGGAGAAAATTTGTAAATCAAAATATTGTGGAAATCAATAATAGAAACTAAAAAATAAACAAAAGTTAACAAAAATAAAACATAAAAAGAGGTTTTCCCCCATTAGACAACTTCGCTTCTTATCCTAGATGGATTAATTTTATTTGTGCAATATTTTTAATTGGAAGTAATAAAAATTACCAATTTTATATTTTGTTGTTGTCTCTATCCTTTGTTTTATTAGAATCATATTTCCTAATAATTAAAATGAGAAGTATAAAATCCATCTCTCTTTTTTTTTTCTTCTGTGATCTTTGATATTAATGTTACTTAGCCATTTCAAATTTATTGACAGATTTGGTGTACAATGTAATTCTACTTCTAATTTCTCTCAGACTGCTTTCTAGTTTTCCTAGCAGTTTATAGGTAGTTTGAATCTTCTGGTTTATTATACACTGGGATATCAAGTTCCGTTATTTCTGATTCTCCCTTGTCTAGTCTAATCTATCTCTCTTATTTTTAAACCAACGTGTGATGATTTTAATGACTGTTGCATTAAGATACTAAAGTTTGATGTTTTAATCATTAGTTCTAGTTCTCTACTCATTCCTACTTTTTCAATATTTCTTTTAATATACTAAAACTTTTGTTTCTCTAAATCAATACTATTATTTTTATTGAGTTCTATAAAGTTTTCCTTTGATACTTTAGGATAGCATTGAAACTATGAATTTGGAAACTATTATTATTTTTTATTACATTAATAGGGCCCAGCCCTGAGCCTTGACCATTCCTCCAGTTATTTAAATTGTTCTTTTATTTTGTTAAGTAGCATTGTGTAATTGGGTCTATATGAGTCTTTCTACTGCTTTGACAGTTTTACCCCCATTCAGATGCTTTATGCATTTTGTAGTGTTTTTGGGGTGAGATTCTCCTTTTTTATTATCACCTCTTTGATTATGTTATTAAGATGTGTAAGTATTGTTGGTTTTCGTGGGCTTATTTTATAATCTATAATATTGCTGAAGTTATTAACTCAATTAATCTCTTTGATAATTCCCTTGATTTTCTAAATATATTATCATGTTTTCAGCAAATAGGGACAGTTTTGTCTTTTCTTTGTCTATTTTTATTTCTTTGATTTCTCTCCTTTATCTTGCTGTTTCTAGATTTATATGAAATAACAGCAAGGAGAGTGGGCATCCTTGGTCTATGCTGTATATATTAGAAAAAATATTCTAGTGTATCCACATTGATTACGATGGTTGATTTTGATTTAGATATGGAAACAATATGTCTCTGACCTACAATGTGTGAAAGGTCACTCTACCCTCAGAGTTAACTGTATCCTTGAGGTGACTGAGGAATCTCTGGTGTGTCTGCCTTTGTCTCTCTGGACATCCAAGTTTTCATAACCTCTAGCGTGGATTACTGTAATAGCCTTCTAACTTCTAGCTGCCAAAGTGATTTGTCCAAAGGGTAGATACAACCATGTTCCTATTCTATTTAATATACTCCAATTTATTAACCTCTTCGATAAACCAACCAATCAAACAAACAAACAAATAAACTAATCTTTATTATCTCTAGCATCAAACATAAACTTATCTTGTTAAATATTAATACTCTTCCAATATACTTCTTTTTCATGCATTACTACGTCTCATGAACACTGTCATCTAGACTTACTGGTATATTTGCCATTCCTCCAGATAAGGCACCATCTTCCATGTTCATGCTTTGTACTATTTTTCCTCTATGCCCAGAATACTCTCATTCACCACCATCCATCACCTTCTACAGCAATCACTGGTCATTAGTATACTTTCCTCTAAAGTTAATTTTTATCTGCTTTCTCTATATATTGTAGGTATTTATGTACGTATATATTGTCTCCAACACGTAAGCTCCTTGAGAGTGTTGACTTATTATCATTATTATTATTATTACTTGTATATTTAGAACCCAGGGCATTGCTTATCCTATAGGAAATACTTCAAAAAATGCTTGTTGCCTGCTTGATTTATATGCCTAGGTAATTGAATATTTATCAGCGGTTCTCAACCTGTGGGTTATGTTCAGTTTGTAACAATGAAAATATATTGTGCATATCAGATATTTACATTACAATTCATAAAAATAGCAAAATTACAGTTATGAAGTAGCAACAAAAATAATTTTGTGGTTGGGAGTCACCACAGCATGAGGAACTATATTAAAGAGTCAGGGCATTAGGAAGGTTGAGAACCACTGTCCTAAAAGATCTATGTGGATATTAATTCCGCTAATGAAGAGGACAAGATTTCTACATTTCATAAACTGTCATAGCAAAAACAACTATTCTTTAATTGCCAAATTTCTAGTTACTAAGCACTCTACATTTATCATGTATACAAATGCATATATACATGCACATATTTATTTCTATGTAATTGTATTTCTATGTAATTAATTTCTATGTAATAATAAGATGATATAAACTCATAGGAGAATTTAATTTCTTGATAGTGACAATACCTATAAGCCTATAGAAAGCTTATTCTTTTCAAGTTCAACAGAAAGATTGAGTTTATTTAAGGTTTAGTTATAAGTTGCCCAGAAGATTTAAACTCGGCAAAAGACCAGGAAGTTTGCTCCTGTCCAGAAGCCCTCATGAGCACAGAAATCTAATAGTAAAGTAAATCTAGGACAAACCAGCTGTAACCAAGCAGAATGGTGTGGATAAGCATCATTGATTTTTCATCAGCTGTGATATATAGTTCACATTCATGAATGCACCTTGGAATAAGCCAATTTCCAGATAAATTCAAATCAGTGTGAAATAAAATGCATGAATTGATTAAAGACTATACCGAAACATAAATGACTTCTAAATAATGGAAAGCAGATCAGAATATGGAAAACAGTCATTTTGATTCAAGTTGCCAGTGAACCTTGAGGAATATATAGGATGATAACATGCCACCTCTACTAGGCACAGGTCTTTGAATTGTGAGGCCAACTATTGCTGAGCAAAATTAGGCTAAAAGGACCTAGAATTTTTAGTTCTTACTAGGTTAGGGACTTTAAAGGATTGTAGCAAAGCAATGGTCATTATACTGAGTCCATATCCTGTGTGCCAGATGCCATTCAGTATGGTAGGATCAGAGGGCAAGGGACTAATAGTAAAGCTTGAAAACACCATCTTCAAGCCATCAAAGATGACCAAATATATTGATTTGGGTTAATTGCTATAATGCCATGAACCGGCAGATTCCCAAAAGAATGCTACTGTGAACAGCTTTTAAGGTTTAGATTACACAGTATAGTGAACACTCTATTTATTCCATTACACATCAAGGCAAACATTCACAATATATTACAATATAATATTCACAACATTACATATTATCCAGAAAATCACAATACGGTTTTCATAACAGCTTAACATTAGAATGGCCACAGAGTTTTCACTACAGTGGCCACAACATTTGGAACAAGGAATAAAAGAATAATCATCTGGTTTCCCTAAGGGAGAAACCCTCCTCACTTAATCATTCAATCAATTCACAATATAGCAATGTTCTACTCATGGCACGACCATTAACTTAATCAGTCACTAATCTATATTCAAAATTACTAAATATCATTAATCACTAAGTATAATCATTAAAAAAAACACACAAATCCTCCTCCCCTTGGTGTCCAGCAAACCTCGATTTCATCCAAATGGAGGCCTTTTTCTTCATCTTGACTCTGGGTGGTCTCTCTGATTCCCTGGATCCTCTTCCATGGTCCCAGCTCCCTCCTGAATCCACCAAACAGTCACCTGGATTCAGAAGCAGACAGCTCCCAGATCTTCATCCAGTCCTCAAAGGTAGACAGTTCCCAGGTCATTGTCCAGTACTCAGGGCAGTCCCTGGCACACACTGAAGTTCACAGTGTCCAGCACATCTCAAATCCTTCACCACTTCTCTTGCCTGGAACTCAAGGACTGGCCAAGCCATGAACAAAGTCTTATCCCAGTTATGCTTCTTCAGTCCTCCAGCAGTTCAGCTGGCACTAGGATCCAGAAGGAATATTGGCCTGCAGGAGGCCTTCCAGACAAACCCTCTCAGCCTTATAGGCGGCCTTCACCAGATTCTGGTCTCAGGAAAACTCCATCTCAGTTCTCAGTCAGCTTCCAGATGCTGGGAGAGAAACTCTGTCTCTCCCTTTCTCAGTCTCCTTCACCAGGTGCAACATTCCAATTCCGTCTCTCTATTTCTGGAATTCTTCTTTATATACATACACTGGCCTCCTGTCTCAGCTAATCCCCTTCTTCCATGTCAACAAGGGAATTCACACCCTCTCAAGAGGGGACAGGGATCACACCTTCCATACTTAGCCCTAAGTTACTAAGTGCTAAGTATCTGCTAAACTGATTGTTGTTACAATTGCCCAAAGTCAAATTATGAAGCAATGCTGTCCTTGTTTAGGCTTAATACTAACCATTCATCCAGAATGGCAGTGCAGTGGAGGAGAAAGAATCAAACAGAGTCTAATCAGCCTATCCAATAGTTCTAGAATTGATTGTCCTCTGCACAAAGTACCAAACCAAAAAAAAAAAAAGGAGAATGAAAATATGAATAAATAGGGATTAAAAAAAACCAGTTGTAATGAAATGATATTATGGGTTAAGAAGTTCAAGAGGTAAATCCAGAAGATGAGAACTCTACAAAAACCACTCCATGAATTACTGAAAGAAATGTAAAGATTAGAAATGAAATTATAAATGAACTTGGAATTTAGAGGGAAAATATGAAAGACAAATAGCTTTCAATAATAGGTGTAAAATTTTACTCACGTACCAGGGTTTTTTAAGAAATGAAAATGAAACAGAATGCAATAAATATATAAAAGAATAAGAAATATTAAAAGAAATTAAATATATTAAAAATTGAAAAATACAGTATTTACTATCAAAAATTCATCTGGAAACTAAGTGGAAGAAAGATTATTTAATAATCATTGTTGAGTCACTGAACTTGTATCTGACCTTATTTGGTGTTTTCTTGGCAAAGATACTATAGTGGTTTGCCATTACCTTATCTAACTCATTTTAAAAAGAGGGATAAGTGACTTGCCCAGGGTCACAATCTAGAAAGTATCTGAGGCCAGATTTGAACTTAAGGTCCTCCTGACTCCAATGCTGGCATTCTATCCACTGTACCATCTACCCTTTAATAATCATTAGAAACCTGAAAATTGAGACCAAACAAAAAGGTGAAATACCATATTTCAGGAAATCATGAAACAAGATTTCTAAGATTAATTAGTAACAGAATATCAAGTGCAAACAGAAAGAATTCATTGATCACTTCCTGAAAGAAACTCTCCCCCCCCCCAAAAAAGTTAAAAGAGACAAGCAAGGAATACACGTCATGTTTAAAGGTAACATAGATAATATAAATATGCACTGAATGATACAACATTTAATGATTTAGAGGAAAAGTTAATAGGACTATAGGGAGAAAGATACATCAAGACTAACAGTTTAGATTCTAGGATTACCCTTTCTAGATATAGAACATTTGCAAACAACAGAAAAAAAAATGAGTTAAGAACTGGGATTTTTTTAAAAGTTAGATGTAATAAATATATTTTGTTTTTGTTGTTCTTGTTCTGTTACATACAGTTCTTTATGACCCCATGGACCATAGCATGCCAGGTCCTTCTATCCAAGCCCACGTTCCTTGCTTCCATGACATTATCTATCCATCTCATCCCCTGCCATCCACTTCTCCTTTTGCCTTCAATCTTTCCCAACATCGAGGTCTTTACAATGAATCTTGCCTTCTCATTATGTGACTAGTCTATTTAAGCTTTGGCTTCAGTATTTGTCTTTCAAATGAAAAATATAGATTATCTTTTAATATTGAGTGATTTGATCTCCTTGCTATCCAAGAGACTCTCAAAAATCTCTTTCAGCTCCACAATTAGACAACATCAATCTTCAGGGCTTGGCTTTCCTTAAAGCCTGACTCCCACAACCATACCTTACTACTGGAAAACAAAACAAAACAGTGTAATTTTGACTATACAGATCTTTTTCAGCAGGTGATATCTCTGCTTTTTGGTGTAATATCCAGATTTGTCATAGTTTTCCTTCCAAGGAGAAAATATATTTTAATTTCATGGTTATAGTTGCCATCTCTAATGATATTTGAGCCCAAGAATATCCGTTATGACCTGTCTGTGTAGGGCAGGAGTGGGGAACCTGTGGCTTCAAGGCCACATGTGACCCTCTAGGTCCTCAAGCTCAGTCCTTTGACTGAATCCAAACTTCATAGAACAATTTCCTTAAGAAGAGGATTTGTTCTGTGAAGTTTGGATTTAGTTAAACGGCTGCACTGGAGGACCCAGAGGGTCACATGTGGCCTTGAGACTGCAGGCTCTACACCCCAGTTTAGGGTAACCCTGCACAGCATAACTCATAGCTTCATTGAGCTATGCAAGTCCTTTGAAAATATATTTCTACTGTCTATGATATCTTTATAAAAAAGAAATTGGGGGGGGGGGGGCTAGGTGGCACAGTGAATGGAGCACCAGCCCTGGAGTCAGGAGGACCTGAGTTCAAATTTGACCTCAGACTCTTAACACTTAACACTTACTAGCCGTGTGACTTTGGGCAAATCACTTAACCCCAATTCCCCTACCTTCCCCCCTCCAAAAGGCAAAAAGAAGGGAAAGAAATGGTTTGTTTCATTAAAATGACATAAACTGATGCAGAAAAAGCAAAATGTTAAACAGATCCTTTTATTGACCAGAATGCTATGAAACATAATTAATATAAAAAAACATTTTAAGAAAAAATGTTCTGATTTAACTAGATAACATATAATTTAAATCTAAAGAATTGGTGGGAGAAACATATTCTAAAGTGCTACTGTCTTTGAAGGTTACAGAAGGAATAAAGAAAGACAAAAATGCAACTGGATGGGTGGTTTTGTTCTCTTCTTTTGATTTTAAGAGAGGAACAAAAAAGCAAGAGGAAAAGTAATACAGTAAGGGAGAAGTAAGGAAAAAGAGGGACTTCCTATTTCATGTAAATGGGGTATGTAAGAGGAAGACTGTATAAAAATGGAGAGTGGGCATCTAATTTCTCTCTCTCTCTCTCTCTCTCTCTCTTTCTCTCTCTCTCTCTCTCTCTCTCTCTTTCTCTCTCTCTCTCTCTCTCTCTCTCTTTCTCCCTCTCTCTCTTTCTCTTTGTATTTCTCTCTCTGTCTCTCTCTCTCTTTCACACACACACAAACACACACGCACGCATGCCGGATGCATTTCTTGAACTAGACTCCACCATGCCCCCCAGAAATCTTATTATCTGATGAGATTGTATGAACCTTGCTCCTCACACCTCATCAGTACCCTCTGATTTGGAGACTATGCTGTTTTGTCTTAGTTTAACTGAATTTCCACACATTCATATGCCACATTTAAAAAGTCTCACCTTCAACTGTGTAAAATCAAATCAGAAAATTAATGCATCACACTGCAATTGTCTTGTTTACTGCTTATTTCTACAGCAGCTGAATTGAGGAAATGATAGAGAGGGTTCTAAATTATACTGAATCATACCTCAAAAGAACACATTTGGGTTACTGAGAGCTCCATCATTTATAGGTCAAGCACTCTTCCAAGTGTTCTTCTCATTAATCTTATGAACTTTCCAATTAACTAGAATTATTTTGGAAGAGAGTAGTAAATGTTGCAATCATTAGTGTGTCTGGCTATAGAAAAAAAAGGGTTGAGAAGAAGTGGGTAAATTAAGGTCAGAGTTTGAAACTTTTTGATCAAGTTTATGTGCTTTTCCTGAATATCTTTAAAGTATCAGTCATCCATTTAATCAAAAGACACCAAAATTTATGCTACATCATCAGGGGAAATCAGGCCATGGACACACTTTTTAAACTCAATTTTGTCCTACACCAACTAAAATGTCACTATGGTATGCTGGCAAATTGGGGATAGGAAAGAGTAGGGAAGGAAAGAAAATTATGAAAGTGCTGAAACTCAAGCAGATGTTTATTAGTAACTTTAATCTTAACTCAGTGTTACTCTTTGTTTATAAATAAGGCAAATATTCTATAAAATGCCATACCTGGAAGAATGGGAAATAGGACAGAAAGAACATGGACATTATTTTTATTACCAATAATCATTTTAAGAAGATGATGAAGAATGATAAATAACTTTATAAAATGAATAGTTTTTTTTATTTTGCTTTTTTCCTCAGAATTTATTTATTTTGAGTTTTCAAAATTCATTTCCACAAGATTTTGAGTTTCAAATTTTCTCCCAATCTCTCTCCTACCCTCCCCCCCACCTGAAGATGGCAAACATACTGATTGCTCCTTCCTCCAGTCTGCCCTCTCATATACCAGCCATTCTGTGCCTTCCTCCCCTTCCCCCTTACTTCATTGTTGGGCAAGATGGATTTCTATACCCCATTGCCTGGATATCTTATTTCCTGGTTGCATTTAACAACAATTTTTTAACATTTGTTTTTAAAATTTTCAGTTCTAGATTCTCTCCCTTCTCCCCTTATCACAAACCCCCACTGGGAAGATAAGCATTTCAATACAGGTTATACATTTGTAGTTATGCAAAACATTTCCATAGTAGTCATGTCGTGAAAGACTAACTATATTTCCCTCCATCCTGTCCCCCCCCATTTCTTCTATTTTCTCCTTTGACCTTGTCCCTTTTCAAAAGTGTTTGCTTCTCACTACCCCTTCCTCAATCTGCCCTCCCTTCCATTATCCCTCCCTCCTATGCCCTGCCCCCCACTTTCCTAAAGGGTAAGATACCCAAATAAGTGTATATGTTATTCCCTCCTTAAGCCAAGTCCAATGAGAGTAAGGTTAACTCATTCCCTTTCACCTTCCTGCTCTTCCCCTCCATTGGAACAGTTTTCTCTTGCCACTTTTATATGAGATAATTTACTCTATTCTATCTCTCCCTTTCTCCTCCCAATATTTTCCTCTCTCACCTCTTATAAATACATAGCATTTAATAATGAACATCTTTCACTTCCTCTCCCCCAACTATTTAGCAAAAGTGATTTGAGTATATGTAAGTACAAAGCAAGTAAAGCTGTGTGTACCATAAATGCTAGAATTACTTTTTTCTTTTTTTTTTTGTTTTAGGATTTGGGTCATAGGAAAATCAGAGACTCAAGAAGCTGAGTCAGAATAATGAAAGTAGTAAAATGGTTCAATTATCCCAGATATAGTTTGGTCTAGCCTTTACATTTAAGGTTTTGAAGCTCAGTGGAAAAGAGGGCATGGGTAGGTGTTACTAAGTGGAAGAGAAATGTCTCAGGAGGGATTAAATTAAACTTTGTCCTTGATCAGACCTCTCAGGGCATACCAAAAACACTGAAATCTTTGAAGAACATACCATTTAATACCCAGCGTAAGAAGTATCAGAACTTCAGATAATACAAAACAGGTACAATAAAAGGAGAGGTATTTCCTACAAAAGTGCACGAAGCCTGACCCTAACCAAAATCCCTGTTCAGTGAGCAAGTTTGAAAGGCAAATAAACAAAGAAAACTACCACCATAAAAAGTTATTATGGTGCCAGGGATAGCCAAGAGAAAAACTTAGAAGAAGAAAATGACTAAAATATCTTCAAGAAAAACCTCAAAGAAAATCAAAACATTAACATAAGATTAACTAGCAGTCTTGGAAAAAATAAAGATCTCATGAAAAGGCAGGTGTTTTCAGGCTTCTGGTCACAGGGATTTCACAGTTTTTAAGTAACTCTTTCCCCTTCCATTGATGAAGGTGGATCATGGAAGAACGCTGTAGCTTACCAAATTAAAAGATCCCCAAAGAATAAGCTACCACTTGATCTATAAAATATCTATTTTCCAGACTTACCTGACCTTCCTCAAATCCCCAAGTTGAACTCTCAATATACCCCACATGAGTAGTTTCCTCCTAAACATTTCAGAAGATTCTTAGGTAGATGAAGATACAGTTATAACCTTGGTGTCTATGTTCTTCTTTAAAAGGCCTAAATGAATGCCCCCAAGGTCCTGAGCTACCACCAGATGAAAAGAAAATAGACGGCAAAGAAGATTGAACCTTCTATAAGTTTTTTAGAACTGCATTATCACACAATGAGTGCTGTCTCAGACCCTGGTCCCTAAATCTATCCCACTGAGTTTCCATGTTTTCTGGTCAAACAGTTAGAAACAAGTTTCAATGAAAGGAGTTTCCTATTAGGAATTCCCTACATCAATGAAATTGAAGTTCTCATGCAAATAAACAAATAAAAGAACAGAAGAAATTATTTATATTATAAATTTATGTAAACTATATAAACTTACATATAATATATTATTATCATTATAATTATTACTGAGACAGGTAAGATCCATTAATTAGAAAAGAGAACATAACAAAAATGTATATAGATTATGTCCCCTCTATCTTGTAACGGAAAAGACTCCATTGTCCATTTATTCCAATCTCACCATTTCACATATCCTATACTTCTCATTCTCCCTCCCCCAACCAATACAGTCAGTTGCCAAATCTTGGCATTTCTACCTCTGCCATATCTCTCCTGTGACTCCCTTCTCTCTCTCCTCACACAGCTACCATCTAAATTCAAGCTCTAATCACTTCTCACTGTATTAGCAAGCACCCTCGGCATACCCATGAAGGCTGCTAGCACAGGTTCTTAGATCTGCTTTTCTAAAGGAAAGCAACTCAAAATGGGTTAACAATCTTACTTTAATCCATCAAACATATATCATTTACCTAGTTCAGGGGAAAAAGTCAGCACCCTGAACTTCACAGAATACAAACTCAAGTTACAAGCAAACAAAGAAACAGATCAGCAGAGGGCTTCAAACCATCTGACCATTAGACCCATACATAGTTACCAGAGAGGGAAGCACCAACATTTGGGTTTTCAAAGCTGGGGGGCTCAACAGCTTCCAAGATTCTCATCTGGACAAACCACACAACTCTTTATAAAGTGAGCCCCAAAGCAAAACCTCACATCAGGACGTGTATATATAGCCTTCTCCTGGATTGGAGAATGTCACGGCCCTCTTGACCCACTGCCCAATCACAAAGCAACAAGGAGTGGGCATTCTGGAAAAACAAGTCTCTGCCACAGGCTCCACTTGACCATATTCAGACTATTAGGGGGCAGAGTATACTTTCTAATCAGGGAAAGTTCTCCAACGCTACTTAAGCCACTTAAGCAAAGGGCCTAGGGGCAGGGAAGATAACCCTCACCTAGATTGTTTTAATAACCTACTAATTGTTATCTCTCCCCTAAGTCTTTCACTATTTTTGTATATTCTGTACAGTGCTGCCAAAGTGATTTTCTTCAGGTGTGCATTTAATGATGTCACTCCCCTATTCAATAAACTCCATTGGTCCACTATTCCTCTAGGGCAAATAATCATTTATTCTGTTTAGCTTGTAATGCCCTTCAAAAATTGGCCCCATCCTATCTTTCCAGGTTTTTTGGACATCTCCCTCACTCATCATTCAAACCAAACTGGCCTCTTTGTACCTTTCACATGACAGTCTCCTTCCCATATCAGTGCCTTTGTACTGGTCTGAAATACACTCCTACCTCATGCCTTGAAATCATACAACTCCTGTGTTCCTTCAAGTTACAACTCAAGCAGTACCTTCTACATAAAGCCTTTCCAGATTTTCTCCCTAAAAGCTAGTGTCCTCTCTCCCAACCTGCCTGGTATTTAACAACTTTGTATTTATTATCTTTATATTTCTGAAATGCATGTGAACTTAGTGTCTCTCCTATTCAGATGTAACGTCCTGGTAAACAGTGATTGTTTCCTTCTTTGTACCTATATCCCCAACGCCCAGTCTAGTATCTGGAATATAGTAGGCATTTAAAAAATTCTTATTGATTGGTTGATGTGGAAATAGAGGCCTAAAGAGGTGTGATGACTCCTTCAAGTTTGTATAGGTAATGAGCATTAGAGGAGAGTTTTGAACCCAAGTCTTCTTACTCCAGTGCCAGTGGTTTTTTAACTCTTTTCACAACTCCTCCTAATAGTGGTAGTGGATGAATATAAGAATACAAATAAAAACAACTAAAAAGAAAACTAAGTAAGATACGAAATGGTGACCAACTCCATTAAATGCTAGCCATTCATCACCCTTTCAAGGTTTCTGGCTCTAATCTCTGCTTTTCTTACAGATTCCAGTTTTTCACACCACCAATCTTGTCTCATTCCCTCTCTGGGATGATGATTCAGTTTGTCATACTACCATCCTGTCATGAGTCACCTAAGTCTGTTACTTATCTTGCCAGGTTTTGACTTTTTTCTCTCCAACAACTCCTGCCACTTAATCCTGGATGATATCAAGTCCCATCTTGATTGAACAAAAGTCTTATTCAGATCTCTGCAAAATTGAATATTTGCTGTTCTGGCTGATACTGGACAAAGACTCTCTAAGACCCTGTTGTACTTATTATTTTGCAGCCTCATCAACACCTGATGTATTTCTAAGCATGTGCTAGAACCTTAATAGATAATTGTTGAATGAATTTGGCCCTAGATTATTTCCCTCACCTAGCATCTGTTTTAGAGCCACCCAATTATTATTCTAGTCTTGTCTTCTACTATTCCCCAACATCTCCTCTATGTGGCAGCCAAACTGAACTATTCATTTCCTCCATTCCCTCAAAATACCTTTCATCTTCCAATCTTCATTTTTCTTAACTCTCAAGGTTCACTTCTTCTTGAAGAGCCTTTGTACTTATCCCTTCCTTTTGAAATAATTTAAGATTCATTTTAACGCCATTTTCTTTCATGAAGAAAAACTTATCACTTGAGTGAACACAATTTTTTCTATCTTCCATCCTCACATAACATTTTATTTGCAGCACTCTCATACACAGGTATTATTTTAGTTTATATTATAGCAATTTGTATATGAGACATATTCAGTGATGAGCTGGTAAATGTTTAACAACCAATTCTATGAAAATGATCAGCCCATTCAAAAAATCTGCATTGTTATCAATTTCTTCATTACTTTCTTAAATTTACACAATCGATAACTCAAGTCCTGATCTATAGTATTTTCTGATTCTTGACTTGTTAATGCTCACACAGAAAATGTAACAGTCAGTTCTTAGCAAGTTTAAGATCATTCTGCCATAATAACCCTAACCACATTCCTCCATTCCACCCCCAACTTCAGACTGAAAACTAATGAAAGGATGCTGTTGTCACCCTCAGCACCTATTACAGTTCACCTTCCAATAGATACTTAACAGATGTTGATCTGAATTGAGTTAAAACCCAGGGAATGGCAGGTGACGTACATAAGATAATATAGAGCTTAACTACAGAATCAACTAAGAATAGGAGAGGGAGTACTCCATGCCAGGAAATGGAATCACTTCCATTTGAATTGTGAGGAAGATTCTAACGATCATCAACACTGAAATCTCTTATAGAACTGAACTTCCAAATATTCATACTCTACTGCAGAGAATACGATTCCAGTGGACTGGCCACATTGTTCAAATGCCAAATGTACATTTGCCTAAAAGACTGTTTTCTGGAGAACTCACTAAAGGGAAGCCTTTACATGGATGTCATAAGAAGTGATACAAGGACACTTGTAATGGTAATAGAATTTAAAGATCCTCCTGTATTGGCTTGGTTTTCAGGTTGATTGTTGAAATCCAGAGCTTGTGAATCCCACTTGTGGGATGGAGTTGTTGACGTGAAGAGAGAGGGCTGAACAGGGAGGAACTGGTGGCCTGGATTTAGAGACAGTCCCAAGCAGAGAGAGGCCAGAAGAACTTTTGGGGAGCAGTATTGTGGAGGCAGAGAGAGAGGAGAATTGCCAGGGGCCAGAATTGCTGAGAGACTGATAAGGGCCAATTGGAGCTGCCCAGGACTTTTAAGAGCTGCTGAGCACTGAGGAGGCATGGCTGTGACACCAATATTTTGTCTGTTTTAATATTGTTTTGTCAGATTTGTCTGCTGGTGAAGGACAGTGCTGTTGTTGCAGAGGTCTTGGAACCTTGCTGTTGGTTCAGAAGCCCCAAAGAAGGATTTTCTTGTTGTATTTTTACAGAAATCCTGGGAGGGGGTCTTGATGATGTTTTCAGGGGTTCTGGGACTTTTCTGCAGGCAGAGAGTGGATTGCTGAGGACACTGGCAATGTATCTTGTGGCTTTGTTAAACTTTGTTTCCCCAGGAACAGAGATTGCTGAGAACAAGTCAAGAGGACTAGAGTCAAGAGGAAGAAGAGACCTCTTCTTGGTTATTTAATACTGTGATGATAACCTTGTTGTGGATTGGGGTAGATGGCCTTTGTGCTCTTCACTGCCCCTTTGAGAAGGTGCTTAGTGGTAATGGATGGTTCTGTAATTCAGTTGTCATCCGGGGTGGGAAACTTTTGACTTTTTGTGCTTTGTGACTGACCAAATGAATGTACTTTGTTTATGATTGGAAACTAATCTCCATTTGAGAAGAGAGACTTTGTGACTGACTAAATGAATGTACTGTCCAGGGGTGGAGTAATACCTGGATTGAATTGAAAACTTGCTAAATTATTGAGTTACACTGTATTTTGATTTTATCTGTTCTGTGAATGTTTTTGTCTTAATTTGTCTGAATAAAATAGAGAGTTACTATGCTGGCATTCTGAACATCGGAAGTAGTCTTTGTTTGGCATTACAACACTCAAGGTCTTTTTGAAGAATTTTGGAATCCATTGCAAGACCATCCAGCATGACATGCCCAAATTAAAGAATGCACTATGCTCTATGAGCAGAGAAGAATTGCAGTAGCTCAAAAGTGAGATGTGCAAATTTAGAGACATTTCCACTCCAAATGCTCACATGGATTATTGGTACCTGATGTATGGTAGAACCTTGCAAGCTTGTATTGGTCTGATCAGCCCCAGGAACCACACTGTACCTTGACCCTAACATAAGTGATGCCATTTTGTTTTTCTTTGACAATGAAGGACAGCCAAAAAATCAACTCATTCCTGTTTTGACCAAACTCTGAAATTAATTTTTTCCCCTTCATTGGTTCTCTGCAATTAACCAAACTGATCTTTTTGTGGAACCTTATCATTTAAAGTTTTACATCATTCATGCCCACTCACAAGAACAGAATAGAATCAAGATGCTAAAGATAGGGAATAACAAGGGAATGATTTGCTCTCTTGCCTTACACATGAGGTCTGAATGATAAAGTGAACAAGGAACCCAAATTTGCCAACACACTCAGAAACTCTGCTGCTGCTTCATGAAATTAGTTCTAGGAGACCTGCAATCATGGTGGCATATTGTTCTCCTCATCATATTGGACCTATTATTTCAGCAATAACTCTGTTTCTACATAGAAGATTCATTAAATATTGAAACTCTAAAATGATTCCTTCTTGGCAGTCACACTGACCATCTCTCAGCTCCAGGCATTTTCATTGGTTGCCCCTCCTCCTCTTTCTTGGAATGTTCTTTCTTCTCCTCTTTACCTCCTGACTTTTCTACCTTCCTTCAAGTTCCAACCAAAATCTTTCTATATAAAGGAAGCCTTCCACCATCCCTTTTAAGTCTAGTGATTTTCCTCTGATAATTATTTCCTATTTATCTTGTAGGTAGTTTGTACAGAGTGCATTTGCATGTTGTCACCTGAATTAAATTTTGAGCCCCTCCAGGGCCTTTTGCCTTTTTCCATACTCTGTGTTCTTAGCGTAATACATAGTGTATAATAAGCACTTCAGAATGTTTATTGATTCACTGACTAAATTAGAAATGAAATCTTACATGTTGTCTAAATATCTTGCCAGTGATACATGAAGAAACCCAAGAAACTAAGGGAAATGACTCTCAGCTGAACTGAGAGATACCCAGAGTTGGATTGTAATTGATGACAAAAATCCCTTTTGTTTATCAAAATCCAGAACAATCATCAGACCAGTGGTGATTTTCATCATTTTTTTTTTGCCTAATGATTTTTAAAGAGGTGAAATGGAGGAGAAAGAGGTATCATGTCCACCATCTTCTGCCTCTCACTTCCATAAGAAGATACAAGACAGCGTTTCTCAATCAGTGGGTTGCCGCCCCTTTGGGGGTCGAACGACCTTTTCACAGGGGTTGCCTAAGACTTTTGGAAAACACCTATTTCCGATGGTCTTAGGAACCAAGACACTGCTCCTCTATCTGTCTCCAGGCGGGTCTGCCCACATGCAGATACGCCCAGATACACCCACATAGGAGTATTAAAGGTTCGTGGCTTTAGGAAGGTTGAGAACCACTGGTATAAGAGGAAGTCATTATTCTCAGCTGTTGCTTGAATGCTTTTCGACAATTGAAATTTTACTGAATCAGACTTGCTTATCACACAGTAAAGGTTTGGCTGACTGTGATCTTAAGTTGCTCTTCCTCTTGGTTAACAAAATAGTGACTTAAGTCCCTCTAGTTTTTCCCCACAGGATGCTTAACATAGATACCCCTGCCTGGCAGGGATTCAAATTTATTGTCATTTCAGATAGTGGGATCTGGAAGGTGGAGTTGTAAGGCCTTGTACTGTCAAATCCCTAAATCGAGAAGTCTAGATATATTTTCCTGTTTGCAATACATTTAACAATTCCCACTAACTTCTTGAGCTATAAGCTATGGATAAAAAAAGAAAAAGTTAGGTCCCTCTATAGAACATTTCATAAAAAGCCCCTTGACTATTTCTGAAATCCAAAAATGAACTGACCTGCACCCCATCTCCCTCTCTTTGAAACTCAGGGTTAGCATGGTTGAGTTTTAAAGAAAGAACAAAGAGACAACTGACCAGGGCTTCCTGTCTGGTTCTGATTCTAATTGATGACTGTTGCCTTTTCCACTTTTCCCCTGCAGACAATAGACAATTGCGTAATTAACTTACAACAAAGAAACATCCGATCTTCAGCAAGTGGGTCTCTCTTGCTGCTGAAGGCACAAGAGCACATAAACAGGAAAATTCATTATTGTGCCTCTTTGGATAACTCTTGAAATTCTTTCAGTCTGTGCTGCCCACTCCACCTTAGCTTCCTGTTGTCTTCTGGGTGGTAATTCTTCTCAGAAGGAGTAGACTTAGAAAAGTGATTATAGTATATTTAAAGTAACTAGGGATAAATGTGAACATCTCTCCCATCCAAACACCTTTATCCATTAGTTCACTTGTTTGTAAATACAAAATCTCTTTGGTCTCTAAGCTAAAGGTTTTCTACTTACTCCAGTTGCCATATTGATTAAAAGCTTCACACTTGTATCTTGTTTTGGAAACAGAATATACTCAACCCTAAAAGAACCAAAAGGTTTTTTGTTTGTTTTTATTAAGAAGGAGGTTTCTTCTTTTGTTCAATTTCTAATGCAACTTTTCTTGATCATCTCTAAAACTCACTGTTCATGCAATAAAAGAATCTCAGAGTTGGAAAGACTTTTGGAGGGCATCTTGCACCTCCTAGTCCTAAAGATGAATCACCTCTACAAAATCTTTAATAAGTGTTCTTGCAGCCTTCACTTGAAGACCTCTAGTACAGAGTAAACCACTGTTTCCTGAGGTAGCCTATTGCATTTTGGGAGTAGCTTTAATTGCTAGAAAGTTTTGTTTTTTTCCTTACATGAGCGAAAATCTGCCTCTTTACAACTTCTTCCTTATTACTTTTAGCTCTTCTTTTTGGGACCAAGCAGAAAAATTCCATTTGTTCTTCCTCATGATAAACCTTAAAAATTCAGCAAATAACCATGATTCTCTTCTTCAATACAACTTAGTTCAACAAACATTTAATAAGGACTTACTGTGAGGTGTACACTATGCTAGTTGCTATCTGTGTCTTTGTGGTTGAGTCCATCTCATTCACATTAATAGCTATGATTACTGAATATTTTCCTCTATTACTATTTTCCCCATGTTTATTCTTCTCCCTCTCTTCTTTCACAGGATCCCTCCTTAAAAGTGTTTTGTGTCTCTTTTCACTGCCTCTTCCAACATACCTTCCATCTAGCAACCTTATCCTCTTCTCTTTTCCTGCTCACCTCCTACTTCCTTGTAGAAGATAGATTTCTATACACAACTGAGTATGAATGTTATTCCCTCTTTAAGTCAATTCCAATTAGATTAGAGTTCGAGCAATGCCCACTCCTTATCTTCTCTTCCACCTTAAAATCTCTTTCATATCTCTTTTATGTGAGATTCTTGCCCCATTTTACCTTTCCCTTCCCCCTCCATTCAGTATCTCTCTCTTTTTCACCCCTTAATTTTATTTCGTTGAAGAGCATCTCATCATATTCAACTCAGACCAGTGCTCTTTTTCTATGTATATTTCTTCTAATTGCCCTAATTAAAGTTCTTAAGGGTTACAAGTATAATCTTTCCAGGTAGGAATATAAACAATTTAACCTTACTGAATCCCTTACAATGTCTTTCATATGTTTATCTTTTTTATGCTTCTATTCAGTTTTGTATTTGAAAGTTAATTTTTCTATTCAGCTTTGATATTTTCATCAGGAATGCTTGAAAATTCTCAATTTTATGATCTATCCAATTATTGTTCCTCTGAAGGATTATACTCACTTTTGCTGAGCAAATGATTCTTGATTGTAATCCTAGTCCTTTTGCCTTCCAAAATATTATATTACAAGCCCTCCCATCATTTGATATAGAAATTGGTAAATATTGTGTTATCTTGACTCTGGTTCAATGATATTTGAATTGTTTCTTTCTGACTGTTTGTAGTATTTCCTCCTTGACCTGGGAGCTCTGGAATTTGATTATAGAATTCATAGGAATTTTCATTTTGGTATCTCTTTCAGGAGGTGATCAGTGGATTCTTTCAATTTCTATCTTACCGTCTGGTTCTAGAATATTATGGCACTTTTCCTTGATAATTTCTTGAAAGACGATGTCTAGGTTCTTTTCTTTTTATCATGACTTTCAGGTATACAATAATTCTTAAATGATCTGTCCTGGATTTATTTTCCAGATCAGTTGTTTTTCCAATAAGATATTTCACGTTTTCTTCCATTTTTTCGTTCTTTTGATTTTGTTTCATTGTTTTTTGATTATTATGGAATCATTAGCTTCCACTTGCCCAGAACTAATTTTTAAGGAATTGTTTTCTTCAGTGGTATTTTGTAGCTTCTTTTCCATTTGACAAATTCTATTTTATTAAAGAGTTCTTCTCTTCAGTGGATTATGATTTTTAAGGTGTTCTTTTCCTCAATATTTTTGTACCTCTTTTACCAAGCAGTTGACTTTTTTCATGATTTTCTTGTATCACTCTAATTTATTTCACTAATTTTTCCTCTGCCTCTCTTATTAGATTTTTAAAGGCCTTTTTGAACTCTTCTAGGACTGAGACCAATTCACATTTTTTTCTTTTAAGACTTTAAGTATATAGTTGCTTTAATTTCATTATGTTCTGAATCTGTGTTTTTATCTTCTCTGGCACCTTAGTAAAGTTCTATGGTCAGATTTTTGGTTATTCTTGTGTTTTTGTTTGCTTATTGTATTAGTCTATGTTTATCTTATAACTTTATGTTAACATTGGACTCTGCTCTAGCAATAAAGGGGGCACAGTTTCCAGCTTCAGGTTTTCTGTGCTGCTATTTTCAGAGCTTATTCTGAGGGGTCTGTAAGCTTTCAATTCTTCCAAGGTGGTGTGATGTAAAGGGAGGTGTGGTCAGTATTCTCCTGGCCTGTGCTCTGGTCTGTGAGTGATCAGAAGCGCTCTTCTCTACCCTGAAACAGTGACCTGCTCCTCCTAATACTTCTACTCAGCCTAGCACTAAGACCTAGATCCACATATGAGCAAGACAAATAAGTCTTGCTGCCAGTGCCAGCTAAGGCCCTTCTGTAATATGTTTCTAACCAATTGTGTAACCCCCTTAGCTTCTATGGACTAAGAGCTCCAGAAGCCTCTGCTGCTGATTCAGTTGCTCCCAAGGCTGATTTGAAGAGCGTGGCCTGCACTGAACTGCCCTCCATTCTCATCTCAGAGAAACAGACCTTTCTTTCCAACAGTCTAAGTTGTCTTAGGTTGGAAAATTATTTCAACCTATCCTTTTGTTGGTTCTGTCACTCCAGAATTCACATTGAGGTGTTATTTTATTGTTTTTTAGGCAAGGGGGTGGGGATTTTGGAGGGCTTAGGTGAGTTCTTGCTTTAATTCTTCGATCTTGGTTCAGTTCTCCTCTTGGACCTCAGAAGAAAAAAATGGGACTCTGCATGGAAGTTACTGAAGATTAGATTTGAAGTTTCAACATAGCAGCTTCCTCATAATGGATAGTTTTCTGAAAATGGACATTTTCAAGAATGAGTTAAATTTTATATACATATACACATATATACATAAATATGCATATATAATTATATATACACACTTATACATATGTATATACACATATACACATATACACATGCATACACACATATCTATCTATCTGTCTATCTATCTATTTATCTATCATCTATCTATCTAATCTATCTTTGTTGACCTGAAAGTTTAAAGGTTAAAGGAGACAAACAGGCTAGGCGATATACATTTATATCATTTATTCCCTTAAAGCTAGATGAGCTACCAAGTTTGTATGTACAAGGAGCCAAAATCTAAGTTCTGACTGCCTGATACAAGAATGACAAAGTTATTTTATATGTTTTAGGACAATCCCAGGATGTCTGTGTCCCTCAGACTTTTGGTCTTCATATGTTTTTACAAAGGAAGTTTCTTAGTTGGATAAGTTTGTAATTACAATCAAATAAGACAATTGACAAAGTGGTGTCAGCTAGAAATTATGATCCCAGGATATCTGAGTTTTTCCCCATATGGAGTATGCTCTCAAGATAAGAGAAATCCTACTGTTCTGATTGCAGGCATCCTGTCATAAACAGGAAAAATAACCATTGTTGACTTATCTGGTCTTTCAAGTTACTGATATAGGAAAGGGCATTTTTAAATCAAAGCAGTCTGATTGATTAGTTTAGGCTTTGAAGCTTATTGAGGGCTGTCAATATGTGTGTGTGTGTGCATATAAGTATATATGTATGTGTATATGTATAAATATATTATATAATTATCACCTAGTGTTTTTTTTTCATGTGTCCTTCCTGAATAATCACTTGTCAAGGCTATTGAAGAGGCCTGGTACACAAGGCATTGGGTACTACTATAAGATATCTGAAGTAGATCTGAAAAAGTACAATTTTGAACTACGACCAAGTACTACAATCTGTACAAGAGATAGTTCACTCAAAGTACCCCTCAGTAGCTTTATTTACCTAATTATTTGTATTAATTCAGTATCTAGCTATATTGTTTTTATATTATTGAAGAATTGTAAGCATTGTCAGCAGCTGCCACATAATCAATATCCCAATAGAAGTCCCTACTTACCCTCAGGCTAAATACAACTCTGCTGCAAAGTTCTTTTTAACCCTGAGATCTCACAATTGTTCGAAACATTGTAAGTTTCAGCCAATGTCAACCGTCCAATCAATACTAATTATTTGTAGACGATTTCAAAGAAAATTGTATTTTTTATTTAGTACAAACTGACCTATTACCACTGTGAGATACACACACACACCTGTGTGTATACACACACACACACACACATACGCATATATATATACATGCATATACATATATATGTGTGTATATCTACCTATCCATCCATCTATGTATGTATGTATGCATGCATGTATGTACCTATCCATCTATCTATCTATCTAAAATATTCCTTCCAGAATGTACTGTGCCCTGTCACCCACATTCTCCCCCAGAGGCATTTCTTGGAAAAATGCCTGAATAATGACCTTCAAAGTTTCTATGCACGTAACCTGGAGAAACTGAGTCTTGGGCAAAGATGTGCGAAAATCCAACATTATCTATCTATCTATCTGTCTGTCTGTCTATCTATCTATCTGTCTATCTGTCTATCTATCTATGATCTATTTATCTATATCTATCCACCTCAGATATATGTTTATCTATCTATATCTAATCTATCTCTGTCTTTATCTACATATCTATATCTGTCTATCTATATCTGAGATAGATAGATATGAAGTGTTGTTTTCAAGGGAGACAAACCTTTTCTATGAGTTAGCAGTCTCTTTCAAAACATTTCTTCCAGTAATGTGAAGATGAAAACATGAAGGAAGAAATGAAGACTTATGAAAAGCCTACCCTTGCTATGACTACAGCTATTTAGAGATTGTACATTCTCCAAATGTACGTTCAATGTTAGAGGAGTTTCAGCTTTTCCACTTTATATTTGGCACAATGTGTGTGACCTTGTATTATAGATAAATTGTTTCCCCAAATGATAGCATTTAATTTAACACTTTTAATTTATTTATTTTTTGGTTCTACAAATATTGTAGATCATGGCCTAATGACTGAAAAATAGCAAGGAGAAGAACAGAATGTGATGCTTAAACAGATAATCACATTATGGTAGACTGAGAAAGTAGAAATTAACTATTTGGAAACCTTAAGCAGAATCATTTTAAAAAGGAAATCTGGTCAAATGTGTTGTTGACAGAAGCCCTAGAAACTTTTTTTACCCATTTAATCTGATTAATTCATGCAGGATTTTGAATAAATGTAACAATCATAGCCTATTTGGTGTTTTTTAATTACACTATCTAAGTGGATATTCCAAAGGAATAGATAATTTCAAGAAATCAGAATGAAGGGCATTTTAAATGAAATTTAAAGTAATTTATAGAAATTAATTATTTAGTTTTCTGAACATGAAGTTAGCAATGAAATTAAAAACTTCACAGTAATATTTTTATTTCTCCAGTTCATGGACTTAATTGGATATATGCCATAAAAACAAAGAGGGGCTACATTCAAGCAAAAATGAAGTCCAAAAAATGCAGCAGTTGTGAGTAGATCCAAGTTATTAATATCTTCTCACTTTTTTTTAACCTGTGAATTTGAATGTAAGATTTTCAGAATCAAAATATTCCCTACCAAAGAAAGTGAGATATCTGATTATATATGGCATCATTGGTTGGCCTTATCATAATGTTATTCATTTTAAAATAGCATTTTACCAGTAGCCTATTTAAATGTTTGTCACTTGATTACTTAAGTAATTAATATTTGTGTTAAAAACATCAAAAACTGATTTAAATCCGAATCCAAAACTCCTTTGTGATCAAAAGAAATTCAAGGATATTGAATCAAGTGACAAAAAATAATACATTTAGAGCTAGAAGGAGCCTCAGAAAACAACCAATTTAGTTTTCTTATTTTTACAAATGAAGAAACTGAGTCAAAGAGGATGAATGACTTTCATGGGGGTCACAGAAACAGAAATAACACAGTAGCCATTCAAAATCAGGTTTTCTGACTCCCCATTGTGGCACTTTAACTCTCCAGTCCCAAATTCCAAGGCTATAAGTGCACATTGCTTACCTGATTTGTTTTGTTTTGTCTTGTTTTTCCTTCCATGATCTGTCTTTTCACTTCAATTTACAACTACAGCTCCTGCCCTAGAGTCCTAGCAATTGCTTGGCAAGAATGCACCAAATCTAGGCATACTGAGACCCACCATACTGCAATCCATCTTCCTGCTATGCTATCATATAAATATTCTTCCTTGCCCAGTTTCTACTTCTCATTCTAGGAAAAAAGGAGAATTCTTGGATTCCCAGAATTATGGGATTATAGAATGTTCTAGGAATATCTCCTAAATGTTTTTGATTTCCCATATTAGAATATAAACTCATTTAAATAAAGGGCTAACTTGATCTTTGTATTTGTATCTCAAATGCTTAGCAAATCCTTTTCCTTCCTCTCCGCCTCTCCTATTTTGCATGTGATAGGTAAATCCACAGAGAAAAAAAGGAATAAAAGAAAAACAACAGGAAGGTAAGTTTATTTCCTACCTATCCAGAAAGAAAACTGAAAATCACTATAGTTTTGGGCATGAAAGAGACATTAAAGGCAGAAATAAAAGTCAGGTGGGTAGGGGACAGTGATCTTGTCTCATGTGATCAGGCTGAAATTTATTTGCACACCAAGCCCTAGATGATATTGGATATTTATCATTTTAATTCATATTTTTTCCTGAGGCAGAAGACTGAGATCCAACCCCATATCCAGTGAACTCAAGCTAGATTTAATATTTGTCCAAAGAACTATAATCATTACTTAGTTATGGTGACTTCTAGCCTTAGCTTTTTAAAAACTACCTTTTCAAGGAGAGGCTTTCTAGTCACTGTAACCTAACTGATTAGAAACAAGATTCCTAGATGTTCAAAGGCGTTGAAGT
This sequence comes from Pseudochirops cupreus, assembly GCA_028627135.1. Taxonomy (NCBI): domain Eukaryota; kingdom Metazoa; phylum Chordata; class Mammalia; order Diprotodontia; family Pseudocheiridae; genus Pseudochirops; species Pseudochirops cupreus. The sequence goes on from CM053580.1 coordinate 304,660,570, forward strand.
CCAGAAAATGGATGAAAAAAGAAGCTTCATAGTTTTAAAACCAACAGAACACCACTGAGAAGTTATGATGTGCTAAGAAAATAATTGGAAACCATGTCTGACAAAGATTCTTTATAAAAAAAAATATGAGGACAACAGCAGAAGATAGCAATATCCTTTATTGTCAGAGGTATGATTTGTCACTTCATACATATCCAGTTCACACATTTTCCTTAGGTATCTGTCTATCCTCAGCAGGTCAATAGTCTTTGTACTGTTGGTTTGTATATTTTTAGAAGAATGTGCTCCACGGTTTGTTTAATTTTTTTAACTGCCTTTCACTAATTACTTTTACTTCAAACTAATTATGTAACTGATTGAGTAGTATAAATCTGAATATTTGATGGAGGCTTATAAGCTATGGTTTTATATTAGACATGAGGCTAATAAGCTCCTTGAATGTGGGATAAAGTTATTTATTTTTATTGCAGCCCCAAATGTGATAAAGTAGTCTTGAGGCTACTATACATACTTTTTCTCACCTAAAAAAAAAAAAAAGCAAGTACTTTTGGAGATAGGGAGACTGTGAAAGCACATTATTTATAGTGTAATATAAATAAGTTGTCATTGTTCATATATGCTATGGATTATTTCCTCATTTGGCTATTTTGTAATTTATCTGTTGTTGGTGGATGCCAGTGCCCTTGCTTACCCATCAGAACCTGAATAATTGAGAAATATCTGCATAGTTAATTTGTATCAGTCACACTCAATGGAACCCCTGACATTTGGAGAGCACCAGGGACAGAAAAGCATTTCATAACTCTGACTGTATATGTTTCTTCCCAAGGTTCCCTTTGCGTTTTGAAAAAGGCACATCTGATTATTATGCAGTTCCTGGGCATGTTGCCAACTGCTAAGGGCACTTTTGGAATTTGCATATGGGACTAACTCAAGATGAATCTTTGCAAAGAGTTAGAAGGTGACCCTGGGACTCATCTTTAGTTCTTTTGGACTTTGGCAAGTACTCCAGAGACTTCTGCTTGAGGGGGCCTCTTTGGAGCCCTAGATTGTGAGTGCTGAACTTATAGCTGTGTTAGAGAGAAAGCTATTTTTCCTACCATTAAAAGGCAGTTCAAGTAAATGTTTATTAATGGACTGAAAGACTTGATAACTGTTGGAGCACAGTCAGGATTCTCACAGTTACCGTATCTTTGGAACAGACCAAAAACTATTTTTAAAATGAACCCTGAAAGGGATGGCACTCTTCTGGGGCCTTCCCATGCCCTTTAAATCTGTCTTTTTTAATGTGGAAATTGTTATCACCTCTGACCAAAAGGTCAAAGCTCAATTTCTAGTAAACTGGGGAACAAAAAAATAATATCTTTCTATCTCAGCATCCTTTTAAAAAAGTTTTATTTATTCATAGCAATGAATACTATCTCTTCTGCGTAGTGGACTATATTAGATGCTCGCTCTCCTTTTTTTTTCCCTTCAAATTTACACTAGACATTAAAGATAATTGCTTAGAATCTCAATATTCTGAATCAGGCAGACAAACTGAATTCAAGCGAAAACAGCTCTCCTCAGAACAAGAGGACATATCAGGGTCTTTGTATTCATATACACTTTCCAAGAGAATTCATATTAGTTTTCTCCAGTTTTTTTTTATAAAAAATATCTAATTTTTAAAATCTATAGATAATGTTATTCATCCATTAATTCATTCAAAAAAAATTTACTGTGTATTTTAGATATAATACTAATTTCAGAAAAAATAGCCCCAAAGGCTGATTCATTAAAACTATCAAAAAGGAAAATATTTACATTACCCACAAATAGCAACTCCCTAGAAAAGAACCCTATCTCTACAATTCATAGGTCTTTGGGGCATACACCTGTCCAGAGAGAATTCTGCTGAAGATCACATATATGGTAATCAATTTTCAGCTCTGCTCTCTTCTTCCAATTCAATCCAACAAGCTTTGATTGAGCCTGCTCTGTGTTCAAAGCACAGTGATAGGCACTGGTGGGTCAGGCAGGGGGAAAGGGGAAGATACAAAAACAGAAATGAAAAATAGTCCCTGTCCTCAACAAACTTACATTCTGTCTATTTTTTTAAGAGGGTGAAATTACATGTTGTCCAATCACCATGTGGATAACTAGCTTTATTTAAGGTCAGTGATTCTTTGCTAGAGCTGAATGTAAGTTCCACTGTGGGATAGAATCAGGATTGGAGTTAAGAGCAAGTTAAGCTGCCTGGCCCATAGGGTAGAGTGCCAGCAGTTTGAAACTAACAACACGACCTTTTCAAATGGTAGCTGTTCTTGAGTATTTCTAGTCCCTTCCAAACACAGCCTAGACTCATTATCTCAGCCTCCTGTCTTAGAGCTGTTAGAAGGGAACTTGTCAAGATAACTAGGGAACAAGATAATGAGTGTAAAATGACAAAAAACAGGAAACCCCTTTGGGGATGACTCCAAGTCTGGCAGCTAAGAGAGGAGTGAGGAATAAAAAAGAATATTGATGTTAGGACAGTATTCACTATCATTTCTTTGTTCAGGGATTACCAATGAAAGTCATAGTCAGATATTATGCCCATTTCACAAATAGTAAAATTGAGATATAGGACGTTGTAAGTCAGTCAACATGCATTTATTTTAAGTATCTTGTGTTTGCTTAAGGGGATTCCCAGAGTTTTTCCTTATTTAAGTATAACCTTTAAAACATTCTGGGGGGAAAAACAGAATAGATCCTTAACATATGAACTTTACTATTTTAAAAACATTTTACACTCAATCATAGTCTATCTTTTCTGGAAAGATTGTTGACTACACTTTAAAAATTTATTTAAAACCACTTCAGGGCACATATTACTTACATAATATTTTGTTTCTTCAAGGTTGCCCAAGTCTAAAGAGCATGTACATCAACAAAACAAAGCCACTATTGGGATCAAAGAATGTTAGATCTGAAAGAGATCTTTGAGGCCTTCCAAGTCAGGGATTCTTCTGGGTCCAGGGACTTCCAAGCCATCCATGGATAGATTTCAGAGAGTCTGTGCAATTGCAAGATGGGGGATATATTATTTTTAGTAATCTCAAAATAAAATTTAGCATTTCCTTCAGTTTCAGATTTTTTTTTAAGTGTGAGGAGTCTATGTGTTTCACCAGGCTGCTAAAAGAAGTCCATGGCATATGCAAAAAAAAAAGGTTAAGAACTGATCAAAGCCAATGTTCTCATTAATCAGATAAGGAAACTCCGGGGAAGTGATTTATCTAAGGGATTCTATCCAAATTTACCCAGATTTTTCTGTTTATTTTGTAAGTCCATCCTTTCTTCCTTCTGTTTAAATTATGTTCCTTCTTCCATGCAAAGCTCGAATAAGATGCCTGCCAATGTATTGGCTTCTGAAAAGATCATACGATGAATCCTTGAATGTGGAGTCCCGGGAGGTGGGTTCAATTTCTGCTTCTGATACTTATCAGACAACGACGCTTAGCAAGTCAACTCACTTCTCCATGTTTCAGTTTTGTCCTCTGGAAAATAAGAGTGTTAAAGTAGACACATTGGCTTCTAAGTTCCCTTCTGGTTCTAGATCTGGGATCTTCCTTCTACTCACAATGATTTCTGCTTTTTCTGAACTCCTATTTAATGCATACTTGGTACCATATAAATTGCCATTTAATTCTTCCCTAATGCTTTATACATTTGTTTTGTCTTCCCAGTTAAAAAAATATTTCCTCAATTAAATTTGAAATACACATTTAAAATCTTTTTATTGACTTTTTACATGGATGGGTGAATGAGTAGATAAGAAAGCATTTATTAAACACATGTTAAATGCTGAATATCATAGTAAACACTGGAGGCACAAATAGAAAACCAACACATTTCCCACTCTCAGGGAGCTCCCATTCTTATAGATGAAGATTGCACTTCTAGGAGAGTTTAGATGTAGGTTAGAGGACAAGGTTCAGTGGGCCACAGGGCATAATGATAGCACATATGGAAATGCTCAGGGACCTACAGAATATTTCAGTAAGGTGATGGTCTATGGACTCATCCCATTGCTGATAAGAAAGTATATGTCTCTTTTTTCCAGAGGCAAGATGACAGAGTAAGTAGTAAGTTGTTCTCACTCTCCCTTACTAACCTTGAAAAACCCAGGAAATACCACCTGTATCAGCAAGCACCCCAGCATACCCAGGGTGGCTGCTAGCACAGGTTCTTAGATCTGCTTTTCTAAAGGAAAGCAACTCAAAATGAGTTAACAATCTTACTTTAATCGATCAAATATCATTTACCTAGTTCAGGGGGAAAAGT
>CM053580.1:304665374-304690870 GCA_028627135.1 Pseudochirops cupreus
GGCTTCCAGCATCTGACCATTACATCAGTTACCTATTCAGTTACCAGAGAGGGAAGCACCAACATCTGGGTTTTTCACAGACGGGGGGGCTCAACGGCTGCCCAGAGTCTCTTCTGGCCAAATCACACAACTCTTCTTAAAGTGAGCCCCGAACCAAAACCTCACATCAAGGCATATATATAGCCTTCTCCTGGCTTGGAGAATGTCACAGCCCTCTAGACCCACTGTCCAATCACAAAGCTACAAGGCACGGGCATTTCTGGAAAACAAGCCTGGCGCCACAGGCTCCATGTGAGCACATTCAGCCTATTAGGGAACAGAGTATGCTTTCAATTATCCAAGGGTCCTCAGAGTCACGTAGCCACTTTAGCAAAGGGCCTAGGGGCAGGGAAGATCTTCAGATTCCCATAACGCCACCCCAGGAAAATTCCTGGAATACTGAAGCCAGTAGAAATAGTGGGTGCAGCAGTGAGGCTACATCTCCTTACCATGTGAGGCTGGAAGGATTAACAAGAAAGGTTCCTCTTGATGAAGGAAACCAGTACAAGAAGGGAGGTGTCCCAGCAGGCCAGCAGCAAGTCTCACTTCACTTCAGCATATCAGCAGGAGGTCCTGAGCCCCAGGGGGTAGAGTGGGCAAGCACCAAGACCAGGACCCCCCAACATGTTTTCACACAGAGAGTAGAACTGAGAGACAAAAGCACAGAGAGCCACAATTTGCACAGCAGACTGGAATATGATATTCTGTGAGGCAAAAGACCTTGGATTACAGCCAAGGATCAACTACACAGCAAAATTGACAATAATCTTTCAGGAAAGGAAATCGACACTCAGTGAAATAGGGGGCTTCCAGAACTTCCTGATGAAAAGAACCAGAACTCAACAGAAAATTTGATCTTCAAACACAAAATTCAAGAAGGGCATAAAAAGGTAAACAGGAAAGAAAAAGAGATGTTGTTTATGTTTACATCTCTACATAGGAAGATGATACTTGCAACTCTTGAGGACTGTATTTTTATTATGACATTTAGAAAGGATATATACTTAGAGGATGTAGGTATAAATTAACTGATCTGATGATAAAAATCCTAATTAAAAAGTGAAAAGGGATTATTGTACTGGGAGAAGAGGAAAAGAAGAGGCAGAAAAGGGCAAATTACATCACATAAAGAGGAACAAAAGCATACTCAGGTAGGTACAGATATCTAACTTGCCCTACAGGCAGTAGGAGGGAAAAAGGGAACAAAAAGGGAGTTGAGGGGCTGGTTAGAAAGGAGGGAAGAAGTAGTAAGGGAAAGAAAAGGGAGAGGGGGATGATAGAAGGGAGGGAATATTGAGGGAGGAAGTGGTCAAAAGTAAATTTCCTTTGAGGAGAGAAAGGGAGAAAGGAGAAAAACAAGCATAAACTGGGATGGTGGTAGAGGAAATAAACCAACAATAAAGACACAGATGGTAATCATAACTGTGAAGGTGAATGGGATGAACTCTCCCATAAAACAGAAGAAAATAGCAGAATGGATTAAAAATCATAATTCTACAATATGTTGATGACAAGAAACACATTTGAAAAAGGGGGATACACTCAGGATAAAGGTAAAAAAACTGGAGTAGAATATATTATGCTTCATCTGAAGTGATAAAAAAGAAAAGCAGAGGTAGTAATCCTAATCTCAGAGAAAGCAAAAGTGAAAATAGATCTAATTAAAAGACATAAGGAAGGAAACTATATCCTGCTGAAAGGTACCATAGAAAATGAAGTAATTATCATTACTAAACATATATGCATCATGTGATCTACCATCCAAATTCTTGGAGCAGAAATTAGAGATACAGGGAAAAAATAGACAGCAAAATTGTACTAGTGGGGGACCTCAACCTTCCCTTCTCTGAACTAGCTAAATCTAACCACAAAATAAACAAGAAACATTTTAAGGAGTTGAAAAGAATTTTAGAAAAGTTAGATATGGTAGAACTCTGGAGAAAATTGAGTGGGGATAGAAAGGAATATACCTTTTCTTCAGCAGTACATGGCAGCTACACAAAAACTGACCATATACTAGGGTATAAAAACATCATAATTCAATGTAGAAGGGCAGAAATCTTAAATGCATCCTTTTCAGGTTATGATGCAATAAAAAGTTACATTTTTACTGACATTGTAGGAGGAAGAAGAGTCCAACTAGGTGGCTCAGTGGAGGGAATGCTAAGCTTTGAGTAAGGAAGATTTATTTTCATGAGTTCAAATTTAGCCTCAGGCACTTACCAGCTGCATGACCCAAAGCAAGTCACAACCCTATTTGTCTCAGTTTCCTCATTTGTAAAATGATCTGGATAAGGAAATGGCAAATCACTCCAGCATCTTTTATCAAAAAAACCCCAAATGACATCATAAAGAAAAAAGGCTTCACTGAAACAACCAAAAAATTAAGCAAACATTGAGTAGACGATCTGTTATAAGAATAGGGTCTATCTAAGTAATAGTAGGCAGGTAAGGCTAGGCACAAGTCAGAGGCCAGGTAGTTGTGTTTTTCCCAGAGAAGGTAGGTTCAATCTGCTCAGGGCACCACTATCTTTTCATTACCTTAGTTCCCAACCTTGGTGTTATCCTCAACTCATTTTCATCCACCCCACATAGTCAATCAGTTGGCAAATCTTGTTATTTCTGCCTCAACATCTTAAGCATCAATTCTCTTTTCTTCACTTATATAACCACCATTCTAGCTCAGGTCCTCCTTGCCTCTCATCTGGACTATTGCAATAACCTCACCATTGGTCTCTCCACCTCAATTCTCTCCCTCCTCTAATCCATACTTCATACAGCTGCTAAAGCGATTTTTACTAAAATGCAGGTATGACAGTGTCATTACTCCCCTACTCAATAAATTATCTTTGCATTTGGCATTTAAGACTTTTCATCACTTGGTCCCAAATTACCTTATTGCCTTATTACATTGTGACTGCCATTTACATATTACATAGCACTGACAAGCTGAACAACTTCTCCATGATATTTCATCTCCCATCTCTATGCCTAAAATACACTCTCTCATTACATCTGCCCCATAGAATATTTACTGTCCCTCAAAACTTAATTCAGGCATCTCCTATATGAGACCTTTTCAGATCACCCCCAGCTGCTAGTTATGTCTTCCCACAAATTATCTTGTATTTATTTTATATGCCTTTATATGTATTTATTTTTCTCCTGATAGACTGTAAGCTCTTTGAAGAAAGGGATTTTTTTCCTTTTTATATTTCTCTGGATTTCTAGTACCTAACTCAGTGCCTGTTACATGATAGGCAGTTAATAAATGTCTCTTGATTAATTGCTGATGGATTGAACTTGTAAAGTATACTATTCTCAGCAAGTAGCTATGCAGGCAGGCAGACAGACAGGCAAGTTAAACTTCTGCACATCTGATCACAAGAGCAGGATGGGCTCTGAGAAAACATCTGATTCAGTGATAAACTTCCATAGAATAAGACTACATAGAGCTACCTATCTTTTTTTTTTTCTGAGAACTATCAATTTGCCCTTTTCCAAGATGGAGACTTCTGAGTTTTAAGGAGTTGTTTGCTCTAAAGAAAACAAGAGTATTCTCTTCAACCCTTAAGTGGTCAAGAGTAAAGTATAATGTAATATAGAAGTGAATAAGGATCTTTGGATCATTTAGGTTATCCCAATTGTTTTACAGATGAGGACACTGAGACCCAGTCTATTTTATTTTATGTCACTTCAAAGCTTAGTGATTGCATTTTCTTTTTACAGATATATATTATTAGCATTAATTTTACGCTCGCCAATCATGACTATGGTCATTGAAGGGAGGAGGACTTGAAAATATATTATAGAGAGGAAAGATTTAGAAAGAGGAGAGGCAAATGAACAAGAGAAGAAAATAGAGAAAGAGAATTCCTGCAATATGTGATTACTTGAGGTAAAATCAAGTGAGGTTTAAATTGGAAAGGACAGAGCAAAAGTGAATAACATATTATGTCTACAGTCCCATAGAAAAGGAGGAAACTAAGATATTTTCTTGGAAAGCTCCCAGGAACAGACTTTAGGAAAAATTGTGGAATGGGACATATTTGTCCCAAGCAACTAAATTGTTCTCATATTTCCTCCTTGCAGCCCATGGTTTCTTCATTTCATAATCCTACCTGATCTTCCTTGCTAAGAAGCACCCTACATATATCAGAAATTTACAGATCTCCTGCCTTTTAAGAATTTTCTGGATCTATAGTACTCAGAGTATTATTCCCTGGTAATGACCTGCTGGTCAATCTGATAAAATAATTCAAATTATAACTAATTTATAATATAGGTTAATGTGTTTCATTTATGTATAGCTTTTACAACCTAAAATGCTGTAGTTTAAAAGTGTACTAAGAATTTTTGGGATACCCTGTATATGAATTTCAGGCATCTAATCTAGGTCAATAAAATAGTTATTTGAAGGCAAAAAGATTTTTCCCATCACCATTCACACTGTAAACATTCCAGTATGTTCTAGAAATAATGCCACCTTTGCATTAAAGTTATTGTGACTTATCTCTGATATATCTTTGGTTAACAATTTCTGATATATGTTCAATGATACTTAATTCTTGATGACTTCTTGTACAAAAATATGAAAAATTAAATATCAAAATTTTTTTAAAAATCAAGAAAAATCCTTGAAAGAAGACAAGTTTATTTAATAAATATCAGTTAGTAACTGTATTGTTTCAAAGAAATTATTGTTTATATGTTGTCAGCCTCATTAGACTCTGAATTTTGTGAGAGTAGGTATGCTTTTTAAAAAAATTGTATTTTAGTTTTTCCAATTGCATGTCAAGTGAGTTTTTGGGATTCATTTTTATAACATTTTGAGTTCCAGACTTTTGTTTTTCTTCCCTTACTCCTTTCTCCTCTTTCTAAAATGGTAGGCAATTTGATATAGGTTATATATGTGCAATTATGTAAAACCTATTTCCATATGAGTCACAGTTGTGAAAGAAGAAACAGATCAAAAGAAAAAAAAACATGAAAAGAATAAAGTAAGTGAACCAAGCATGCTTCAATCTTTCAGAGTCCATCAGTTCTTTATATGGAGGTGGATAGCATTTTCCATCATAGGTCCTTTATACTTGCCTTACTGTGTTGCTGAATGTTGCTGATACTGAGTACAATGATTTTCTGGTTCTGCTCATTTCAACTTGTATCACTTTGTACATGTCTTTCCAGATTTTTCTGCATTCTTCCTGCTCATATTTTCTTATTGCCCAAAGAATTCCATTTTATCCATATACCACAACATGTTCGGTCTTCCCCAATTGATGGGCATCCCATCAATTTCCAATATTTTGTCACCAGAAAAAGGGCTGCTACAAATACAAGTGCAACTATGGAAACAAACATGTAAGTCCTTTTCCCCCTTTTTTATAATAACTTTGGGATATAAACCTGCCACTGGTATTGCTGGTTATGAAAGGGTGTGCACAGTTTGGTTGCCCTTAGGGCACAGTTCCAAATCGCTTTCCAGAATGGTTGCATCAATTCACAACTCCACCGAAGATTCATTAGTGTTTTGATTTTCCCATGCCTTCTCCAACATTTGTCATTTTCCTTTTTTTGTCATATTAGGCAATCTTATAAGTATAAGGCGATACCTCAGGGTTGTTTTAATTTGCATTTCTCTAATCAAAAGTGATTTAGAGCACTTCTTCGTATGCTTAGAGATAGTTTTGATTCCTTCACCTGAAAACTGCCAGTTCATATCCTTTGACCACTTATCAATTGGGGAATGACTTGTATTCTTATGAATTTGACTCAGTTCTCTATGTAATTTCTATGTAAATTTTGTTTCCCAGATTTGTCTTTCCTTCTAATTTTGTTTGCATTAGTTTTGTGTGTATAAAAGCTTTTTAATTTAATCTAATCAAAATTACTTATTTCATATTTCATAATGTTTGGTCTTGCCAGAATTTTTTCCTTCTCCATAGATCTAACAGGTAGACTATTCCTTGCTCTTCTAATTTGCTTATGGTGTCACCTTTTATGTCTAAATCATGTATCCATTTAGACTATATCTCGATACACAGTGAGATGTTAGTCTATACATAGTTTATGCCCAAGTGGTATTTTTTTTTATTTTTACTTGCTTTGTATCCCTAGAACTTAGTATAGTTTCTGGTGCAGAGTAGGTATTCAAGAAATGCTTTTTCAGTGAGTATTAAATAATGATTATTTTCATTTATGGCTTAGGAAGCACTTTTCTCACAGCTACCTCTGAGGTAGATAGCACAAGCAAGTGTACTAATTTTTCACATAAGGCATCTTAGGTTCAAGATGGTTAAAGTCACACAACTAGTAAGGAAGAGTCAAGTCTCTAAATTAATTATTTTTATCCTAAATCTATTCAAGAACCTAGTATACCAAAAAGACTTATAATTAAAATATAAGTAGTCTAGAGGAAGACATCCATTCATTCATTCAACTTAAGTTTCTTAAAGGTCTATTGTGTCTAGAGCACTATGTAACTTGCTGGAGGAGACATTATGTTTGGATAAGGTGTAGTTCCTTGTCTTCATGGAGTTCGTGTTTAAGATTTAAAATGAATAAATGGATGTAGGGCTTTCTATTTGAAAACAGTCCTCTCTCTCTCTCTCTCTCTCTCTCTCTCTCTCTCTCTCATTCCCTCTCTCTCATTCCCTCTCTCTTTCTCTCTCTCTCTCTCTCTCACACACACACACACACACACACACACACACACACACAAAGAGACAGAGAGACAGAGAAACAGAAAGAGACAGAGACAGAAATAGAGAGACAGAGTAGGGCATTACTACTAACTCTGCTTACAAAGTCAAAGAATAAAGCATAGGGCAAGTCCCTCTGGACCTAGTTCAGCTATCTATTAGGGAAATCGGTAGTCCTTCCCTTTGGTACAAGGGGTTCCCATACCCTGACTTTTCTTTATTCTCTAAGTGGAATCTTGGGTGGTACACTTTGCTGCTGAGCATTTCAGACCCTTTATCCAGGATTTAAAAGCTTAAGATGGAGGTCAGGTATGTGCAGAAGAATTTTGTGCAATACTTAGAAATAGCATGGGCTGTGGAGAAGGCAAATTGGGTAATTCAGTACCTGCTCATGACCTGAAACAACTCAGGAAGGAAAGAGGACACTACTGGAATAGGTTGCCTTAAAGTAGAGAATGGTATGAGAGATTTGGTTCTAACAGGGGATTAGATGGGGCTTAAAATGAATTCAGTTCATTCCCTCCCTTTTTCCCTAAACTCAGTCATGGGATAGTCATGGCCAAGGCTTGATATCAAATCAGCCCCCCTGAGGCAAATGTAGTTTTTGGTTGACTGGATTACTACTAATTGATAAAAAGGCAGGACTCAGGTCCTAATGTATTAGTTAGGAAACCTTGGAGGGGGTGCAGGAAAGGATTTTCATGGTGAAGGAATTGGGCTATTATGACTACCATGAAGGGTTCTTTAGAGCCAATGGGCATACATATGAGCTAGTCAGTCATCCTACGTGTTCATAAATCTCAAAAGCAAACAACAGAAAAGTCGTCCATATTCTCCTGCATGATGACTTATTGAGCAAAGAGGTGAAGTGGATAGTGTTCTGGGCTTAGAGTCAGGAAGACCTGAGATCAGATTCAGCCTCAGACACTTACTAGCATTGTGATACTGGACAAACCACTCAACAAATTCCTGTTTAAGTTTCCTTTAACTATAAAATAAAGAAAATAATAAGATTTGCCTCACAGGGCTGTTATGAGGATCAAGTGAAATAATATTTGTAAGGCCCCAGTACGGTGCCTGGCACATTGTAAATACTACAGAATTGCTTCTCTTGTCCTTCCCTTCCTTCCACGACATGTGTGACACATTGTTTACAGCATCCCTATTTGATAAAGAAAAGAACAAACCGGTAAATCTCTGTTAATGTCAATATTGTAAAATCAGACTACCTGGTTCAGAAGGAGTCTGTGTTAAGCATCTGTGCTCCTTCCTGAGCCCATGCAGCAAGCATCAACTAGGTCAAAGTCAAACCAAACTTGCTGCAGGGCTATACGAGAATTGTATTTTGGGAACAGACTAGACTTTCTCTCAAAACACAAATGCACAGGGACGTTTCTACTCCAGCCTAATTTTAAACAATGGCCACTTCACTTTGACTATATTCTTCCTGTTTCTCTACTCTTTCCCCCTCTGCCTTATGTCAAACACCAGGCTGGACTGGCTGCTCTTGTCACTTTCTTGCAACCAAATGTCTTTAGGCTGTGCTTCAGAACTCTCTTGTAGTAATTCCTCTGTCCATGTGGCTTGTGGTTGCCCCACTTAACTCCATGTCCTCCTGTTGCTTCCCTAAACACCTGCAGGTTCCAACTCCAAGCTGTGCACCGATTTGAAGATGATATTTAGCACGCCCTGGGTAACAGCAAACAGATTCTGAAGGAAATGCCTCTTCAAAATCCTCAGGGTAATCTTCAGAGACAAATAATCAGCAGGTCCTGTTAAAGGGTGAAGGTCAGTTGGCCCTTAAGGACTTAAGCAAGCAGATAGCATAAGATTTCCAACCCCAGAAGAGCAGATGAAACACCCAGCTCCAGAGGAAAGCAGTCTCCAGTCCTCCTTGGGGAAAGCAAGGTCAGGTTGATTTACCCCAGTGAATACTGCCTGGGATGGGTGGGAGGCGCTGGAATCTCACGGTGATGGATGCCTGCTGGATTGCTTAGGAAAGTTGCTGAGCACTACAGAACATCACTGGCTCCTCTATTTTAATCACCATCACAGAGGCCTAGGAGTTTCTTTTGCAGTTGGGTATTTTCAGAGAGACAGTTGCCTCATTCAGGGTCCCCTCGGGTGACAGCACAAGGCTAAGAGCTGTAAAGGGATGGATGACTAAGCTCGTCCTTTATGCAGGGCAGCACTTCATTATGGCAAGGGACACAGCCAAGTGCGTCAGCATGGAAGGGGTTTTCTTACCTATGGAACAAAATGAAACAGCTTCCAGGAGGTATTCTGGGAACTGCCCCCACCCTGCTGGTTAAGTGTAATGGGATGATGCATGAAAGCAGTGCATGTCTGCTAAAGGAAAGGAGCCTCTCCTGTGCCTGGGGGCTGAGACTTGTTTGCTCATAGAGCACCCTCACTATGTGTCCTGAAATTGTTGTCCTTCAGTAATGCCTATTTGGAGATGACAGCTAGGTGCTCCAGAGAGAATTCAATTTATCTGGAGGGCTCCATCTCAGTGGGAAGCCTGGCCACGTAGGAGTCGTATGTTTACATCTATTTCCTGCTGCCACCTCTTGCCATTGTTTGATGTGTAGGATCCGGGCTGTAGGGTCTCCTATAGTTTTCATTTCTCTGCCTCTATATGTTTGCTTTCAGGCTGTTTTTCAGAATAAATTATAGAGGGGAAGGAAAGTTAGGGAGCTCTAAAGCCTACTTGACAAAAAAGAGGGGCATTACTTTCCTTGTTCCCTCTTTTCTTCTCCCCAAAACAAACTAACAAAAGAAAAGAAAATTAAATTCATCAAAGCCAGAGAAGTGGCATGTATAGGTCTCTGGGACCTTCAAAGGAAAGAAAAGATGTGATACTTTGGGTGGAATATGCTCCAGGTGTGAGTGGCTCTGGGCGAATTAAAAAGACAAATAAAAATGGAATGGCCTGGGCTTGTGGTTCTGGTGGTGCCTTTAGGTAGCTCCAGAATCTTCCAGTGAGCACATTTGAGAAGACTTCCCTGATGGTCCTAGGGTCGGGGTTCTAGTTCTGCCTTAATGAGCCTGGAATTGTCCTGGTGAAGAAATTCACTTGAATCAATCAGTCAGTCAGTCAGTCAGTCAATGAGCTTTTATTAAAAGCCTATTTTGTATGAAAAACTGTGCAAGAGGTGGGAAATTGGACCCCTCCAAAAATAGTGTCTGATCTTGAGAAGCTCATGACATAATAGTGTAGACAACATGAAAACATCTAGGTACAGGATAAATAAGATGTAATTAACAAAAGGAATGCACTCAAATTAAGAGGTGTGGAGACTATGAAAAGCAGTAGAACTGCGCATGTGCCCAGTTGAAATGAAAACATCAGGAAAAGATGTCAGCGCTAAAAGTAAAAACTGCATTCTCTAAATGAAAGAGTCCTCATTCACCATCTCTGTATGTCTTTACTCTCCCATTAAGCATATATATTTTTGCCAGAAAATGGTCCCTAAGTTTTCACTGGAACACTCCATATCAGAGGTTTGGGGAACTTTGAACTAAAAAACAAACAAACAAAAAACCACTGATAATTATAGCTCAGTATAATTAGTTATCTAATATATGTTAATATATTCATTTAATAATTTAATTCTGAGAAGTGGCCCATAACCTTCACCATATTGACAGTAAGGTTCAGGACAAAAATGGTTAAGAACCCTTAATCTAAATGTACTAACTAGACTACTCTGGAAAATCCTTTTGCTGTAAGTGAATTGGGCTTTCTGGGTATCTATTGAAAGGTAAACACATGGCTGGGAACTCCTAAGTCAAAACTTTAGGTTTAGAAGCAGTTAGCTAGCTAGATCACTCGGCCTGGATACAGTAAGGCCAGAGTTCACATCCAATTTTAGACACATACCAGCTGCATAATCCTGAGTAAGTCCCTAAACTCTTATCTTCATTGATTTCCTCAACTGTGAAATAGGGATAATAATAGCACCTACCTTAAAGGGTTGTTGCATAATTCAATAGAATAACATTTGTAAAAAGGTTAGCACAGTATCTGGACCATAGAAGGTACTTAATTAATGGCCCCCTCCCCTTTCCTTTAAGGATGAGGACTAAAAGAACATTATACATCTAGGTGGGGGTGAGGGGAAGTCATCCTCTAGGAAATCCAACTTGTCAGTATGAGTTTCATGTAGCTCAAGGAGTACTTAACCTGGGATGATTTCGTTTTTTGGTGCAATCACTCTCTAGGGTCCCAGACCTCAAACCTTAGAACATAGACTAGCTGATAGGAACTCAAACTCTTGAGTGATCCACCTAGCCATCTTGCCATTGCTCTCTTATAGTCTGATTCCTGCCTGACTTTCTAGTCTGATTACATATTACTTACTTTCATGCATGCTAAAAATCAATCTAACCTTCTAGCGGTCCCCTGTAAATGACATTTAATCTTTAACCTCCTTGCCTTTCCTGCCTCTCAGGTTTGGAATGCTTTCAGTTCTCATCTTTGCCTTTGGAATGCCTAACTCCAGTTATGCATTATCTCTTTAAGATGACTTTGTCTTTCAGACAAAGAAATCAAAACTATCTATATTCATATGAAAAAAAATGCTCTAAACCAGTATTGATTAGAGAAATGAAAATTAAAATAACACTGAGGTACTACCTCACAATTATCAGATAGGCTAATATGGCAAATAAAGTAAAGTGATAAATGTTGAAGAGGATGTGCAAAAACTGGAACACATGCATTTTTGCTGGAGTTGTGAACTGATCCAACCATTCTGGAGAGCAATTTGGAACTATGCCCAAAGGGCTATAAAACTATGTATAACCTTTGATTCATCAATACTACTACTAGGTCTGTATCCCAAAAAGGAAAAAAAGAAAGAAAGAAAGAACCTATTTATACAAAAATATTTATAGTAGGAACCAGATTAACATATAATTGTGAAATCCTTAACAAATAAATAAAAATATGTAGTACAACATATGTAATGCTAATTTATAGCTTTCTAAGTCAATATGTGACAGGCAGGGATCTATTTTTATTTGTCTTTGACACTACTGATCTAATCTAATCCTCTCATTTTATGTATGAAGAAATAAAGAAAATCAAACCCCCAAAGTATTTAAGTGAATTGCTCAAGACCGCACAAGTAGAAATGGGTGGAAACTGTACTATCAGGTATAGGAAAATGCTCATTAACTTATTTTAAAAGAGGCTTCCATATAAAGTAACAGTCAGGATAATACATTTCAAAACAAGTGGTCATATCATAGTACTTGTCACAGACATGGGTCATTTTAGAACAAATAGAGGCAGTGGAGCGTTGTAGGTAAAGCACTGAACTAGAATTAGGAAGCTTTGAGTT
Organism: Pseudochirops cupreus; assembly: GCA_028627135.1. Lineage (NCBI taxonomy): Eukaryota > Metazoa > Chordata > Mammalia > Diprotodontia > Pseudocheiridae > Pseudochirops > Pseudochirops cupreus. Next base: position 304,677,463 of record CM053580.1, read on the forward strand.
TCAAAGTCATCTCAGGAACTCACTAGCTGTAAACCCTGGACAAGTCACTTTATTGTTGTAATGCCATGCGTTAGCAGATTCCCAAAAGAATGCTACTGTGAACAGCTTTTAAGGTTCAGATTACACAGTATAGTGAACACTGCATTTATTCCATTACAAATCAAGGCAAACATTCATAACAAATCACAATAATCAATCTTCCACTCATGGGGTAATCATAGATTAACTTAATCAGTCACTTATCTAGATTCACAATTACTAAGTATCATTCATCACTAAACACAATCATTAGAAAATTACACAAACCCTCCACCCCTCAGTGTCTAGTACACTTCAATTTCATCATGCATCCAAGGGGAGATCTTTTCTTCTTCTTGACTCAGGGTGGTTTCTCTGATTCCCTGGATCCCCCTCCATGGTTCCAGATCCTACTTGAATCCACCAAAAAGTCACCTGGATTCAGAAGCAGACAGCTCCCAGGTTCTCGTCCAGTCCTCAGAGGTAGACAGATCCCAGGTCCTTGTCCAGTCCTCCAGGCAGTCCCTGGCACACACCAAAATTCACAGGGTCCAGCACATCTCACAACCTTCACAACTTCTATTTCTGGGAGCTCAAGGATCAACCAAGTCACAAACAAAATAGTCTTATCCTGGTTATGCTTCTTCAGTCCTCCAGCAGTTTGGCTGGCCCTAGGACCCAGGAGAAATCTTGGCCTTCCAGGTGGCAGCACTTCAGAAAACTCCAACTCAGTTCTCAGTCCAGCAGCCCAGCTCCCAGATGCTGGCACAATTCTGCTCCCTCCACCAGGAGCCACCAGGAGGAAAATTCTTACCTCTGTCTGTCCTCTGGAGCTCTCCTTAAATCCACACTCTGGCCTCCTGTCTCAGCCAACTCCCTCCTGCCAGTCAGCAACAGGAGACAGAGTTCATGTCTTCTGTTCACACAAGAGACAGAGTTCATACCCTTTGCTTCTTTCACAGAAATACTTAGCCTTTAGTTACTAAGGACCAAGTACCTGCTAAATTAATTACTTTTACAATTGTGTGACTCAGTTTCCTCATCTTTAAAATTAGCATATTGGACTTGATGCCTTCCAAGGACCCCTCTAACTCTAAATCTATAAATCCTGTTGTAATAGTCCATATAGAAATCAATAAGGGCTTGTATTTTAGGGTAATGAAAATGAAGTTAGAGAAATGGGTAAATGTGAAATATTTTGGAGAAGTAGAATTGACTATAGAGAACAAGGTCATTAATACCTCTCAGTGTATAATTATTTTATTTAAAATACATTAAAATACTTTTAAAATACATTAGTTCCTCCATCCTTCTCCCCTTTCTACCTTCCTGTGTATCACAGGAATAGTGAACTTATCTCCTCTCTTCCTCCCTTTATTCCTTCCTCTTATCATTGTAGATGGAATTGCACTAACATATGAGCAACATGGTATAATTATCACCCTCTCTTTTTCTGTACCTGAAATGAGAAAAAAGATCTAAAGCAAAGAAATCAACCTCAAATCAGATTTTTGAGATTTGAAACCAGCATGGGAGACATATGGAAGCACGTACAGTATAGCAACTCCCTTGTAGATACTGGATTATTTCCCAATATACTAGGTTTGGGGATTATGTCTATCCATTGTACACTGATGTATATATGAGAAGGATGAGGGAGAGGGTCTCCTTTCAACAAAAGTCAAATCTGAATGGGATGGCCCCCTCAAGATGAGTAAAAGGAGATTTTGACATTTGAATTGGTTTTTGTTTGTTTTTAATTTTGTTATGTTTTGCTTTCAAAGAAAGGAGGTATTTATTGGATCCTTTAAGGATTGTTGAATTTATCTTACAGAGACAATGAAATGACTATAGCAGTGATCATCAGAGATTCAGAACCAGCTCACAGCTAGAAGGCAGGCTTACCTCTATTAGTGTCAGATTTGGCCTCATTAGTCAGGGGAGGAGGAAAGAAAGACCCAATGGACACAACATGTCACCCCTCTTGATCATGCCATAATTCCTGAAATCCCTACATTAATCATGACTTTTATTTAAGGCACTGAAACCGTGTTACAAATATTATCAATTATCTGTGAGAGACAGGCATTAAGCCATTATCTGCTATTAGTACCTTTTATCCAATTAACACCTTTTTCAGCCAAGCAAGGTCTCAAAGGAAACAGATTTTGAGGGGGCTATAATAGACAAAAAGGACCCAGACTCCTGCTGAGAAGCACTATGTTGCTTTGTACAAACATGAACTATCAAAATGACTGTTGGCTTTAGGTGTAGGTGGGCTGACAAGAAGAGATTGCATAGAGATGAGGAGTAAGGGGCCTAGCTCCATCGTTGGTCACTTGTAATTCTCTAAGGATTAATAGAGGCAAGTAAGAGGGAGAATGAAGAAATGACAACTCTTCCAAGATGAAAAATGAAGCCTGGAATCTTTAAGAAAAAATGAAAATTAAGAGGGAGTTGAAGGCACAAAAGTAAACAACATGAATCAGACTTGTGTCTAGCTTTCCCCACTGCATTCTATTTAGTTCCCATCCGTGAGATGAAACAAATGCATTGCCATTATTTTTCATCTTCCTGCCACCATCCCACTCTCCTGCTCGTTCCTTTTCCTACTCCAGAAAGTCCTTCTGTTGATTTCTGTTGGAATCCTTGCTATGTGGATCAAAAAACTGCAAATTACATATTTCATTTCATATCTTCTATTCACCATATAGACTATGAAAACAATTCAAATAAAGAACAGGGTGATATGATTCATCCAATTAATTATACTGAGACATTAAAAAACAAGAACAAAATTCTTATGGAATCCATACTTAACATCTACAAACTCTATAATTGAATCTGTATAAACTACAGATAAAAATGGAGAAAACAAATGCTTAAAGGATATAATACCAGGGCATCTATGCTGCAGAGATGAGTCATTTTTTGTCAAGGCATTATCAAGGATCTTCTTGTCACTTAGCATCCTTTAAAAGTGATGATTCCCTTGTAATTTCTATGAGTATCAATGATTAACCTGGTTGCTCCTCTTATTACTGTCATCATCTATGCATTCACCCAGGGGCTATTTTGTCCTATAGCACGAGAGCTTTTCCCTTCCTCTCGTATTGCTAAGTAGTTACACCTTTCAATGTTTCCTAGGGATTTATTATGGGAAAATATAGGGTGATAAGCAATGTGGCATAATCAAGAGATAGAGAACCCCAGAGCCAGGAAAGACTGGACTCCAAGTCTCACCTCTAAGATCATTAAATTGTTGAGCAGGCATCAACTCATACGGAAATTACAGATCTAGTAATATTTTATAGGTTGATAGATGTAAAGAAATAAATGTAAATCTATAGACTTAGCTATAGACATATATGTGTATATCTATATCTATCTGTTTATCTATTGAGAAACTGACAGATATTAACAAAATAAATGTTGTGTCATTGGATAAGGAAGGATGTGGAACTATGCCTCTACATAAAGACTTTCTAGAAAATTATTTTCCTTGAAATTAACATAAATATAATCCTTTTTTTTTCACTGACTCATCCTTTTGTTCTTCCCATAGAAATCATCTCTTTTCAACTCTTCTATCTTTCTTACTTTCAGTGTGCTCTAGGATTTGCTTCTTTTTTCTCTATGTGATAATGTTTCCTTAGAATAGGACCCTGAAAGAAGATGTGGTGGTATAGAAAATACCTAGATAGTTAGAGTGACTAATAGGTATATATGAATGCAGCCCAAGACTCCATAAGAGTCTATTAATTTTTGTGTTTAGCATTACCTGGTAGATGTAAAAAGAGATCCCTGAAGTCTGCTTTATATTGATGCATTTCTAAGAGGCTTGAGCTCCTCCTTTTGTTTATCTCAGTTTTAAAACCATATAACTCCTAACTTATGTGAGTCATACAGAGCCAGCCTATGGCATGAATAGATTAAATTGATGGGCTCTACTTACATGTGTGACTTTATTTCCCTCTGACTAGGCCAATGAGGTTTACCCAGAATGGGAATAAAGAACATGCCTTGTACCCTACTTGCATTAGTGAATATTTACATTAAAATCAATTTACAAAACATCAATTCATCCCATAATTAACTAAATGTGAATCTTTGCCTCTCTTCCTTGAAATCCTAGACCTAACACTAAAGAAAACTCAAAAGAGGGAGAGAGAAGAATCTGTATGTACCAGGCAAGGCAAACTATGATCATCACCTTAATTACCATCTCCTCTCAGACCACAATTGTGTCATCATCATTGCTGTTGTTGTTGTTGTTGTTATATTTGTCCTTCATTTTTGAAAAGAAACATGGCATCAGGGAAATGGTGGCATGACTTGCAGTTAACTTGGATTTGGGTGAAGGAGGGTTGTGCAAGGTCACCAGAAAGCACAGAACCTTGAAACAGCTGGCTAATAGTGGTGACTTCAAACTACCAGTTATATATGCGGCTCAGCCCCCATAACCATCACTGAAGGGAGAAATCGTCATAGAAAGATAAGCATTTAATTGATGCAATATTTGATTCTCGGCCTATTCATACTTTCTGTCTCTCTCTAACTTTTTTGTCTTTTTCTGTCTGTCTGTCTCATTGATATTTCATCTAGATGGAACTAAACTTAGTTTTCACTTTGGTCACGCTGTGTCAGAGGAAGGATTTGAATCTGGTTCTCTCTGTAAGTCCCACAATCTTTTCACTATACATGACTGAATATTCACCATTAGCCACTATTTTCCCTTGGCACATCTTTATATCAATGAGAGAAAGACTTTAACCCAAAAATTTTAGTAGACCATTTGTTTATTATACATACTGATTAGACTCCCACTATATGCAAGAGAATAGTACACATAAAAAAGAGAAATGAACCACACCCTCCAAAAAAAAAGGGCAAACAAACAGATGGCACCCCTCCATGAGTGAAGAAGCTTTATTACAAGATAGCTAAAAAAATGTGGAGGAGGAAAAGCAACTCTCAACCTCCTCTTTACCATTTGACATTTGCTCAGAAGTCCTTGAGAAAGCCTTATTCAAGGAGAATGTCTGTAGTGGAGACACCATAATTTTTAGTGCAATGAGGGATTGATCATCAAAGCATCTGCAGGAGGTGAAGATAGCAAAGTCATGGAAAATGTCCTGAAGCTTATTAATATCCTAAAAGGAATCCAAGAGAAAATCACTAATTATTTACCCATATGTCCATTTTCCCATTTCTACAATATGTTGATGAAATTAGTTGATATGTGTGTGTGTGTGTGTGTGTGTAGACAGAAAGAGAGAAAGACAGAGAGAGAGAGAGACAGAGAGACAGAGAGACAGAGAGGGAGGGAGAGGGAGAGAGGGAGGGAGAGGGAGAGGGAGAGGGAGAGAGAGAGAGAGAGAGAGAGAGAGAGAGAGAGAGAGAGAGAAAGAGAGAGAGAGAGATTATTTTTGATGATAGTATTAGAAATGAATAGGAAGGATTTCACTAGATTTTTTTTTTTTGCTTTTTAGAGGGCAATTGGGGTTAAGCAACTTGCCCAAAGTCGCATGGCTAGTAAGTGTTTCAAGTGTCTGAGGCCAGATTTGAACTCCGCTCCTCCTGACTCCAGGGCCAGTGCTCTATTCACTACTCCACCTAGCCTCCCTGGAAGGCTTTCATATATGTGTTCTGCAGTGGACCACAGGTCTGATATTTTATGCTTAACTGAAAAATGCAGGGAGCAAAATACTCCATTGTATAATAGAGAAAAAAAACATTGAATTTGATAAATGAAAAAAACAAAAACAATTATCTTACAGGTTCTGTTTCAACATGGCATCTCTCAGGCATGTGTCAAAATTATGAAAGAGTCCTTGAAAGATTTTACGATGGAGATAACTTTGTTGACATTAATATCATGTGAAGCTTGAAAAAGAGAGATGTATTCACTTGAAGGGTATTTGCTACTGCCCTGAAAGTCATTCAGTGTGGAGACCCAGTTGAAGGAGGATTCCTTAACAATAACAAGGTCTTGCACGTTCTCCTGTTTTGAGTTGGCATTGTATTGATTGTATCCAGCACAGGAAAATTGCAAAGGTTCCTAATTGAGAGTCATACTTAAGACAAATAATACCAACCACCACTTATTAAGCACATAATATGTGCAAAGTCTGGAGAAGGAAATGGCAAACCACTTCATTATCTGTGCCAAGAAGCCCATAAATGGGGTCACAAAGGGTTGAAAAAGACTGAAACAAAGGAACAACAACAAAAATGTGCAAAAAATTTTACTAAGTTCTTGGAATAGAACAGCAAAGAAAAAGAGACTTCCTGCCCACAAGGAGTTTCCCTTCTAGAGAAGTAGGAAAACATTTTAAAATGTGAATAATGACAAAGATCAGCAAGTTGGATCTAGCTATTTACAGAGAAAAAAAAACCAACTAGTGGATTAAAGCAATATAGATGGGTTAGTCTCTTAGATAACACTAATAAACAATTAATTGGGCCCAGGATTGACTGGAAAGAAGTCAGTGTAATGGATTTCTTTTTGAGAAATTGCAAAGTTCCTTTACTGACCTCAAGGTACTCCCTGAAACAAAAAGCCGTTTTTAAGAAATTGTTTTTAATATTCTCTTGGTGATATTATATATCTGAAGTCACAATACACTCTAATCTCTGAAGAATTAAAATTGAACATCATCCTAAGGGATGATGAGCATTAGCAGTAATTTGCAATGTATTGTGAACAAGGAATTTACCAAGGAGAAAAAGAGTAAACTTTATTACCAAACAAAAGTTTGAACAAAAATGAAAAGCAGATCATGTGAATAGAGAATAAGTTATTGTTGGGGAGTCCATGCACTTCATACATAACCTAATGATATCAAGAGAAAAAATGGCGGTGGGGAGGATTCAAGGGTTGCTCAGGACACTAGACCTGGCTGATGTAAAAGCTGCATATTGGAGAAAATACCCACTTGACATCACAGATTACTATGAATATTTACATTGAGATAACTGTTAGAGAATATCTTCTGTTAGGGGATGGTGGTGAAGAAAAGAGGATAAGAGATGGTTGGTTGTGTATGATTATTCAGGTAGTTAGTAGAAATATCTAGCATACAACCATCCTTGTAACTCTTATGTTCTTTCTTTGTTTAAAAAAAATAGACAATTTTGTTTTCAATTCACGAAAGTCCATTTTCCCATTCTTCTACACCACACCCCAATGACAAAGAAACAAAAATGAATATATGCGTGTATTTGTGTGTGCATATATACATATATAAACACAGACACATATATTGTGCATAAATACATATGTGTATATGTATTTATATGTATATATATGTGTCTATGCACACAAATATGCATATGTACACATATATATTTAAGCAAAACAAATATCTGCTTTGGTTGTGTGTGTGTGTGTGTGTGTGTGTGTAGATAGATGATAGATAGATAGATAGATAGATAGATAGATAGATAGATAGATAGATAGATGTATACACAGATATGAGAATGAGGAGATAGGTAGTATGTCTCATCATTAGTCCTCTGGAACTGTGGTCTTTATGATGTTGTTATTGTATAAATCGTTCTCCTGGTTCTGCTCACTGCACTGCATAAACGAATACAAGTATTGCCAGGTTTCTCTAAAATCATCCTTTTCATCATTTCTTATAACACAATGTATTTAACATAACACAAATTGCTTACCAAATCAGTGACTGATGGGTACTGCCTCAGTTTCCAATTCTTTGTCACAACAAATGGAGCTATAAATATTTTTGTACATCATTAGTATATTTTGTTTTTGTTCTTTTGTTTTTCTTAGAACTAATTCCTCCCTTGATTTACCCTTCCTCTAATTCTTCCTCTTCTTTCCTTTCTTTGCTGTTTGTCTGCTGAGTTAAATATGATTCCGCTTTGGTGTTCTTTCCCAAATACCAAGCTGTCCCTTAGTTCTTATTTATTACTGAAATCAGGTCTTCAAAAACTATAGAGGCATTTGCTTGTAAGGAATTTCATGATGTCATGTGATCTATTCTCTTGTATTTGGAGAATACTGTCTCTAGGTCATGCTAAAATAGATAGCTTTACATCTCATTCTTTAAAATGATCCACAAATTCAAATGGTATTTTTTTTCTAAAGCCATCCCAGACAGCATGGATATTTTCTCAAGGTCTGTTCTGAATTGTTAACATTCTTTGTCTAGGTCTAGCTAGGAGAATTTCTTTCAAAAAAAAATTCCTTTAAAAACAATTTGCTGTAACAATATATTTGTTGTCATGTAATTTCTCTCTTTTTCAATTTCTCCCATTCCCATCGTCTTTCTCTTGCCTTCCACAATCTTTCCTACGTCTCTTGTCTCAAATGAAAATTATTTCCTTGAGTCATTAACAGTCTCTAGGTAAGCATTTATGTTTTCTTCTTTTTTTGGTCTCTTTATATTTTTATCCTTTTTTATTAATTTGTTTTAAACTTAAATAGTAAAACTTAAATATACAAAAAGAAAAGAAAAAGAAACATATTATAAACTTAAATGCAAAATAAGAAAAGAAAAAAAAATCATTGCCAAGTGCAAAGCAGAACATAAGAGAGCATTCAAAACATACAACACTGAATTTCCATTTCAAGAAAGTTTCTATAATAAATATTACACGTTGTGTTCAGACCTGTCTATCTTTACTTCCTTGTAAATTTTCTTTTGTTCTCTGCTTTGAACTTTTTTACTTTGTTCTTTTTCTACCCTTCTTTCCCCCCATTCCTCAAGATCACAGTTGAGTATAGAGATAGATAGAAAAATAGATAGATAGACAGAGATATCCTTAGTTATAGATATACACACATACATACATACACATATGTATATACACATATACATACATATACATAGAACCACATATACATCCACATACATACACTTATACACACATAATATGCTTAGATATCTATAATCATATTAATATATAGACATTCACATCCATATGCATCTATGTCAGACTGTACTATTCTCATTTGTCCCCTATTTCTCTGAGGGTGGATAACATCTTCCTCCATAAGTCCAGGTCTTTCCATATTTTTGTAAGTCCTCTAACTCATCATTTCATTATACTGTCTAGTTATTTTAAATAGTCTAAAACAATATTGATTAATATGGGTGACATATAATGTAGTTTCCCTGTCTTTCTCTTTTGATTAAATCTATTTTAGCTTGAACTTTGTCTGAGATATCCTCACCCTTCTTCAACCTAACCTTGTCTTAGCAATTGGAGGTTTTCAAGGTATTATAAAATGGACTCAGGGCCATCTAGAGGCAAAATGGAGAATGAGGCAAAATTTCTATGGAGCAGCTTTCTAATACCCTGAAAAGGCCCCAGTCTTTGGTTGGTATCTTTCCTGCCTCTTGGCATTTATGCTGAGTCGCATAACTACAGGATCTTGCCTATTAATTGAGATAGATGTGGTGTTATTTTCTGGGGGGAAGTGCTTGGGGAGTGGGGAGAATAATGACTTAGACTCCTTAACACTTTTATTGGGTGACTGTATTTTAATTGGTAACTCAAGAAGACCAGAAGACTTCAGAAAATGAAATGAAGTGTTAATGGTGGAAGAGAATAAAAGCAAATAGAACGGTCTGTGGCCCCACAACTCTCTGTAGTGAGGCTGTTGTTAACTCTTTGAAGGGTGAAAATCATGAAAATCATACCTGGCTGAGAGAACATCAGCACACATGTATTTCCCTATGGCAGCTCTCCCTGACTGGCTACAGATAGAACCTTTCCTTTCAAGTAATGACCCTGTGCAACCTCTCTCTAAAGACTCAGTAATAAGCTTAGCTCTTTAGTTGGATTTATTTTCATACTGCATTGTAAAGAAGGTTTTTTTTTCCCGCAGAGCAGCTGTAACTCTGTCTTCTCCTTCTGACTTTGATTCAATAATTGAATCCCTTTTTCTCCTGTTATAAATTTCTCTGTCCTGTTCTCTATGCATTGTATTTAAACTTAGTCTTTATAGGAGTGATTGTATCTTTTATGTTCTTGACAAAGTGGATAACTCAGGAGAGAAATCTTGGAACATTGGACAGAGTGCTGAATTTGGAATCAGAAAGATCTGAGTTAGGAATCAGAAAGATCCTTCCTCAGACCCTAACTAAATGCATGATCTTAGGCAAGGTCACGTAAATTCTCAGAGCCTCAATTTTCTCATCTCTAAAATGTTGACCTCAATTTTCAAGGTCCCTTCTAGCTATGAATCTATGATCTCATTATCGTTCAGATTTCCATATGGGGATGTTTGTTTTTGGATGGCCAGGTTACAGAATACAAACTGAAATACAGAGGTTGATGAGGGCTTTTAAATAAAGAAATGCCATTTAGTAGAGCAGTTTCAAACCTTACCGTCAACACAGAACTATTTTGGTGGATTCAAAACTCAATATGATTCAGTAATAGAATATAGTGGTCAAAAAAAACTAAAGCCATCTCTGATTGCCACTAGGAGAGAAGCACATTGATCAGTTCACAGAACGTGACAGTTCTGCTATAATCTTCTCAAGCCACAATACCTATAATGTTCTGGTAGCCATAGTTTGAAGAGAATTGTAATAAGTTAGAGAATCATACAAAGGAGAGTGAACAGGATCCCAAGAATGAGACCATGATGTATGGGGATCAGAAGAAGGAATTAGAGCCTAAAAAAAAAAAGAAGGCTCAGAAGAATAGAGGTGAGGGAACATGACTGCTATAATCAGTTATTTGAAAGGCTTCCAAATGCAACTTGACTTCTTCATGGTTTCAGAGATGAGAACAAAGAACAATGGGTAGAAGTTTTAAAGAAGCAAAATTAAGTTTGATGTAAAGAGAAACTTCCTAATAACTGCAGCTACAATAGGGAGTTGTCATACTGAGCTCTTTTTGCTCCCTCACCAACCCATCCCAATATCGAATGCTGTGATTACCATCCAATGATGATTGCCATCATGGGAAGCATCTCCTCTGGAGCTACTAGTTCAGAGCTTTGATGGTGGTGTTAGTTGTCTACCATGGCACTAGCTGTGTATCATGGGCCCCAGAAGGTTTTTACTCCTGCCAACATGCCCACTGTCTGTCAGGGCCTAAACAGAATTCTGCAGCCTATCGCTTGGGTATCCAAGTTGGCGGAGGGGTGGTGTGGGACAAGCTGCAGGGTTGTGTTGTAAAGTAGTAAGAGTCCTTGGGTTTGCTAGTGTAGACTAATTTTCAGTAATATGAGAGGTGAAAAAGGGGTTCAATCTAAGCTCAGTGTTAGTGAGAATAAAATCATGATTGTTTTGTTTTTTTGCCTTCTTTATGATTCTGCGTGTTCTAGACTATGGAGATAGTTAAAATTGCTTTATCTTTGGTGTATAATTTCTGTTTTGGTGAGATCTGAGGGGTTATGGACATCAGAGAAAATATTTGGTCCTCCACCTTGTTGCTCACATGACTAAGCATACTTTTGACAAATGGTCCGTTTTTACAAAGCTGCCTGAATTATAGTCCAAAGAGTTCTAATGGGATTTAAATGAGGTAAATTCCAAGGCCAACGAAGCAAAGCATGCTTATCCCCATCTCTTGGATACATTTCTTAACCTTTCACTGTACCTGGTGTTTGTGCAAGGTTGTGTTGAAGTATTACATTGTCATTTGGAAATTTCTACAATTTTGGAACTATTCTGCTTCTCAGTATATCAATATATTTATCAGAGTTCAGCAATGAGGACAAGGTATCTAAGCACACTTAAAGTAAAAGAAAATTCCTCAAACATTTTAGTTGAATATTTTACAGTCTGACAAAGGTAACTAGCTCATCTATAAATTGATCTGGAGAAGGAAAGGGCAAACCACTCCAGTATCTTTGCCAAGAAAATCCCAAATGGGGTCACGAAGAGTCGGACCCAACTGGAATGACTGAACAACAATAACAAGAAGATAACCAGATTATATAGACTCACCTGTATTTTTTGTATAGCCTAGAATGAAAAAGGAAATTTAAATGATACAATAATAATTAAATAATAAAAAAATCATCCCTTCTAATCTCCATTATGCCTGTCCTGGTAATGTCTTGAAGATATGGATAGGGATGAGACACATGATTTAATTATTATAGACAACTACCATATGTGGAAACTGCTCCTGCCAATTATAGGCCAACATCTTCTTTCAATTTATAATATTAGTGAGCTTTCTAGAGAACTTACAGATTCAAATGACTTTCCAGGTATCACATAGTTAACATGTCTGAGACAAGATTTGAACCCTGATCTCTGTGGTTTCATCACCAGTTATCTAGCCACCACCACTTACTGCCTCTTTGTATTGGCCAGAACAAGTCTTTGTTTGTTTTCAAATTCACTTTCGTGGTCACTTATGAATAATTTGGTTCATAGCAATGTTTTATACTGGTTTTCTCACTGTTTTTATTATGCCAGAGTATAATTAATGGTGTTCCCTCTGTCTGAGTGATCTTTCTGAAGGCCTTTGATTATTTTTCTGAACATCCTTTATTAAATTTTCAAGGCATTGATGGCCAGTTGTTGGCACTGTTTATTTTTTTTTCTTTCTTTCTTTCTTTTTTTTTTTTTTTAGCACATTTCCCTTTGCATTTCAGTGATACTGGTCCTAACCAAGAGCTCCAGGAAGATGGGTTTGAATTTTGTGTCAAGATTTACTAACACACATAAACACACACAAACATATAGTGCATGTATACATACATACTATATATACACATTTGTATACATGCACACACGTGTATACACACATACTTGTGTGTGTGTGTCTGTGTGTGTGTGTATACATACATACATACAGCACCCAGGCCTGGAGTCAGGAAGTTTCCTTTCAAGAGGTCAAATTTGGTCTCAGACACTTACTAGCTGGGTGAAACTGGGTAATTTTTCAACCCTGTTTGCCTCAGTTTCCTCCTCTGTAAAATGAGCTGCAGAAGAAAATGGCAAACCACCCTAATATCTTTGCCAAGAAAACCACAAATAGGGTTAATAAAAGGTCAGACATACTGACTCAGCAACAGCAACAACAACAGGTAGAGATAGAAAGATAGATAGATAGATGATAGATAGATATTCATAAGTTTTGAAGTCCTGTATAAATGCTACTATAATTATTATTGTTAATTGTCATATCATCTGTAGATGACAACAGATCAGTAATGAAGTTCAAAGTTATAGAAACAGCAGTGAAAACTCTCTATAAATGATAGCATAAATTTGTAGGCTTGCCCATGCTTCCCTTGGCACAGGGCAATATTTCACCAAATCAAAACTCCCAGTAGATATTGTGCTATATGCACAACCAAGAGAAACATAGGATGATCACATGCAAGGCTTCTGACAGTACCATGTGCCCAGTTGCTGAAATTTCATTTTATAGATAGAGTACT
>CM053580.1:304691370-304711204 GCA_028627135.1 Pseudochirops cupreus
TAACAGAGGAACTGAAGGATTTGGTTCTACTGATAGAATAAAATTGGGAGCTAAGGTATGGGTAAAACGGAAGCCAGATGATGATCCAAAGGCTGCAGAGATTATAGCACATGGGAGGGATAACACTGTAACTATTGTTTATTCTGGAGAAGATGATTATAAAATTGTACCCTTAAATCATATTTTCTACCGCGAGTGAAGCTACAATAGTGGGCTCACGGACTCCAGTAGCGTGGCTGAGCCTGTATCCACCTTGTTTCTGGTTATTGTCTCCTTGCTTCTTCCTGGTTTGTTGTCTGTCCACTTTGTTTGCCAGATTTGTTTCCGCAGGCTTGGTACCCTCCACCTGTAGATGCCCGATAGCTCAAGCTAGATGTCACCCCCTGTCTACAGCTGTGATGTGTCAGCCCTGGACCTGGCATCAAGCACACTCCAAATGCTGGCTAAAGAACAGACCTCTCAAATGGGTCCTCTTGCAACAGGGACAGCTCTACGTCCAATTTCAGCAGCAAGTAGCCATGGAAGGAGAGACCTTCGCCCCTTAACCCAAGATTTTGGGACCCCGTTTGTTCAGGGAGGGAATGATGGAGAGCTTGTGCTAAAATACTGTTTTCTGTGTTTATTGTGTGCTATCTTTGTTATATTGTTGTAAAATTCTGTTGCCTATTAACCTATGGAATGAAATGTATTGTTAATGTATTTTTGGTAAGTAAGGGACATGAAAGATCTTGGTGCCGAATGTAACAATGCTGGGATTTGAAGATCTTCCATGCCCCTTGAACTTGCTGACGTAGCAGGAAGGGGTGGAGCAAGAGAACGCCAGAACCAAGCTAGTCTCTGTGTGGTGCTGACTGGAAGTGGCAGCAGAGGCAATGGCTGTGGTTGCAGCGCAAACTCCTTTTTCTTTGAGCTGGCCAGAATCTCTGCTAAGGACTCCTGCTGAGGACTGCCTGGGACTGGAACTGAGGGGGGCTGGAGCTGCTGGGAGCAAGCTGCCTAGACACGAACAGTTGCATGAGTGAGGAGAGGAGGATCTTTGCCTGAGGTAGCCTGTTTGTTTGAAGGCTTGAGAATGTGAGTGTTTACTTCTTTAACTACACGTGCCAACTTTGTAACAACTGTGTTGGCTTTGACTTTCTGGTTTTGGGACTCAGTTTTCTGGTATTTGAATGAATGCTCTAGCTATATTTCTTATGTAGAGAGCCTGTTACATTTTGTGATTAATAACCATATCAGCAAACTTATAGTTACTGCAGGCATTGTGAATGCTGCATTGCTGGTACAACAACTGAGACTTTCAACAACCTTTGAACTATCTTTAAGTGTCACACACACACACACACACACACACAGAGGTAGAAAGTAAAGCCACATGATTTTGATTTATATCACAGAAAACTTAAGTCCACTTTGATTAATAGTCTCTTCCTAAGCACTCCCTACCTCTCAGTGGCAAAACGCAAAATCTGCCCCAGAAATGCAACTTAAGGCTTAATGACTCATCCTTACTCAAGTAATAAACTCTAAAATAAGTGCTTGGTTGGCAAAAAAAAGTAATTTTCCTTACCCAAGCATCTGTTTTAATTTCTTTAGTTCTCTGGAGATACCAGGTTATTTCTATTTCTAATTTTGCACATCTTGCTATTTAAGATCCCCGTGCAATATGATACATGGAGGCGGTTGATAGAGTGTTCCAAATGTCTTTTGGTTTATGTGCTTTATTGCATTCAGTCTTGTAGTTTGCATTGCAGGAAGTAATTAAGAAATCAGAAACAAATGTTTTAAGGATTAGAGTAAACTGAGGAATCTCTGAACTTACTAAAGTCATCATTAAAAACAGTTCTACTCACTTTGATCAATCCCAATCAGGTAAATTTTCAATTTTTAAAAATAGTTTTTGTTACTATAATTTCTGGGGAAGCAGTACTATTTCATTATGTTAACATGTGCTACAAGTTGTTTATCCATTTTCTGAAGAATGAGTATCTACTTTATTTCCATTTCCTTGTGACTACAGTAATTGCTCCCATAAATATTATTTAGTCTAGATTGGAACTTTCTCCTCTGTCTTTGACTTCCGTGATATATATACCTGGTAGGAATATTAAAAGTTATCATCAGCAAGACATTGCTGAAAATCTCTTCTCCCTCCTGCCCCAATTACTGCCAATGCAGATGTTTGAAACATTGACAATTGCTGTAACTATATGTAATGTCAAGATATACTTGATCAGAGAGGGCTCAAATACTTCAGTATGGGCAAAGGAAGAGGAACAGTAAGACTCATAGAGATGAAAACTGTTCTCATCAGATAACACAAATTTATTTCTCATCAACATAGTGGTCCATAACAATCAATGTCAGGCATTTAACAGTATTTTTTTTAGATGTGGGAAAGCAGAATTATGGATTATCAGCTATTGATATTTTCTAGATAACTTTTCAGGGTAATTATTCCATTCAAATTTCTCCATTTTTTAATTTCCTCTACCCTTTCAGATATCTTGAGACTCAGTCCCTCAATACCCTTATGTGTCACATTTAGGACAGCTATCTTCTATATGAATGTTTTCTAGTCTAGTCACCGTTCTCATTTTTTAGTACCATTTCTAATTTCTTATGAATCACATCAGAGATTATTATATCAGAATTCAAATGTGGTGAACTTGGTAAAAAATAATTTAAAAGGAAGTAGTTTTCTTTTTAATATTTTACATTTTTATCCATTTATTGTGCTCCTTCCAATTATATCCATAAATATAATTTTAGGATAATTTTAGACATCTTCATTTTCTCCTTGGATTCCATACCTCTCTGATTTTCAAAGAGACAAAATGATTGCTATCTTATAAGTTTTCTAGGATCTTTTGACTTCTTCCTTCTGATGTTTGATTATATAAGAAAATTAGGAAATTATAAGAATCTCTTATGATATCTATTCTTTTATCCCTATCCCAATTCGTAACATTAATGTTTTAGCAGATCCAGTTGAAATTCACCCAACTATACCAAGATATCTGATTACAAAATGACTCCTACATTAGTTAAGTGAGATTTAATAATTGTTAAGACATAATCAGGTTCATTTCTGTGATGACATTTGGTACTCAATATGTTGATTCATTTGTGGCTCTTTTTTAAAAGAAAAAGATTCATAGTATGTGAATGTGGAGATTTTGTATAGTGTATATGCATTTGGCCTCTCATTTCTCAAACTAGAATCATATTTTCCAGAATATTATTCATTATCATTCCCCATGTTCAACATTGATCATTGGAATCAATAAGTTCTAAAATGCATGTTGATTTATCTTATCCAATTTTTCATTATGGTTGTTTGTCTACTGATCCTCTGCAACAGATATTGGTTATTTATTCTCCTGGCATTTTTACTACAAGGGCTTATGATGAACACTCCAATAAGAGATGACCAAATGTTCCAGGAAATGCTGTTTCTTTTTTTTTTCTTTTTTCTTTTTTGCTTTTTGGAGGGCGGAAGGCAGGGCAATTGGGGTTAGGTGACTTGCCCAAGGTCAGATATCTAGTAAGTGTTAAGTGTCTGAGGCTGGATTTGAACTCAGGTGCTCCTGACTCCAGGGCCAGTGTTCTATTCACTGCACCACCTAGCCACCCCAAAATGCTATTTCTAGTTGCACATGGACTAATGATACAAACAAATCATTTGTTTGCCTGCCCAAGGCAAACCTATGAGATATGCTATCTCCATCAATATTTGGTTTAGATTAAAGGAATGCCCAGATTGTAATTATTAGATAAGTATCATATATTCAGTACCAACACACGAAAGTTGATGTAAATCTAAAAAGTGATTCTTAGGGCCCTCTGATACCTTTCCCAGCATTCTACCAATACTGCAGAAGCAGAAGAAACCTGCTCAGTACTGAGAACCTTTACATTTTTCTTTTATTTCGTTGCCATGGCTAAAAACATTCATTATCCTCTGGCCAGCCTATGGATGATGAGGTCACCTCTACTTAACCAGGATTGTCTTCAGATAGCAGATCAAAATGGATCCTGGGACTATACTCATCACATTCAAGAACAGTAGAACCAATTTCCATACATAGACTCAGAGAACAAATGGTCACCTCCTCACTCCAATGAAACATCATAGTAGAATTTCTATGGAGATCATCAGTAATAAATCAAATGAGGTCACATATGGCACTCCTGTCAAATTTTCAAGTGGTACAAAGCTATAAAGAATAACTAAGGTGCCCAACTGACAGCCTAAGTATCAGCCTTTGGATGACCCATCAAGTAGAATAATAAGAAATTTAATAAAATGAATTTAAAGTTATATATAATTATATATATATATATATATATATATATATATATACACATAAATACATATAACTTCGCGTTTATTAGTTTTGAGACAAACTCATGTCTAGCCTCCCTCCTTTACCTGGTACTTGTTTTGTTGATATATGTAGTCTCTGTTTGTATATATATATTAAGGTGTGTGGGCAATCAAGGAGGATCAGCAATTGTGATGTGAGGTTTTGTCCAATCCTTTTCAGTGATGTTTGGTATATATCTGACACTCAACTGTCACCTGTGGCTCCAAAAATCTGTGGCACATGCAGTGGCCATACCTCAGTAAACTGTCTCAGCAGACAGCATACCATCAATCTAAACCAGGTTGATGGTAACCAATGGGTTCCAACCTTATTGGTGAGTTATGGGATGTCTACCCCAAGCGTGTAAAGACTTCTTCCAGTGGAATGGATGGATAAGAACAATTTGTTCTGACAGTCATGAAGTGGCTGAAGCAGGCATGGTAGAGTATTTTAGAACTTGGTCAGGCATTGAAGATGCCATCATACACTGCATCCAAGGTTATTGCCAGTTATCCTGACTTTCATTTTGCCACTGGATTTAATGACTTTGGACGAGAGAAAGGCTGACAGCTGTGAAATTCTGCCTCACTTAAATCGAACTCAGTCATGAGTTAAGACATCATCTAGTGATGTCATTATTGCTCTTTGAAAATGAAGGAAAAACAACTACAACAGAACAATAAATGTGTGTTTGTGTATGTATATGATATATACTTATGCATATATGTATGCATGCACACATATGTGTATATATACATATAACAAGTTCATGATAAAAGGGAGATATGGATTGACATGAATTTGTTTCAAAATAATTATAAGAAATCGCTCCTCTTTCTAAAAAAAATAATCTTTGGCTTTTTTTTTTTAAAGAGACAGTATCTAGAAGAAGGGAAATGATCATTCTTCTGTACTCTGCCATGATCATATCACCAACAGTTTTGGATATTGTATTTTAGAACAACATTAATAAATTGGAGAAAGTTCAGAGGAAGGTAGGAACCTCAGATAGCAAGAGTTTTCAAGACCATGTTATATGAGCATCAAGAAGTTTGGCCTACAGAAAAAAAAAGACAACTTCGAAGGAAAAAAATCAGAAATATATCCAAGGTTCTGAAGCATTGTCATGTAGAAGATACTTATTTTGCTTGGGTTTAAGAGGCTAGAACCAAAAACAATGGGTGGACTTTGCAGAAAGATAGATTTGGGCAATATGCAAGGAAAAACAAAACCAAAGAAAACTGTAATGTTAAATTTCTCCAAATATTAAGTGGAGGTGGTTCTTTCCCCTCTCACTATAGATCTTGAAGTGAAGGTGAATGCCCAAGATGCCTTCTTTTTGGATATGTCATAGGGGCAATTCTTGTTCAGGAATAGATTGTAGTCAATGGCTTCTGAAGTTTCTTCCAGCTCTGGCAATATGTGAATCTATGATTTAGCAATTCAGATGTCATTGGTGATGCTGGAAACAGCAGTTTCAATAGAAAATTGGGGATGCTAATCATACTGCTTCTCGTAATAGAAGAATAAGTCCCAGGGTTGAAAAGAAAGTGGGTAGTGAGGAAGTGGAATTTGAGAATTTATTTGAGGGGTTGAGTAGTAGAGAGAATAATACAATTTATTTTAAACTATGTGATCACAGAAAATTACACAATACCTCTGAAGCTCAGCTTTCTCATTTGTAAAATGTGAATACAAAATAATAATTATTACACTATCTAGTTCAGGCAAGTAGATTTGAAAATCAAAGAGATTATTTGGGTATTGTACTTTTAGTCCTTAAAGAGCATGTACATTCTAACTATAAGATCTTTCTAATAGTTTAGCACCGAAGGAAGAGATTGATAAAATGATAATTTGAGTGGGTAACATGGTAAAGGGAAGGTTTTTATTTTAGGACAGGATCAGTGAGCATTTTTGTAGGCAGGAGGGAAGAAAACAGTGTTATGGGAGAGATTAAAGATAAGAAAGGGAAAGATTGATGGAATACAGATCTGTAGGAAACTTTTAAAAACAGATCACAGGGACAATTGGAAAGATTAATGTTGGCAAAAAGCAGTCACTTCATATTTGAAACCTGAATGAAGGAAAAGTAGGTAGGTAAATACCTACAAAAATACTGAGATTTGAAGAAGAGGAAATTAGAAAGTGCACATCAGAGATTATAAGTAAAGCAGTAGGCAAGTTCATCAGATGAAATATGAGCTTTTACGTGTAGGTTGGGAATTCTGAGGAGAGAGTAAAACGTTGGAAAGAGCTTCTGTGCAGAGTTGGACAGCATCAATCAAAGATAAATATAAGAAACATCACACAATTTTAAGAATCCAGTTAAGGATAGGTAACACAATATTTGTAGAGAACCAGCTCCAGATAGAATGGTGACTTATTCTCACAGTCCTCTGAGCAGGGGACTTGGGCTCAGAGGACATAGGTTTGAATCTCAGCTCTGCTCCTTACTGCCTATGTGATATTTGTAAAGTAGCATACACTCTCCTTTTTCATGGCAGAACATACTGACCTCTGAGGTTCTTTTCAGAGGAAAAATTGGTGATTCTATGGTGCTTGGAAACTCACCAGTAAGAGAAGGAGGAGTGGCTGCTGGTAGTGACTCAGGGTTGGGATTTCGTAATGCCAAGACGAGGGAAAGACAAGGGATTCAAATGTGAGGAATAATAACTTATTTGCAATGGTTCAATAGAGGATCACATCTAGGAAGGGAGGGAAATTTAAAAAGAACAGAAGTAATAGAGTAGAACAATATGGAAGTACTGAAATAGCAGCGGTATTAATGAGTTTCCAGAATCATGAGAATATGGAAAATGTAAAAAAGGAAACAGAGATAAGGAAAGTAGAGTGCAGGATATTGCTGTTAAAATAGATTCATATGATCCAAAGTTCTTAGATGAGACTGAGACTGTGAAGACGGGAGGGTCAGGAAAACTAATAAACTGCCAAGACAGAATAGTTGAAGAAAAAAGCTTCACACTATTCTCTTAATAGAAAGAAGCACTTCAAAATGAAATGCACTGAATTATGATGTAGGCTGTTCCGTGTCATCAGGAGGAAAATGGGTAAGGGGTGCATGAATTCTCCAGGAGAATGTGAGATTTTTGAGGGTAGAAATAGCCTCATTAAAAAAAAAAGACTAGTATTTTGAACAATATTGGGTACATAGTAGGCACATAGAGTGGGTACTGAACTGAACTGAATTGATTTGTTTCTTTTAGTATATTGTACAATCGGTCCAAGAGAAACAAGAGGTAAAGGGTAAGTAAAACATAATCCCTTAACAATATATAGTAGAGTTGTAGAGAGAAGTATTGTGCTTGAAACATGGGATTAGAAAGGATTCAGTTTCATAGCCAAGAAGGAAGTTGAATTTAATATTGCAAGACTTTCATAAAATTACCCCCAGACAGATGGCAGGAGATTGATTTCTTCGAAAATCTCCAAAGCATGAGATTCCAAAACCTTCTTTGGCAAATCATCATAATGTCATAACCTTAGAATGAGAAAATCCCTCCTAAATCCTGCTGTAATCTAGGTCTTTCCCTTCCTGTTCTCTCCTTAGTGCAAATCGACCAGCCAATTCACCATCTGCTAAAACTAGGTTGCTATAAGAGAATCTTACCTGAAGCTTTGATATACCCTGGGCGTGTGTAATAGTGGGTTTGAAAAGGAGAGAAAAAATGGGGAGAGAGGGAAGAGAGAAGCTAATAATGGGAGGTGAGGAAAAAAAGAGTACTGTTGTCAGAAGTATTTCTCTCTCCATTAATAGCCTTCCAAAACTATAGGGCTGGAAGACAGAGAGTGGAAGTAGAAAGGAAGTATTGGCAAACAGAATCAACCAAGAAATCTATCAGACTGAGCTTTGAGATCTACCAGAGTATCCTAAACAATTAGGTCACTCCATCTTTCCCTAAGTAATAACTCTTAATTAAAATGGAAACTCTACAAATTCTGGCTTTGAAGATACGAGTCACACCTATATTATTTGCCATTATACAGATATATTTTTTTTACCTTAGTTGTACTCTAACAGGGTTTGTTTTGTACTCAAATTTCCCTCCAAATGACCACTTTATCAATTCCTCATGGAATGTGGATATCAGCACTATTGGAGAACAGATATCCTTGCCATGTCTTCCAGGAGGAGCTAGAAGGAGTAGAAAGGGAAGGAATTGTTCCCTCCTAGTTCTTTGCCATATTACTTAATTGCATTTTAGAGTTACAGGAAAATGGGAAAAGCTAACATATGGTACTTCAAGGGATCAGTCTTTGAGAAAAAAGGAAAAAATATTTTGGCCCCATTTGGCTCTCACAGTACAAGCACTGAAGTCACAGCCATATTTAGGCCTTCAGAGGTTTCTCTAAATGGTTTTATGCTATCACATTGACTAATCAATATCCATTTTGAGGTAGGCTCATTGTTACTATCTCTCCACTTGAGTAAGCAAATGTGAAAAGGTTAAGAGACATAGCAAAGGTCATAGGCAGTCTTATTAAAAGGGAGCTCATCTTTCCCTTGGGCTTATTTGACTAGCAGATTGACATTCCCTTACTTTAAAAAAAATACAGTTTAGTTAATATCTTTTGCTCTTTTACATAAAAAATTTCCCCCAGAATTTCTCTACCTTCCTCTCAGTCTTTCCATATTAAAACAAAACCAAACACTTCTTTTAAAGAAGAGAAAAAAAATTCTAATTGATATATTTTAAAGTCTGAGCATATAGAAGATGTACCGCACTGGTGGACCCTCCAGTTTTACAAAGGAGTAGGGTGGGATTATCTTCTCATGTCTTTATTGTATCCAACCTCTTATTTCTTGAGATTTACCCAATTTATAAGAAGGAAAAAGCATAGAATTAAGATTTTAAGCTATACCTTTGCCTTGGATTTATTCTAAAGAAGATGTAAAAATAAACACTGTTTTAAATCTGTTGCTTAAAGAAAATAAAAGTGGTTTTACTAACAATCAGAGTGAGAAAGCAGTATACATGTGTGAGTAAGTATATGTGTGTTTGGAAAAGAAGTTATAAATTGTGGATGGGCTCTATAATAATTTTGCAATTCAAATCCAAGTATCCAAGTTTTGACCCTTGATATGTTCTTTCTAAACTTTAAAAAAATGTAAACAACCTATCAAAATTATGTACATAGATAAACGTATATAATATATGTATACATGTATGTATGTGCATAAATATATGTATAAAAATATGCATCTCACAAACAAATAAATAAATAGTCATCTAACACAATAGAAAAAAAACTTTGGCTTTTCAAGGTCGAAACATATTAATAACAAAAATTATCAAAGAAAATTATTTTGTTGTACACCCTTCCAGGCCAAATCACCTTTGACTATTTTCTTTCTTTTTTTATACCATGGTGATGTGGTACTGTGTTGGTAAGTATGGTTGTCAGAGTTATAATTTATTTGTATTTCTCTCTCCTCTTATATAGGCTCTCTACAGCTCTCTCAGCCCCTACCTTCACACTTGACTTTTAGTTTTATCCATATCCTTGGCCCCTGTCTTCTCTTGAAGAATGGTTCTCCATCCAATTTGGATGTCAGAAACAATGGGGCGGAAAATAGCAATGGCCCTACCTCCACTATAAGCCCAATTAGTAACAGGTCGTTCCTGACTTAGCTGGATTGATGACCCATTCATTGCTTATAGGAATCTCAGGACAATTTCTCTGGGAAGTTGTGAAAATTGATTTATTATATTCCTGTTCTGAAGCCCTAGCTAGAGAACAACTCTGGTAAAATACCGCAGTTATTAGTCAGTCTCTCTCTCTCTCTCTCTCTCTTTCTCTCTCTCTCTCTTTCTCTCTCTCTCTCTTCCCCTATGGTCCTTTTGTGATGCACTTAAGTGATGACAAAGCTTATCAAGGAAATGGCTGTGTTTACCAGAACAGATAGCTAAATGCCTAAGTAATCTGAAAGGTGAATAAACTTTGTAGGAAATGGGAGTACAGATCAAGAAATAGGCATGTATCATCTTGGGAGAGGAGATATAAGGCAGTGAAGTAGAGAGATGCAAATGAGAGAAGGAAAAAGGAAGAGTCACCACCTAGGATTTGTAATCCACGTGGTTTTCAGGAACATAGTATCATCCATGTTGAAACACCTAATGTAAGATCTGTCTGCATGGTCTTCATATTGGAGTCTGACACTGGGGATTTTGTGACTAATATTAATTCTCTCTGCCATTCTGGTATCTAGCTGTTTTACTTTTTTAATTGCCAGTGCTCTTTTGGCTGCTTTCATACACTTTTTTTTCCTATATCAACACATTCTCATGCAACAGCCTCTGTTTATAATTCCTTAATATATGGTAGACTAGTTTGTCAAGCACCATGTGGTCCACTAGTCACAAAGTCAAAGATCACCTAACATGGAGGCATCCTGCTTCCCTACATTCCACTATTATAAGGGTGGGAGAATCTTCTTGTTTGTGTAGCTAAAACAGGATTCATCTTTAACAACTGTCAGACTGTGACAGCAATTTCCTATGTTCTTTTTTCCTATTGCATCCAAAGGGTGAAGGTCACATAGAATTGGCCTATAGTATGGGTGCCATAAATTAAAACATAAAAGGAAGATATCTTTCCCTGACCCCTTTCTCTCTTTACTCCAGATAGCCAAGAAATGGTCTTTGGGTCTCTGTTCTGTTTTATTTGTCCTTGTTACATCTCGAAGCCATTCCACTTTTGGACAGCTTTAATTATTTCAAAGTTGTTGGGGTTTTTGTTTTGTTTTGTTTTGTTTTGTTTTCCCAGGCAACAAGTCTATATTGACTTCTTTTCAATTTCCACTTATTATTTCTGATTTTGCACTCTGGGATAGAACAAAACAAATCTAATCCTTCCTCCATGTGACATCCCTTCAGATACTTGAGCACAGTTATCATGTCACTCCTGAGGCTTCTTTCCTCCAGGCTAAATATACACACTCAATCCTGATATGTCATGAACTCTACTTCCTTTACTATCCTGGCTGCCCTCTTCTAGATACTGTGGAGCTTATCACTGTCCTGAAACAGTGATGACCAGGACTTAACATGAGACTCCTGATGAAATCTGGGTATTATACAGGGTATTGTACAGGAATATTGTCCCATTCTATCATGAGAGACAATATGAAAGAACACCTCTTCCCTCCATAGTGTTCCTGTCCTGGATTCATACTGACTTGGGTTAATCTTGGGGGAGTCTGATCTCTCAAATAGGGTGTTAGGTTCTTTCTCAAAGTGTTGACTCTTTAAGTCTCTACCCTTAGAATTCTAGAGAATATTTCTTGAAGTTTATATCTGGTTCATGTTTAGGGTTCCCCCAAAAAGCAACCTTTCTAGAAAGGAATTCAGTGTACAAAGTCCAAGATGTCATATATAGGACAGATATCAGCTATTAGAGAAGATAATGGAAATGTACCACCCTCCACAGTGAGTGAACACCAAAAAAAACAGAGGTAAATGATGACCAAGGCAAAATAATACTAAAGCTGCCAAAGAACAAGGGAAGACTTGAAGACAAGGGAATTTGCCATTAATTAGAGCAGAATTTGGAGAGGAGAAGGTGGGTTTCCTCAAACTAATTTTATTCTTGGGCAAAACCTGTTCCTTTTGGTGAACAGGATAAGTTTATAGGCTAACATCTCCTCCTGGCTAAATTTGTGACACCAACCAAACTAAATGTTTCAATTAAACTGAAGTACATTGGAATAATCAGTTAGCAAACCAGTACCTTTTCCCTAACATGGGAAATCCATGGAAATCAAGAATAAATATAGAGTACTCATCACCTTAAAATGCTCAGAATCCAACCCAATACTCAGAACACCCAGAAAATTCACAAAACAGGTGATTTCTTTACAAAGAAGTAACTGATATTTTTCTTAGACTATCAATTTTAGTACAAGGTTAAAACCACTTGTATCCTTGAAGAAAAAAATTATTTAAATGACATAAAAATATTTGTAGCTGAGAGTAGATTTTTCTTTTCTTGTTCAAGTAATTTCTGTTTATCAGAGCATTAAGGGATTAACCTTAAAATACACTTTTAACTCCTAACTAGCATAGGGCAAAATAAATCCTATAAGCTTTCAACTTGAGTTTTTTTTTTCCATGCTAGTGAATGTAATCAAATGCCTAGAAATCAGCTTAATTTTACTTTGTCTGTATCAGTCTCAAAACATTAAGAAAGAATTTCCATAGTCAAGTTAGTTGGACATGTTTGGACAAGAATATGATTTTTCTAATACAGAAGCTCTTTCCTGGCTGCTGAGTTATTGATGCTGTAATTGGTTTAGACTATTTATAGTCTAGCAATTGCATAAGGAGTTGGAGCCCAGTTCTAATGGTGATAGCAGGTGTGCAGCAGAAAAACTGACTCATTGAAAAACCATCTTAGCCTACTTCAAATAGAAGGAAAATCTGATTAAGACAAAATCAGAGTAGACATGTCCTGCCACACCCTGCCATTCCATGTCATACCATACCATATCATTCCATGCCATTCCAAGCCATGCCATGTCATGCCATACCAGGCCATACCATGCCATGCCATGCCATGCCATACCATACCATATAATACCATACTTTAACATACTATACCATATCATGCCATGCCACACCACACCATGTCACCCTATACCACACCAGACCAGAACAGACTATGACAAACTAAACACATGTTTCTCATTGTATGGGCAATGAGAAAGATCACAATCTGTCATACCTCTAAACATCAGCTGTAACTACCGACTCCTCCAAAACACCAAAAGCACACTTCTTCCAGGCCAATAGTTGAAGTTTCTCAGGAATTCTCCTCAGGGTGTCTTTTCCATATTTTATCTTCTTTGGTGTTCTCATCTTTGTTCTCAGTGGTGGTGGACTTGGGTGTGGAGGGCAATGATTATAGCCCAGTCATGCGGGTCTATTGTGCCAGCACAGAGCAGATTAGAATCCTTGCTTCTTTCCCAGTCTCTAGTTTCCTTTCTTCTCATACTTTTACCGGCTGCAACTGCCGAGTCCTCCAAAACTCATTGAAATAATACAGTAAGAAAAGTAACAATAAAATCTCCTCTACAATTTACTTGGGATGCCCTCTCATAAATTAACACACCATCAGTGGAAAAGCTGTGCACACATAAGTCACGCATATTGAATACTATATCCAAAGCACGCACATGGGAAAAGAACATACAACTTCAGTGCTACATGACAGATAACATCTTCTGGTGGTCTACTTACTGGACCTTCTTCCATCTGGGAGCTCAAAGGCTATTCCTGATTAATGGATATTAGCAATGTAGGAAATCTCTCTTACTCTTTCTTTCCCTTGAATGATTCTCATTGCTGGGCTTCATTTGAGATGCAATTTTTTTTCTCATAACAGGAAAAGCAAATTTCACCATTATCTTATTATTTGTCTCCATTTCTCTTTCTGTCTGTGTTTGTCTCTCTGTCTCTGTCTCTGTCTCTTCACATGTCTCTGTCTGTCTCTCCCTATCTCTCTCTATTTCTATGTCTCTCTGCCTTTCTCTCCATCTCTCTCTCTCTGTATCTCTCTGTCTCTCTGTCTTTGTGTCTGTTTCTCTCTCTCTCTTGGAAAGTCATGGCTTCACATACTAGTTCTCAGAATAAGTAAAACAAAACCTCAGCCTATAACATCCCCTTCATAAGGAAAGAATGAGCTATTTACACTCAGTCTCAAAAAGAACGGCAAAGCTCTTTTTAAAGACAAATAAGTCAGCCAACTAATTGGAATTCATAGGTATGTAATATATCTTTTTGAACTCATTTCATTCTGTAAATATGGTTAAAGTCTCTGGGATGACACTGTAGTGTCAGTCAAGAAGGATTAATTAAACACATTACTAGGCACTGCCTAAATACTGGGATTACAAAGAAAATCTAAAAAAAAAAATAGTCCCTTCCCTTTTAAAGCTCACATTCTAACGAGGGAAGTAACAGATAAATAGCCAGTTATATGCAAAATGTATACAGAGTAGATGGATGGTAATCTGAAAAGGAAGGGACTTGGACCTTGGGGGACCAGAAAATGTCTCCTGCAGAAGGTAGATTTCAATCTGATTCTTGAAGAAAGGCATATGTGATGTGTAAAAAGTTTGAGAGACATAGTTTTGAGATAATTAATCATTTTATTAATCATGTTAGTAGATTTTTTTTTAAATGGGTCAATAGCACTCTCAAATGCCAAAGAACCCTCATGGAACCCACTCAACACTTATATGCCCTTCAAAGAATGGTGGCAATTGCCTCTGACTAATTGTCAAGTAAAGAAAGAATGAATATTATAATAGAGGTGGACCAATTCTAATGAGAGGCTAGGGGACATAACTCTGATCATTCAGTCAGAAGAGGCTCATCTCTTATCCAGACTACAGCTGTCTGGGGCAATCTAGCTAAAAGCAGATCCACCTCTACTCAGAACTGGCTAAGTGGAACACATTAGGCAAAAATTCACCTTAGATTAAATTCTTTGTAAGATTCTCTAGCTTGGTGGGGTCTCCCACCTAGGATTGAAAGGCATGTACCCCCAGAGATTTGGGCAATGACATCCATCAACAATGTCCTTCAGAGACTGAACAATCTATAGATTTCTGAAAAAAACAAACAGAAAACCCTGGTCCTAATTCAATAATTCATTGTTAATATGAAAGGAATAATTATTTTTCTCACATGAAAGCTAAAAGGCAGAAATAAGTAGGAATAGCATTCTAGGCCTGAGAAATAACCTGTGAAATGCTCAGAAATGGAATGTTATGTACACTGAAAAAGTGTTCAACTTGAAGTTAACCCAACTCGATTATAATTTCTGATTATTCCACTTACTCCCTGTGCAACCTTGGGCAGGTCACTCTCAGCCTCAGTTCCCAAGGGGACTGGCTTAGATTACATCTTGAGTCAGCCTTCCTGCTCTAGAGCTATGATCTTTCTCTCTGACATATAGTTAGAAACAACAATCCAGAAAGTATTGTGTGAGTCTAAGGTACAACAACTTCCAAAATATTTTAGACCTGCTGTTTCAAATAAATGAGTAGGGAAAGGTAAGAAAAAGAGGACCAGATAAAGTGGATATGAGACTAGCACCCAGGAACTCAAACCTCCCTCTCCCCTCCAAGTTCTTGTCCTTTTCTAGCAAATTTAACTTCCAATAAACCTTTTGTTCTCTTTGCTGTAATTCAGCCACCTGATATGTTTTAAAAGGGAATATAATCTCATAATCAGGAAATGACTAGAATAAAAAAGGCATTCTCTAGCTCTACAAGGCAGAGGATTATAGGATTGTCTTTCTCACAGCTGACAAATTAATATTCCTAAAATATAAGTCTTACTATGACATTCTCCTGCTCAAAAATCAATGACTTTCTTTCCTCAAATAAAATGCAAACACTCTGATTTTGCATATAAAATCCTCTATAATCTGGCTCCTTCCTTCCTTTCTAGACTTATTTCATGTTAGAACTTTTCATGTACTCTATAATCTAGTCAAACCAACCCATTAACTGTTCTCTCACCTCTAATGTGTCCCCTCCTATTGCATGTCTTTTTCACTGGCTCTCTCTCTCTTACCTGGAGTCCATTCCCTCTTCATCCTTTCTTCTTACAATTTTTTATTTCCTTCAAGACTCAGTTTCAGTACTATCTCCAACAGGAAGTCTTTCTAGGCACCTGCTTTTTCTTTTTTTTTCAATTGATAGAGGGATTTTTTTTTTAAATTTTTTAAAAATTTATTTTTAGTTTTCACCATTCACTTCCATAAGATTTTGAATTTCAAATTTTCTCCCCATCCCTCCCCTACCTCCACCCCAAGATGGGATGCAGTCTGATACAGGTTCTACATATATATTCATATTAAACCTATTTTCATATTAATCATATTGCAAAGAAGAATAGAACAAATGGGAGAAACCACAAGAAAGAAGAAACAAAAGAGAGAAAGAGAGCAAATAGTATGCTTTGAACTGTTTTCAGAATCCATAGTTCTTTTTCTGAGTGTGGACAGTATTTTCCAACATAAGCCATTTGGAGTTGTCTCAGATCCTTGCATTGCTAAGCTGAGATAAGTCTATCAAAGTGGACCATTGAACAATATTGTTGTTACTGTGTAAAATGTTGTAAAGTCAATCACGAGCAGCCCTTCTGAGGACTTAAGGATCTAATCACATAATATAGTGAACTCTGTATTCAGCGAATTGATAGAGTTTTGAACTTAGAACTGAATTATAATCTTGTCTCAGACACAATTTGTATGACTGTGTGCAAGTCATTTAACCTGTTTCAGCCTCTGTTCTCTTATCTGTGAAAATAAAACACAACAAAAACAAACAAAAAATCATAAGGATAAAGTAGCATCTGCTTTAGAGTTACTCTCAGGTTCAAATCAGATAATATAGCTAAAGCGCCTTATAGACCTTAAAACCTATAAAAATGTTATCATCATCATTATCTCCTCTTCCTCCTTTTTCTTTCTTTCTTTCTCTTTCTTTCTTTCTTTCTTTCTCCTTCTTTACTCTGATGTATTAGTGTGGTATGAAGAAGGCTCTAAGTTCTCAAAGACTACATCAATAGGCCATAAACTCTGACAAAAATGACTCACTAGCATAAGATCTTATAGTATAGAAGCAGAACATGGACCCATCTGAGGATCAGCTTATTTAAATATGGAGAAATTTATACCGTGTTGCCTGTGAGTTATAAAATTTTAGCCTAACAGTTCTAAAAAAACATTTCTCAGATCATGTGTCAAAGTGGGGGAGATGTCCTACTGGCATTGGAAACCACCTTATGCTTGGCATCTCAGGCACACAAAATGCCATGTCAACACCAACCACCATAATACATAGGATGTTCAGGCATAATGTTCCTTGGAGGGCCATGAGAAGGGCAAAGAGGTGACAAAATAGAATGAGACTGAACCCAAGGTCACAGGAGAAGGGTTCAGATCCTGGATCTGCTGCTTACTATGTCTTTGACCAAATCATCACTTGTCATTCCTGTGACTGTTTCTTCCTCTATAAAATAAAGGAGTTGTGCTATGTAAACTTTGAGTTTCTATTTCAGCTCTAAATCAGTGTGGCTATGAATTTGCAAAGACTATACACATATGTGTATGTGACATGACTACATACCTTTGATAAATGACCTAAGGTTGGTCCTTCATCTTGTACAAAAACACTATCAGAGTTATTTTTATCCTTTTCTTAGTAATAGGTCTGAATTCCTGACAAGTTAATTGACCTAATTAACTCAAAAGGTATATTCCTAGAATGGGCTCAAATTCCTATGACTAATGTGAGCCGTAAGTTACTTTCCCTGTCACTGGGTCTCAATTTCCTCCTGTGTAAAATAATTTCACTTGGTGACACAAGTTTTTCCTTTTTTTAAGTTCCTCTATGGGATCAACTCATGTAGCCAGTTTGAACTACAGTTTCCAATTAACCTTAACTGGAAGACCCATCAGGATAGAGTTCCATTTCACATAAAATATTCTATTAGGATCATTTAGGAATCTTTAATTTTTTATGATTGAGATCAATTTGTAGCACCTTCTTTGAACATATGTTAAGTACAAAGCAGAGTAGTTTAGTGGATTTTGAATTAGAATTCCTGGATCAAATCCCAGCCCTAACCTTATTCTCCACATGTCTCCTTTGACAAGTCATTCAATCTCTCTGGGCATAAATTTCCTCATTTGTGAAATATGACGGCTAAATTTGAAAACCTGAAAAGAGATTAAAAAAAAAACCTGTGGAAAAGACAAATAAAACTTAAAGCCTGTTCTTTGAAAAGACTAATAAAATTAATAAACATTTAACCAATCTGATTAAAAAGAAGAGGACAGAAAATCAAATCAACAAAATTGAAAATGAACAAAGTGAGTTCACAAAATCAGGGCAAATAACAATAATCAGAACCTCTTTTACACAGTTATATGCCAACAAACATAAGAATACAAAAGAAAAAGAGAAACATTTTCAAGAATATACACTATCCAAGTGGAAAGAAAACCAGAGATCAAAAATAATCCAGTCCCCGTATAGGAAATAGAGGTTGCTGTAAAAGAACTAGCAAAGAGCAGGAAATAAAAAACAAACACAAATAATAGCCACCTGGTCTTTATGGATTTAGGGAAAGATTCTATCAAACTTTACAGAATTACTAACCATACTAAACAAATTATTCTCAATTATTGAGAATTAATTCTTTTTATAAAACAAATATAATCTAAATATCTGAATTAAGGAAGAATGAAGAATAAAAGGAGAACTACAGACCAATATCTTTAAGGGATAATGAGTGAAAAATATTTAAAAAGCTGTGCTGGGCTACAGGAAATAGTTCATTTTAACAAATTTGCATTTATATTGGAAGCGCGTGGTTCAACATTAGGAAAACAATTATCGTAATCCCATTAAAAATCCCCAAATGTGTGATTACCATTTTAGATACAGAAAAACTCTTAGACCAAGTACAACATTCATTTATGCTAAAATCTTTACAAATTACAGACATGAGAAGAAATTTTTTAACATCAGAAAAAAGTCTCTCTCTAAATAGTAAACCTAATAGTAAGCCTAATAGTAAACCTAAATACAAGATCATATATCATGCCAGAACCTTTCCTAAAATATATGAGTGTAAAGCAAGGCTACTTACTCATCTCACTGTTATTCATTAACTCTGGAAATACTAACAACAAAAATAAGAAAACTGATGGAAAAGTCATAAAGACAGGGAAGGAAGAGATAAAAGTATCCCTCTTTTGCTGATGGTACTATAGTTTACTAGGAATGTCCTAGGGAATAAGCAGAAATACTATTTGAGGCAATCAATAGCTTCAGCAAAGTTGAAAACTACAAAATAAACCTTTAAAAATCAACTATCTTTCTACAAAATATTTAGAAAACTCAAAAAGAAATAATAGAAAAGAAAATCCTACTTCAAATAACAAATAAAAATACACTTGATACTTGGGATCAACCTACCAAAGCAAACAAAAGCCTTGTATGGATTAAATAACATAATACTTGTTAAAGAAACAGAATAACTATAATTCTTCTATGCAACATGACTAATGTGAAAATGTATTAATAGGAATGTATGTTTAGGGTCATATCATATTTGCATGCTGTCTTCAGAAGGGAGGGGAAGAAAATTTAAAACTTATGAAAGTGAATGTTGAAAACTAAAAATAAGTAAATTAATAAATTTTTTTAAAAAACTGTTAAGAAAAAGAACGAATAACTTACATATTTGGGAAAATATTCTGTATTTTTGACTGAGTTTTGCCAATGTAATAAAAATATAATATTGCCAAATTCAAGTTATACTTTTAATATTATATAAATAAAATTTTAAAAGTAATAGTTTACATTATAAGTAATAAAAAATTAATTTGAAATAATAACGTAGAATATCAAGGGGAATTCT
>CM053580.1:304711704-304785003 GCA_028627135.1 Pseudochirops cupreus
TATACTATCAAATTAGTTTTACCTAAAAACGTGATGGCAGAAATAATTTCTGATTGATGCATCCTTCTTCCTATCTAAATCTCTTCTTGGTGTAGGGAAATTACTTTTTTTTTTTATCCTTATACTGGAAGGTTCAGAATATAATGACAAAATTATTAACAAGGTGTTTTACTAACCGTAATTATGAATCTATGTCCTGATCGCTTACCTTTCTGATAGATTAAGGGAAAGACCTCTTAGGATGAATGAAATTTTCAGCAGCATTTTGTTGAGAAGAACCTTGCAAAGGCAGGGGAGTCTCCCACTGGCCATGACAACTAACAGTAGAACAATCTTGCTAGTTCAAGAGCTTGTTAGTTTCAGAGAGTTTAAGGCAAACTTATGACAACAGAGATACATGCTCTAGTCTAGATAGACAAAGATGGTGAATGTCAATAAACTGAAGGAAGAAGTAGCTGTGAGGAATGCGACCCTTGGCAGTAGAGAAAAAAGACAGTTGTAGATAGGAACATATTCTGGAAAATTAGCTGAGTAATTAGCCAAACAGAGATGCTGTGCTAAATGGCAGGTATCTGAGGGGGTCTATGAAGAAACAAAGTACTTCTGGGATATGTAGTGGTATTAGTCTCGAATTATCTTGAGCATATTTTTAGTTTACATGTATATCTCACTACAAATGTATTCTAAGGTTGAGCCTATTCTTCCCAAGATGCGGTATACTGTAGCAAGTAAAATCGACATTGGGGCACTGTTTTCTCCAGGGCAAGATTACATTTTATTAATAACAACATAATATTCTGTTAGTCAAATAGATGTCACTGGCTCCTCAGCAAAAAAAAAAAAGCCACGGTCATGAGCATGATCACTTTATACGTATATGTGTGTGTGTGTGTGTGTGTGTATGTATGTATATATATATACATATATATATATATATATATATATATATATATATATATATACACATACATACACATGTAATTTTTTAAATTTATTTATTTTTAGTTTTCAACATTCATTTCCACAAGATTTTGTTACAATTTTTTCTCTCCCTTTCTTCCCCCTACCCCCACCCCAAAACAGGAAGCCTACTGAATACCTCTTCCCCAAATCTGTTCTCTCTTACATGCTCCCCCTTTACCTCCCTAACTTTATAGTAGGGCAAGATGGGTTTCTATACCCTAGTACCTGTATATCTGATCTCCCAGTTGCAGGTAAAAAAAAAAAACAACCAAATTTGTAAACATTTGTTTTTAAAACCTTAAGTTCCAGGTTTTGTTTTTTTCCCCTTCTTCCCTCTTCACCCACCCCCACTGGGAAGATAAGAGCTTCAGTATAGATTGTACATGTGTAACTACCTACATCATTTCCATAGTAGTTATATTGTGAAAGACTAACTATATTTCACACCATCCTATCCCAGCCCCCATTTAATCTATTTTCTCCCTTGGCCCTCACCCTTTTAAAAAATGTTTGCTTCTAACTACCCTCTCCCCCAATCTGCCCTCCCTTCTATCATCGCCCCTCTTATCCCCTACCCCTCTATTTTCCTGTAGGGTAAGATACCAATTGAGTTTGTATGTTATAACCTTCCTTAGGCCAAATTCAATGAGAATCAGGTTGTCCCATTCTTTTTTACCTTCCTGCTCTTCCCCTCCAATGTAACAGTTTTATCTTGCCTCTTTTATATGAGATAATTTACCTTCATCTATCACTTCCTTTCTTCTTTTCCCAATAAATTCCTCTCTCACTTCTTAATTTTATTTTTAAGATATTATCCCTTCATATTCAACTCATCCTGTGCCCTCTGTCTATGTATATATGAACATACAAATCCCCACACTCACATATATATTTGTATATACATACATCCTCCTGTGTGTACATATATATTATCATTTTTCCATGTAGGAATGTAAATAGTTCAACTTTAATAAATTACTTATGATTTCTTTTTCCTGTTTACCTTCTCATGCTTCTCTTGCTTCTTGTATTTAGAAGTCAAATTTTCTGTTCAGCTCTGGTTTTTTCTTCAAGAATGCTTAAGAGTCCTCTATTTCATTGAATGACTATAATGCCAAGCAAAAGGAGCTTTCCAGAGGATGGCTGCTGTGAACAGCTTTTAATGTTCTGATTACACAGTATAGTGAACACTCTGTTTATTCCATAGCAAATCAGAGTAAAACATTCACAGAAAATCAAAATACAGCATCCACAATGACTTATCACTAAAATGGCCACATAGTTTTCACGAAAGGGGTCATACTAGTTTTCAACAAATTACGATTATTTAGTCAATCACAAAATCCTTAATTCATTCACAAAGTACAAAAGTCAAAGTTCTCCACCCCTAGGTCACAGTAAATTTATAATCTTCTCAGTCAATACACAATATTCAAGTAAAGTCTTCTTTCACCTTGACGTGACACTGGCTCCCAGCTTCCATGATTCCTCTTTCATGGTCCCATCTCCAACTATGACCTCAGTTCAAAGGCAGGCAGCTCCTAGTTCCTTGTCCAGATCCTTGTCCAGTTCTTTGTCTAGTTCTTTGTCCAGTTCCCATTCCATATTGAAGTTCACAGTGTCAAGTCCACTTCAAGTCCTTCACAGTTCCTGTTTCTGGGAAGACAAAGCTTGACAGAGCCATAATAATATTCATACACATTGCTGGCACCATCACCAATTCACTATTTGCCTGTGAAGTCAACTCAAACGCACAGCAAGGTCTGAGAACTCAACACAAATCATCCACATAGAAATCAACACAGACCCACAAACAAGGTCCAAGAGGTCAATACAAATTATCAGTAAAGAACCAGGACCTGTAGGATGCTCTTCCAGGACTTTGGTAAACATACAACCACAAAATCCTCTTTCAGGGCTTCCAGTAAGGTCCCAGGGCTTCTGTACATATTATCACAAACAAACATCAACAAAGACAGAGCACACAGAGTGTCAGGATACCATAAGTTTTTTTTTCCTTCTTGACTCTGCCACCACAAGAGAACTCTTCTCAATTCTTTCTCTCTCTATCCCTGGGGCTCTCCTTACATAGTCATTAGCTGCTCCCCAGTAGTTCACAAGTTCTAGGGTTCACAAGTTGTGGGTTTCACATTTTCTGTTTCTTAACAGAGGATACAAGTCTCAAAAGAAACTTGAACTGAAACAAGGTGTTAATTCAATAGCTGAAACAAGGTGTGAACTACTTCTGTGCTTGCCATTAAAATGATCATATTTTTCCCTGTAGCATTATACTCAGTTTTGCTGGGTAGGTGATTCTTGGTTTTAATTCTATCTCCTTTGACCTCTAGAATATCATATTCCAAGCCCTTCAAACCCTTAATGTAGAAGCTGCTAGGTTTTGTGTTATCCTGATTGTGTTTCCAAAATACTCAAATTGTTTCTTCCTGACTCCTTGCAGTATTTTCTCCTTTACCTGGGAACTCTGGAATTTGGCTATAATATTCCTAGGGGTTTTCTTTTTGGGATCTTTTTCAAGAGATGATTGGTGAATTCTTTCCATTTCTATTTTGCCCTCTGGTTTTAAAATATCAGGGCAATTTTGTTAGATAATTTCTTGAAAGATGGCATTTAGGCTCTTTTTTTGATCATGGCTTTCAGGTAGACCAATAATTTTTAAATTTTATCTCCTGGTTCTATTTTCCAGGTCATTGTTTTTTTTCCAATGAGAAATTTCACATCGACTTCCATTTTTTCATTTCTCATAAAGTCATTAGCTTCCATTTTCTCCAATCTAATTTTGAAGGAGTTATTCTCTTTAGCAAGTTTTTGAAATTCTTTTTCCATCTTGCATTTTTAAAGCATTCTTCTCTTCAATGGCTTTTTGGGCCTCTTTTGCCATTTGAGTTAGTCTACTTTTTTAAGGTGTTATATTCTTTAGTATATTTTTGAGTCTCCTTTAGCAGGCTGTTGACTTGCTTTTCATGATTTTCTTGCATCATTCCCATTTCTCTTCCCAATTTTTCCTCCACTTCTCTTATTTGATTTTCAAAATCCTTCTTGAGCTCCTCCATGGCCTGTAATCAATTTGTATTTTTCTTGGAGGCTTTTGAAGCAGGAGTTCTGACTTTGTTGTCTTCCTCCCACTTTATGCCTTGATCCTTTTTGTTCCCCCAAAAGTATTCTATGGTCTGTTTGTGCTTCCTCTGTTTGCTCATATTGCCAGTCAATTACTTATGTTTGAGCTCTTTGCCATGGTAGAAATCTGCTCCCACAAATGGAGAGAGCTATGTGTCAAGTATTTTGCAGCTGCCGGAGCTATTAGATGGACACCCTCTCTACAGCCCCTACATGCTCTGGCTTACTGGTCACATACCCCAGGACCACCTCCCAAGACCATAATCTGGATCTAAGCAGGTCAAAGCAAGAGTACTCAGCCTCTGAATAGTCACTTATTCCCCCTACAATCTGTAGGCCAGGAGCTCTAAAGCAGCCACGTGGCAGTGGCTGCAGCCACTACACCTTCTCCACTTCTCACTATGGCAGTAGCAGGCCAACCACACTCTTCTATCCCCCCTGGACCAACCAAGTTCCATACTCACCTTTTACTTTGTCTTTGGTATTTATGGATTGAGAAGTCTGGAAACCACTACAGCTGCTGGTGATTAGCTCTTGTGAAGTCTAGTTGTCACTGGTTGGGGCTGGCCTGGGGCTAAAACCATGGCTTAGGTGGGTCTGCCCTCTGCTCCCAACCACTGAGATGGACCCTTCCTGCCAGCCTGCTGGGCTTCCTTCACTGAGAGATTTGTTTCTATCTGTCACTTTGTGGCTTCTATAACAATAAAGTTTGTTTAGAGTCATTTTTTACATATATTGAAGGAGGTGGAAGCTGAAGCAGTGCAGAAGTGTTGTTTCTACTCCACCATCTTGGCTCAGCCATATGATCACTTTATTAGTTAATCTAGGAATAACCAGTAAACTGGGTCACTTCTGTGTCAAGCATTACTGCACAGACCAAATTGAACCACTGTTTTTGTATATGTAGAATTTAGGAAAGACTTTGTATTTTCAAATACAGTTTTATTGTATTTATTTAATGTAAAAATCATTCATAACATTATGGGTCAGATTAGGCCTATGGATATAGTTTGTTGAACTTTGTTGTAGGTTATTTCTGTGCTCAAAAACCAGTTTTGACTCCCTGCTTCCCTTATCTGGAATGAGGAAGGAGCTTTAGTAGTAGCTGAAAATGAGAAAAATCCAAGCTGCTCTTCCCTAGAGGCTCTAGACACACACATCAAGAAGACTGGGTTCAGCTTCAGCAAATAATCAAGGTAATTGAAAGGGTTGGGAAGACTTTTAGTCTGATATCCAAAAGAAAATAAAAATCACTTTGCAAAGAAAAAGTCAACAGAGTGATCATTTCACAAGGAGAGTTCTTGAGAGGACAGCTGCCTTGAGGAGGAACTACACACTGAGAGCTACTATCACATATAGGCTAGAGGTACCTGGAAGGCCACACACCTAAAGTCAGTTAAAGATGACTGAGTGTCTCAAAAGAAGGTGAATGTGGAAGGCAGGAGATAGTGTTTCCTCTTTTACTAGCAGGCCTCAGTTGTTTGAGAGGAGGGCTTTGCTTAGCTGCCTGTGTTTCTTAAAGGTAATATCAAACACTTCAGTGAAGGAGCTAGACTCATATGAGATATACTCATATTAGAAAGCCAAATCTGTGTTTCTTTGGATTCCTCAGTTCCTTGCTCATAAGAAATGTTTAGTAAAGAATGACTGAACAGAAGTTAAAATCAGCTTCTGTTGACCAAATCCAAAATTTAAAAATAAAATAAAACAAAACACCAAGATAGTTTAATCTAAATATGTCCTTAGTACTATCAAAAATCTCTAAATGTTTAGTAAACATCCACATATCAATGCAGATTTCAGAGAAATACATGTAACTTCACAGTTAATGTATGGTTATATAATGATTTGTACTTGTTTTTATATTTGGGGAAAGATGAAAGGAAATAAACATGTATATAGCACCTACTGTATATAAGCTACTCTGCTAAGCATTTTTTTTTACAAATATTATCTCATTTGATCCTTACAACAACCCTGCAGGGTTTATTTTTTTTCTATTATTCTCTTATTCCCATTCTATAGTTGAAGAAACCGAGAAAAATAGAGGTTAAGTGAATTGCAAAGGTCACACAATAAGGGTCTAAGCTGGATTTGAATTCATGTCTTCCTGACTCCAGGCCCAGAGAACCATCTACTCCCCCCCCCCCCCCACACACACACTTTTCTATCAGTAAATGTACAGCTGAATGCATACCTGCACATGTCTTCCAATGAAACTAGCTTATTGACAATAAGGCTGTTTTATTGCTATTATCATCACCACCACCATCATCATTACCAATATATGTTTGTAGCATTCTCCCAAAATTCCTCATGCCTCCAGAGACTATACATGAACTGAGAGGGGAAAATAGATCATTAACAAATACTTTTTTAATTGACTGACTGGCTGTTTTTTTTCTGTCATAATTGAATGAATATGCTGAAAGAGTAAATGTTATGGAAACATCTTCCATGAAAAGCACATAGATTATTTCACTAAATGCTTTGGTAAAAGTTTTTAAAGAATTACATTTACATTGGTCCTTTAGGTATTAAAAAGAAAACCTTGAAATTCAAAAAAATCTCAAAAGTACAAAAATACTTTAAAATCAGCAGGAGACAAAGAAATGAGCAACTTGAAATGTAAAGTCACGACATAAATTGAAAACTTACTTAAATATTTCAAAATCGTTCTTTACTGTGCCTGTCTTCTCTTCCTCCCACATACACAGGATAGAAAAACAATCCATAACATCAAAGCAAATTTGCATATATAAAAAAACCAACATTATACTCGGAGAGCAATTGAAGTTTCTTTTCTGATTTTTGGAACATTGGGGATTTAAAAAAAAAAAACTAACCCATTGTTGGCTGGTATGTTTGCATATGTTCTGAGGGATTCAGGGGTTTAGCTAAGACAAAGAGTCAAAACTGTACACAATCTCTTATGTGTAGTAAGTGAATAACAAAAATATGGCATTTAGATTTTATTTCTTCTTCAAAGAATAAAAGTTTGGTGAAATTATTACCTCTTAACTTCTTCTGTGTCTTCACTGACCGAACCGTGGTCATTTGGGCAAAGATGAAATCCTGGACAGGGCTGTGATTGTCACTCTCCAACATTTCCAATAGGATTATTGGTAATAATAACTAATTTGCCAAGGTATCATCACATGGGAGTTTCATTTATCTTTTAAAGAAGTTAACCTAAATTAATGTTGCAAACAAAATAAATAAATGAATTGAAAAAAAATAATTTGGATATAATGCAAATTGGTACATTAAAAAAAAAAAAGAATTTAGCCAACCAGGTACTGGAATGTACCATGTCCAGTAAAAAGGACTAAAGACACTAACCTGTGTTTGCAGGTGCTTTTTAAATATGCAAAGAAATAAAGTGTTCTTGTTTTCACAGATATTATGTCTCCATTTGCATTCAATGTTTATATAGTTGAATTTGAGGTTGTATCTCAAACAATGTAGTTAAGACTTATTATTCTATCTTCAGTCATGTTGGAGGAAATAGAGAACTCTAGAAAACTTTGAAATATCCAATGACATCTTTCTCGTACAGCAGAAAACAGCCCTGAATTAGAAGGTAGATCGGATAGGTTCAAATTCTGGTGGTATCCATAAACAGTGTGATCTTAGATATATTATTTAATTACACTAAGCCTCAGATTCCTGATCTATAAAACCAGAGATTTGAATTAGATGACCTCTAACCTTATGGCTCTGTATCTACAATCCTTAGGGTTTTGTTTTGTTTTTTACAATGAAAAGGAATGAAAAAAAAACATCTGAAGGTAGATTAATAGTGGATAAGTCATCATGGAAACCACTGGTTGTTAAAATCATTGACATTAGCCTGATATAAAAACCCTCAAAATATAATAAAAATATAAATATTAAATCTAATAATAAATCATTAGTAATGAAAATAAAAATAAAAGAGAAATAAAGCAAAAACAAAGAAAGAAATCTTATGAATTCCAGATTGCTCACACTTTCTAAGTGATGAATTTATTATTGTATTACTAAAAGAAGAAATCATAGTAAAGGTCCATAGAAAATATCTAAGAAAGACACATGAGACACTAATGAGATCAATTTGTATTTGCCCTGTAGCTTGTATGGTTTAGA
Organism: Pseudochirops cupreus; assembly: GCA_028627135.1. Lineage (NCBI taxonomy): Eukaryota > Metazoa > Chordata > Mammalia > Diprotodontia > Pseudocheiridae > Pseudochirops > Pseudochirops cupreus. The sequence continues at coordinate 304,719,931 of CM053580.1, forward strand.
AGAGGGAAGACAAGAACAGATTAAAGAATAGATTTCAGGGGAGGATTCTGGGAAGTTAGAGGAGCAGCTTAGAAAATTAAGATCTTCTCTTAAGATCTTCCCCCACAAAAGAGTTTAAATAGCACCTTAGGGTGAATAAAGTGTGGGTACAGATAAATAAGAAGGGGGCATAAACCAGGTCCTCCTAGGATAATTTGAGTAGACCACAAGAAAATTGCCAGGAAGAGGTTTGGTCAATATGAAGAGTAAACACCTCCAGGCTAGGTTCCATTTTAACAGAAAGGGCAAACCCTGGGGTTAGTTGGTTTGAGAGGCTGCCTCTGCCCCAGCCATTAGAACTTTTAGCCCTGGGATAGTGAAGGGGAGTTGGGTGGGAAGATTGGTGGAATCTCTGCTGATCAGGAATGCCAGACCCAGCTGTGCTGTGAAGAGCAGCAGTGGCAAGAAGGAACCAGCACATGCCCTGTGAGTACAGAAGCAGTGGGGCAGAAAGGCCCTGACTGAGGGCACTTACAGGAGACTGGAGGTTTGTCTTTGGTTTCAGTCTAGAGGAAAGAATGGAAAATCGGGGCAAGAGGCTCCATTTCCCACACCCCAGGGCTAGAGGTGACTACAAATAACTAAACTATCACCACAAAAAAAAAATGCACAGTGAACAGAGAAAGAATCCAACTATAGAAACCTATTATGGTAATACAGATGACTGGGGTCCATGTTGAAAGGAGGATATTGAAGTAAAGAAACCCCAAAAGAGCAACATCAAATGATCACCTGCCCAAAAAGAATTTATAAAAGACCTTAAAAAAGATGTTAAAAATGAAATGACAGAGATGGCAGAAAAACTAAAAAAGGAAATAAGAATAATCTAAGAAAAACAAGAAGGGTATGAAAGGAAATTCAACCAACTAGAAAAGGAGATGCGAAATCTTAAGGAAGAGAATAACACTTTGAAAATTAGAATTAGGCAAAGTGAAGCCTGTAAAATTGTAAGAGATGAAGAGCTGGTTAAATAAATATATGAATAATGAAAAAATAGAAGAGAGTGAAACATCTTTCTTATAGAAAAACAACAGATTTGGAGAATAGATCAAGATAAAATGTAAAAATGATTGGACTAACTGAAAGTTATGATCAAAAAAAGAATTTTGATACAATAATACAAAAATAATTAAAGAAAATTGTCCCAAAGCATTAGAAAAAGGGGAGAAAGGAAAAATAGAAAAAAATTCATTGATCACCACTTAAAAGAGATCCTATAAGGAAAACTTACAGGAATATCCTAGTCAAATTTCAAAATCCTCAGTTGAAGGAATAACTATTAAAAGCATCAAGATTAAAACAATTTAAATATGATGGTGCCACAATTAGAATTATACAGGACCCAGCAGCAGAAACATTAAAGGACCGCAGGTCTTGGAACACAACATATTGAAGAAAAAAAGAACTGGGGCTCTGGCCAAAAATATAATATCCTGCAAAGTTAACGATCATCTTGAATGAAAAAAATTGGACATTTGATAAACTCTCAGATTTTCAAGACTTTATTAAAAAACTAACAAACTTGAGTTCAACATACAAGAACCAATATAAATATAAGGTATATAACAAAGACTGATTATATAGGATCCATAAGAAGACTATTTACTTTTTATACATGTGAAATGTAAAATTTATGTCTAAGATTCTTGTTAATAATTGGGTAGTTCATAAGAAAGATTGGGGAAAACCTGGGCATGATATGAATTTTAAAAGTAAAACCATTTTGGAACAACTTAAAAGAATAATTATTTTATACAGAAGAGGTGCAACAGGAAGAATTGATACATAGGAATTAGATGGGGGAGGAGGGCTGGTAGTTCTGGTAACCTACTTTCATTGGGAATGGGTACAAGAGGAAACAATACATATATATTTAAATAAGTATAGTATTCTAAATTCAGAAGAAATAAAATAGTAGGGGCATAGGGAGGGCGCAGAGGACAAGTAAGGGATCTTTAGTGGAGAGGGTGAGGGAATAGGTACATAGGGGTATAGAAGGGAGTTTAGATTTATGGGAATGGGAAGATGGGGAGAGATCCTTGGAGGGGTTTCAGCAAGTCATAAGAGGGCAAGGTAGTGGGTAAAAGTAAAGGAGAGGAGGTAGGAGGGAAAGGAAACAAGAGATATGCATATACATAAAAACAAAGAAGAATAGGTTTGGGAATGTATATGTGTGTGTGTGTGTGTGTGTGTGTGTGTGTGCACGCACGCGTGTGTGTGTGTGTGTGTGTGTGTGTGTGTGTATGTGCATCTATAGCTATGGAGAAATATATCTAAATTTTATTGTAGCCTTCTGGGGGTGGGTGAGAGTATGTATATATTTATAAATATAGGGAAACATAAACTTTATTGTGGCCTTCTGGGCAGGAGAGTTGGGGGAAGGGAAAAAAGAACAAAGTAAAAAAGTGCACAGCAGAGAACAAAAGAAAACTCACAAGGAAGCAAAGAAAGATGGACAATTCTCAACACAACAAGTATTATCATACAGGCTTTCTTGAAGTGAAAATTTCTCGTTACATATTTTGAATCCTCTCATGTTCTTCCACGCACACGACATGTATTCATTTCTTTCTAACTTTGTTTTGAAATTTCAATATTTAAGGTTATGATGTGTTTTTGTTTCTTTTCTCTATCTCTATTTGTATTTTGGTGTTTGAGTTGAAAATAAAATTTTTGGGAAAAAATAAATAAAAAAGAATAGATTTCAGAATTAGGGGGAAAAGAATCCTATTCCTTGTCTTTTTTTGAGGAAATCAGAGGTAGGACAAGGGACAGACATAATGAAGGAATTTTTCCCTACCCTAGTAGAAATTTTGGGTGGAGATTATCATAATTTGCCTCTCATGAGTCAAAACCATGAATGACCATCATAAATAAAGCATGTTCAAGGAAACTATATGGGCGATGAAGCTGTAGAAAGTCAACTCCTTTACAGGGTAATAAAAATGTCAGAATCACAGAGGAGCAGGTATTACATGTAGATAAAAGTATATATGCACATATCCAATCTATGAATCTAGCTCAGTAGCTTTGATTCCCTTATAATTTCAAATTCTTTGTTAAATGAGACTTTACATTCTATATACATAAATTAATTCAAGTCTTTGGTTTTCAAGAAATATCCCTCCTAATTTTCCTGCCTTAATTCCAGAGGGGTAAGCGTAGGAAAGCATTATTCTGTAGTATTATTCTAATTGGCTGTAAATCTGATGGGATGGAGACTTGACAGGTATAGAATGGAGAAAGCAGGAAAGGAGAAAATATTAAAAGTATATGAAATGAATCTCCTTAAATAGTCATGGATTGGAGTAAACTGTCCATCTGAGTAGTTTATTTGCTTTTTTTCTTTATCCCTCTGGTGTTTGAAATTCAAATTTCAAGTAAATTTAATTAATCCTTTAGCTTCCAGAACAAAGTAATAAAATCTCAGACTTTTTTGAAATAAGAAAGACTTACATTTCTACAGAGCTTAAGAAGCACTGAATCATTGTCTCAGCTCTGCCAATGACTAGCTGTGTTGTGTTGGGAATGCCACTTCAATTCTGGTGACTTCAGTCTCCTCATTTGCAAAATAATAATTTGAACTAAATATCTTATAAGGTCCCTTTCAGTTCTCATTGTCTCTATTTTATGAGGAATACTTAAAAGGAATTCCTTGAAAAAAACATGGCTGTAACTTTAGCCTAACACTATGATCTCCATTTCTCCTCTACTTTTCTAGATCTCAGAGAACTAAACAAAGAGAAGACAACATCCATGCAAAAGACTAACTGAAAGAATAATATTTGCCCCAAGTCTTTCCAAAGACCAACAAACAAGACCTAGGATAACTACAGAAGAGAGTATGCAAGCAACCTTTACTTGGTTTGATGATCAAGAACAGGGAGAAACAACAGTTAGGTCAGGTTAACAATTCAGCAAAATACATAGTGAATAAATGGTACCTCCATGCTTAGAATTTAATTCTCCAGTCTAGGCCATTGACGTCCCTATTGATGAAAGGAAGAGACAAAAGGGTGGAAGGACAGGAAGTTGTAAGCAGAAAGTGAAATTTTAAAGTTCAGGAACTTGGAAGTAGTCAGTAACAAGAAATGATGACATCTAATATGTTATATTTGGGTATGGTTTTAGTGCAGTGGAAAAGGAGGTTGCCAAATTTAAGATTACAAAATTTAGAGGCAATATTGCTTAGTGGGTGAACTTGAATATAGAAGTCCCTGAAGACAGTTGTAGGTAATTTAGGGGAAAGGAAAATCATGAGACAGGTACTAAAGTCATAAAAAAAAAATTGGGGAGAATGACCTCAAGGTTAATAAGAGGACAGTAACAAGAATAGAGAGAGGGAGAGCTAAACTGGTCGATTGGACCTCAGAAGAGGAAAGATTGCTGAGGGATACAGAAAGAGAAATGTTCTAAAAGAGGCAGTGAAAACAAAGGAATGTACTCAACCTTTCAGACTCAGGAAGCTGAAATGGAGGATTGTGTAGGATGTATTGTCCTCAGAAGTGAGTCAGGTTTATTGTGATCTGAAGAAGTGGAAATAATGTTTGAAAAATTTGTTGAATCAGAATGCAGAATGAAGCAGATTATTTTCTTTTTTCTTATTTTTTTCCTTTCTCATGGTTTTTCCCATTTATTATAAATCTTCTATGAAATATGAATAGTGTGAAAATGTATTTAATAGGAATGTATGTATAGAGCCCATATAGGTTGCAAGTCATCTTGGGGAGGGAGGGGGGAAGGAGAAGGAGAAAATTTAAAACTTATGGAAGTGAATGTTGAAAACTAAAAATAAATAATTTAATTAAAAAAATAAACAAAAAAAAAGTTTGTTGACAACAGATTGAATTCCAAAGAATCAAGCAGACTCAGGTTCAGCTATGTGTAGTAGTTTTGAGTATGTGTAAGGAATTGTAAAAGTGATGAGATTAAGGTTGAAGGTCTAGAAAGAGGGAATATGTACATGCCACTTTTAGCTAAGGAAATGAAACTTGCCTGGAGAGCTAATACAAAAGGAGGAAAATTACAGTCACATAGTCTCATAGGAGAACTTTGCCAATAAAAAGTTGTACAGTTATTCTAATTGAAAGGAATACGTTTGGAGAGATGAGATACATCAAAAGTGTAGCCATCAAATAGTGATTTTTTGATTGTAGAAATTCCTGACACTCTTTAATATGGCACGAATAATGCCACACCAGGGACTGAGACATAAGCCAGTGTATAGGACAGTCACTTTAATGAAGTGACAGATCCTAGAAGTATGGAAGCACATGGAAGAGCGGCAGATTATGGAGGAAACTGAAAGACAAGTTGAGTAGTTTATGTGATATTTTGATAGACTCTTGGAAAGAGCAATATGAAATCAGTGCTTTAGTTTGATAATAGTGTGCAGGATGTTTTGAAGGAAATAGAATAGACTAGAAGTAGAGAGTCTAGTTGCCAGATTCTGCTGTAGTTATTTAGGATGTAAATGAAGAGGTATAGTAAGTAGAAATGGAGAGGACAGAATAAGAAGCAAAGACAGGATAGAAAAGGAAGGGGAAAATCAAAAATTATTCTTAGGTTTCTAGCCTGGAAGTGGTAGAATAATGACAGACTAGGAATAACAGAATTTGGGACAGGAGCTGATTAAGTATAAGATGATAAATTCATTTTGAACACTTTGAGATTGAGGGGGCTCAGTGATGGGGTTGGGGGGTAAGAGGAAAGGGACATAGCATAGCTAACTCTACCTCTGGCACTTACTAGCTGTGTTACCATGGGCAAGTTATTTACCCTCCTTGAGCCTTAGTTTCCTCACCTGTAAAATAACCATAGTATCTACTAATTGTGAGGAACAAATGAGATAATAAATAAAGTATAAAAAACATTTGGTAAATTCTGGTAGGCTCACTAAATGTCAGTTGTCATTATTTAAAATTTAAAAATGAGGATCAAGTTATGAAATGATAATATTGACACTTCTTTTTTAAATTTATCTTTATGTTGTGAAAGAATTGGAACAAAAAGGAAAAAAAAACACAAGAAAGAAAAAAAGAACAAAAGAGAAAATAGTATACTTCTATCTGAATTCAGACTCCATAGTTTTTTCTCTGAATGTGGTTTGCATTTTCCATTATGAATCTTTTGGAGTTGTCTTAGAGCTTTGCATTGCTGAGAAGAGCTAAGTCTATCAAAGTTGGTCATCACACAATGTTGCCGTTATTCTGTATGAGTTTCTCCTGATTCTGCTCACTTCACTCAGCATCAATTCATGTAAGTCTTTACAGATTTTTTTCTGAAGCTCACCTGCTCATCATTTCTTATGGAACAATAGAATTCCATTACATTCATATACCACAACTTGTTTAGTTATCCCCCAATTGATAGGCATCTCCTCAATTCCCAATTCTTGGCCACCACTAAATGTCTGTATATGTGGGTCCTTTTTCTTTTTTTTGTGATCTCTTTTTGATGCAGATCAAGCAGTGGTATTGCTGGATCAAAGGGCATGCACATCTTTATAGCTCTTTAGGCATAGTTACAAATTGCTCTCCAGAATGGCTGTATCAATTCACAACTACAATAATGCGTTGGCGTTCCAATTTTCCCACATCTTCTCCAATATTTATCATTTTGCTTTTCTGTCATATTAGCTAATCTGATACTCATGATGTGGTACCACAATGTTGTTTCAATTTGCATTTCTCTAATCAACAGTTATTTAAAACAATTTTTTCATATTACTATAGTTTTAATTTCCTCATCTGAAAACTGCCTGTTCATATCCTTTGTCCATTTATCAACTGGGGAATAACTTGTGTTCTTATTAATTGGAGACTTTTCTCCATACATTTTAGAAATTAGACCTTTATGAGAGACACTGGCTGTGTCTGTGAAAATTGTCTCCCAGCTTTCTTCTTCTCTTCTAATCTTGTTTGCATTGACTCTTTTTGAGCACAAACATTTTTTAAAAATTTTAATGTAATGAAATTATCCATTTTGCATTTATAATGTACTCTACATCTTGTTTGGTAACAAATTCTTCCCTTCTCCATAAATCTGAAAGGTAAACTATGCCTTATACTTCTATTTTGCTTATAGTCTCACCCTTTATGTCTAAATTGTGTATCCATTTTTACCTTATCTTGGTATATGGTGTAAGATGTTGGTCTATGCTTAGTTTCTGCCATACTATTTTCTACTTTCTCCAACTAACTGACACTTCTTAACCCTACCCTTTCTAACACCCTCAGGACCTGAGTTTCCTTCATATTTTAGAGAATTCCTACTGGAAAAAAAAAACCTCTCTAACAAAACAGATTGGCAGCTGTTCATCAGGGCATACTCCTAAGAATTCCCTGGGGGAACTGAGAGGTTTGGTAGCTTGCTCAGGATCATACTGCCAATAGGTACCAGAGGAAATACTTGAAGGTTTCAAACAAATTATTCACCTTTAAACTAATGCTTTCTCTCTCTCTCTCTCTCTCTCTCTCTCTCTCTCTCTCTCTCTCTCTCTCTTTCATAATATTCATATACTCATGCTCATTTTGGGGTGATGGCTTTCAGATAATACAATGATTCCTAAATTATTTGTCATAGGTCTATTCCTCCCCCCCCCAGCCCCCCAAAACAAAGTTTTTGGTATGAGATAACATTTCCTTCTATTTTTTCAGTCTTTTGACTTTCCTATTTGTTTCAAGAGGTCTTTAACTTATGTTTCAGCCATCCTAACTTCTAGGGAGTCTTTGCTCAGGTAAGGCTTCCCAAGCCTTCCTATATTTGCTAATTCTTTCCTCTATTCATTTCATTTAATTTATATTATCATTTTTAAATCTTACTTCATTTTCTTTCCTGGGAATTCTAATTGATCTTATGAACAAGTGGTGCTTTGTTTCATCGTTTTTGTCATTTGTTTCTTATTTTGACGTTTCCTGTATATTTTCAAATCACTCTCCTTTTTTGGGTTGATATCTTGGGCATCCTTGAAATCATAATGGATTTTTATCGTTGTTTATTTGTTGATTCATTCTTCCAACCTACCTTTGAATTGGGATTTTGTGTTAGAACAAGCTCTGTGCAATTCTGGTAGGATTGCCATAACCTTGTATGATCCTGGCTTGTCTTATCTGGGAATCTGATGCTCTATATCCTTTGAGTACTATATCCTATGTTTCAAGGATCACAGAGGTAAATGTGGTTCAGGAAGTTATACTTTCTACAGATCAAGTGCAGTAAATCAAGGACACCCTATGATCACAATCTCTAGATTTGAGTTTATGTCTGGGTAACATAGACTTGCTTTTGGGTGGCCCTCCAGGAGACAATAATTGGCTCTAACCCCTAGTAGCTAGCTGAAAGGCTCAATAGGTTGAGTGACTATGCTACTGGCTTATTCTTATGGGATAGGAGTTGTTCCCAAAGTACATGGTAGGCAGTATGGGTCTAGCCCTCTCCTAAGATTGGTGCTAAGACAATGATCTTTGGGAAATGCCAGACTGCTTACTTAGATCTCTTCACAGATCTGAGTGATGTGGTTAGGGGTAGGGTTGCTCGAGACCCCAAAATACCAACATGCGGGGTCCTGCCCAATGAAATTGACTCAAGTCTTCTCTCACCCAAAGAAAAGCAAAGTTTATTAAAAGTTCACCTGTATTGGGCACTGAGCAAGCCTATGCTAGAAAATTTTATGGTACTCTCACACACATGGGGCAAAATGGGGTCTTATATACAGAAAGGTTGTGGGAGGAATCTAGGGGTGGTCTAGGGGAGGAGCCTGGGGAGGGTCTTCAGGAGGAGTCAATGAGGTCAGACTCCAGTAATGATTTTGGGGAAGGTCTTCAGGAGGAGTTAATGAGGTCAATGAGTGATTAAGGTTTGGAAATTGCTGGAGATTACAGTCAACAGATGATCATGGGGTAGGCCAGTTCAAGGGTGCATTGACATTTTGATAGGCTCAAGGGTGGGAAGTAGATGGACAATGGAGGGCTAGGCTAGTAACACAGGTTTGGGCAAAGCTATAATGAAAAGCTTATGGCCTCATGCAAATGCCTCATCATATGGGAAGATTCAATCAGAGTTCAAGGGGGTTCCCAGAGCCTTCACCTCATCATGAGGACTGAGTCCTTGATCTTATCTCTTTGAGAGACCCTGGATTATTGACCTGGTCCCAGGACTGAGTCTGTAATCTGATCTAGACAACCCAAACTGTTGGTTTAGCTCTATTCTTAACCTGAAACTACAATCTTTTGAAGATGACTTGATTTTCAGACATCTCAGAGTCCTAGGGCCTGAATTGTGATTCTGGCCTCAGTGGGAGACACTATGTTGCCAGCCTAGGCCTGGGTTTAAGTCCCTGATCCCAGCCCACTCCTATTTCATAGTCCCTGCCCTGATTACTTGCCTATGGATTGAATTTGTGATCTGGGAATGGCAAAATATCCCATTAAGGTTTATTTTCAATTTCTAGATCACTACTCAGTCTTGTAGACCTCTTCAATCTTTGTTTGAATAGTTAGGCTATACTCCTATCTCCTCTTCCATCATTTTGGCTGTTCTCAGATCATAAAGTTTCAGAAGTTCAGATTCTCAAATGCACCATACTTTTAGGAGATAGGGAATAAACATATTGGTATGCGACTGTACCAAAGTGGAATCTTTGGAGCTGAGGAGTTGGAGGAATTTCCCATATTCAGGTTGTTAGAGGGGTTATGACAAGGAATGATAAAGCACCTAATGATGATAGTAAAGAAAAGAGTGAAAAGGTAGACAAGTATTATCTACAAGCTGTTATATCCTCTTTGTTGCCAATTCCTGTCCTGGTTGTATGGGATGAGTGAAAACTTCTGAATTTGGGATGGTTAACTTTTCAAATTGCTTCTGTCAATCACTTTTATCTTTCTTTGTCTGTTTTCCTGCCTTGGTGGGACCCTCCCCTTATCTTTCCTTGCTGTCTCAGTTGGGGAAGTATTTGGTGAAGTATGTCTCTCCACCAATGATAGGGGTAACAGTTGGGGAGGGGTCTTGACTAAGTTAGATTATAAATTCCAGCACTATATTTTGTAACTTGCCGCTTCTCCATGATGAGTCATGGGGAAGATCACCCTCTTCTTCCTAGGAAGAGAATAAAGTCCTGTTCTTATCCTAAGAGATCTCTGTGTTTGTTTCTTTTCACTAAATTAAGGATGAAGGATATTTTTCATCCCAAACATGGTTATTAGCTAACTAGCTGTATAATGGAAGCATGGGAAAGACTACTGGATTTGTAGTCAGAGCAGCTGGATTCAAATTCTGACTCTGTCTATTTCTGCTTTTGTGATTTGGGGAAATTTACTTCATTTCTCTGGGTTTCAGTTTCCTCATCTGTAACATTAAGAGACTGGACTATCTGGCTTCTTGAAGTTCTATGTCTACAAGGTCTGTGAGTTATCAAGCATAACTTTGTACACTTTGTACTTGGGTATTGCCTATTTCAATTAATCAATAGATATTTATTAAGTGACTTCTATGTCACTTAATGTCACTTCTATGTCACTAACTGCTACAGATACAAAAAGAGACAAAAGATAGTCCTTATGCTTCAGGAACTTAAAATCTAATTAAATGCAAATATTTGCCAGAAACTATCGTTCTACTCTCCATTAAAAATGAAATTCATAAAACTTCCTGGGGAACTTAGAAGAAAGCACAAAAAAGAACTTATTGAGAACAGTGAGGGGGCTTACCATATGGATAATCTTTGTAACTGGTCAAAGGAATCTGTTATAATATAGGTAACTGATTACAAGGAAAGTGAAAAAATCAAGAGACATTGAAGGAAACTTAGGGGGCTAGGAAATGTTTCAGATCAGTAGTCAACTTAAAAGTGGCTTTGTGCAGTCATAAAAGTTTATTGTTTTGTTAGAAAAGGTTACTTAGGCTTTAAATTCCTTAACATATTCACTGGGGTAGGAAGGGGTAGGAAGCTAGTGAGTGGGGTACACTCTCCGCACCCTCTGTGAAGACTCCTCAGAATGAGAAGGGAGAGAAACTATCTGGAAACCAGAGCCTGAGTCCTGGGTTTACACAACCTAGGACCTTTCCCCTCCCCCTTCCTTTTTGTCATCAGCATTAGGCCCCTTTCAGGAGTTTTTGACCTCCACCTTTGCTTATGCCTTTTTCCCCTCCCTTGCTTGGCCTCTAACAAATAAGGACATGAATAATACCTTGGCTCCCTTCCCACCTCCCGGTAAGAGATAGTGGAGGGCTTGTTATCCACCATTGGGTTAGATTTCACACCAAGACTGAGAGTCCACCTCCCAGCCAGTGGGAGAAAGGACAGCCAGGGGGAAGGGGCTTGACTGCCTTAGGGTATGAATTCTTGTTGTCTTTTGTAACACACCTCCTGTCCTTTGTCCCTGCCTTGGAGGGGACCACCCTCTTCCTGTGGAGAAAGAGAATAAAACTTCCTGTTTCTTCTTCAAGATACCTCTGACTTTTGATTTTTCTCGGGTAGGGGATTTTTGGGGTTCCACACCCCACACACCAGGGAGAATTGCTATTTGATTACCAATACAGGAATATTGGACACAGGGTTCATCAACTCCACTCCACTACTCCCCATATTCTCTCTAAGTGACCTCCAGGCTAATCAGCAAAAAACTGGAACTGCAGACAGAGGAAAAATTGATTCACCCCCAAACCACATATGAGAGGTAGATGGCTCAATGGATAGAATCAGGAAGACCTGAATTCAAATTCAACCTCAGACATTTAGTAGCTGTGTGATCCTGAAAACGTATTTTAACCCAGTTTGTCTCAATTTCCTCATCTGGAAATGGCAAATCATTCCAATATCTTTGTGAAGAAATCCCCAAATGGGATCATGAGGAGTCAGACAGGACTAAACAAACAGCAACAACCACAAAACCAGATATCAGACTAATCGAAGAGAGTTGCTACTAGCAGAATAAAAGACAGGAAAAAGGACAGGTTTGACTTGAGTTTGACCTATCTGAAATTGGTTTTCCTTTTTCTCAAGGAGAGGATTGGACTAGATGATCTCTGAGCTCTGAATTTAAGATCTTTGAATACTTTGCTCAGATTGCTGAAGATTAATCAATAAAAGAACTAAACTAGCCCTTAAGCAATGGACTGCCTGCTTTACAAAAGAGTTAACAAGAAAGTTAAAAAGCTTCCCTTAAAGAGATAAGCCATCTCCTCCCTTGAATCGCCATCATTTCCAATTCCTGGAAGAACTAGAATCTGGCAATAAAAGCTCTGGGAAGAAATCAGCAAATGGAAGCTGAGCAGCTCAGTGGAGGAAACAGTACAACAGATAATAAGAATAGTGAGAACTCTTAAAATGCTTTAAGGTTTATGAAACTCTTTAAAAATACTGTTTCATTTGATCCTCACCAGAACCCTGGAAGGTAGGTGCTGTTACTATCCTCATTGTACAGAAGAGAAAACTGAAGCTGACAGACATTGACTTTCTCAGAATCATAAAAGCTAATGGCTGAGACCAGATTTAAATTCAAGTCTTCTTGACTCCAGGTTCCAGAGCTCTATTTATTATGTCACATTAGTGCTTTATTACATCAGGCATTCTATAACAGGGGTGGGGAACCTGCTGTCTGGATGCCACATGTGGCCCCCTAGGCTCTTGGGTACAGCCTTTAGACTGAGTCCAAGTTTTGCAGAACAAATTCTTTTATTAAAAGGATTTGCTCTGTGAAGTTTGAATCAAAAGGCTGCAGGTGAGGATCCAGAGGACCACATGGGGCCTCGAGGCCACAGATTCCCCACCTCTGCTTTACAACATTCTAGAAAGCAGTCATTTGGAAGGTAGAGAAGTTCTACTGGAACAAAGTCCTAACAGTAGGACTTCTTTGGCCCACATGTTCTTTTTTCTACTGATGGTGTGGAAATATAAGGAATGGTATTGCCTCCATATACAAGCATTATTTGTTTTTGCTATTACCATAGTTATTGTGCTTAATTATGTACCTATGTTTTGAGTTGATATGCTTCTGATTTGTCCTGGTACAGTCAAAGCCTTGGTAAGTACTCTTGAGCTGGGTATTTGTGTAGGTATTGACACCAAAATGTGTCATCAACCTGACTCTAGCTTTCAGGGTCCCTTATTTAAGGGAATCTGGGGATGACATTGCTAAGCATCAATTTGGATAAAATATCACAGAAAAATCAGATTTTTTTCTTCCTTTTTTTGGGGGGTAGACATTAAAATAAAATTAAACTATATGTTAAGGTGGGTACACATATGTGTACACATATGTCAATGTGTATGTAATACATTTATATGTTATAGGTAAATTGAAACCTTGTTTAATGTCCATAGCAGAGAAGAGCAATTAACAAATGCATGAATTAATAGTCAGTTTATCTGAGGAAGTGTTGTAGATGATTATATAATAGCTTAATAAACACCTTATAATTAAATTCTAGGAACTAGTACGAGAAGACTCTATCTAATAAGCTAGAACACAGAGATGTATTCATAAATGTCTTTTCCTCCCCCATGCAGAGAAAGTAATTTACCAATAACACAAATATGTTTGGTCAATGTCTCCAGGAGGCAGTGACATAGTAGCAGTCCTAGTGTCTTCCTTTGCTTGTATATGATAGTTAATTAGGCATATTGTGACCATAAAATTGTGAGCCTGATGCTTCAAAAAATATAATATACTGAAACTTATACAGCCAAATTAGTGTCCTTCAAAGCAATCTGTTTCATATGTTATTCAATTATATTATTATTACCATTGCTCAGAAACTTTTACTCAGAGTCAAAGTTGTCTGAAGAGAAAGATTTTGTGAAGTCAAGATCATTAAAAATGAGTGATTTAACTAGTTCATTAAGTGCTTACTCTGGGCCAGCTACTATAACACTACACATATAAACATAGATAAGCAAGACAGTTTCTGCCTATAAGAAATTGATATCTAAGGAGTAAAATGAAGATAGACATAAATAAGTTACAATGAAGACAAAATATTTTGTTTCCAAAAAACAAAAATCACCTTTAAAATGTTCCCTGATAATACAAATTCAGTAACTGATGAATTTACTAAAACTGTTCTTCCTGTTGAAAACTTGATCCCTTTTTTTGGTTTCCAAACCCCAAGAATGTCATTAAAAAGTACTGAAACAGATATTTAAGTGAATATACCAAAAACTGCATGGTCAAATGAATGCAGTCCTGCCAAAGCTGTCAGTGAGGATGGGCATCCACTGATCCACTGATATTGACATAACTCAAAATACTTTTGAAACTGCTTTCAATGCCATTCCATCAACCACATGAGAAACTCTGTCTCCTTGTCTTCTGGACCCATAAAGATGACTTTGTTGATAAATACATATGTGTTGAATAAGCAGAACAAAGCTGTGTTCCCCCATTGATCTCTCACCTCATTCCTCACATTCAGTTCCTTCAGTTGTCTGTCAAAAACACAAAAACTACTGCAGCACTGCATTCAAAGTGCAAAAATTTGCTGTTGTCAAATTACTGAGAATTTTCGGAAAAATGTGTCAGAAATCCTGAAAATAATTATAAAGCACTAATTCCAAAAATGTTTTGAGCTATGACATAATTAGCATGAATGTCTTATCAGAAGACTCCCTTGAAGAGAACAAGACTTCTTGAATATATCTTCTGAGATGCTTAGTTTAAAAATTTTTCACAACCATGATTTATCATTATTTCATGGCTGTGCAATACAAAACATCTCCATAGAGAAATTCTCTCTGGTTCAGAGTATGGGACATGGGATTATTTAACTATACAATAGAAATATCTTGAGCTTTTTATTTTTCACTCTACTGCTTTAAACTTTTTAAATACTAAGAGTATTTAGGCATAAGGCATGCTTCGTAAAGGTTCAGGAGTCAGGATATTATAATCTGAGTATTTCAAATATGATTCTAAAAGAATCATAGCATTCTATTAATTGAAAAAAAAAGGACTCAAGATAATCTTGTTTTACTTTTTGTATGTTACATATAAGGAAACTGAGGGTAGTGCCACCATATTAAAAGGGATAAATAAATAATAAATGGACATCAAGCTAAAGAACTTGGAAACATTGAAAATATTTTGAGATTTTTTTCTACATAAATAGGAAATTCTACATTACAGAGAATATTCTCCTAAACAGTGAAACAAGGATCTTTTTAAAGGAGATAAATAACTTCACTGGAAAGAGATAAATAAAAGAAATAGCCTCACTAGAAAGATGATTATAAATTATTAGTTGTCTGTATTTGTATCTTTATTGTATATATTAATAAAGTCTCTTGGAAAAACTAGGTTGTAGGGTGGATAGAGCCCTGGGCCTGAATTCAGAATGACATGAGTTCGAATCTTACTTCAAACACTTACTAGCTATGGGAAGCTTGCTAAGTCACTTTAATTGCTGTCTGCCTCACTTTCCTCTACTGTAAAATGTGGATAATAATTGCATCTACCTCTCAGACTAGTCGTGAGAATTAAATGAGATATTTGAAAAATGCTTACCGCAGTAATGGGCACATAATAGGTGAATATTAAGGGATTATTTCTTTCTTTCCAGACTACAGATTTGTGCTTTCTTTTATTCTGTAGGTTAGCAATAGACAGCCTCTGACTGCGTGAGAGGTTAGTGTCTTCAATGAAAATTTTCTTAGTAACTGCTACCTCTTGATTCTCAAAGCTAAAACTACTATATAGTAAGAAGTAGTGAATAAGAAAAAAGAATACAATATTCTCTTTAGGAACAACTTTTTTCACTGTTTTTTGGAATGATTCATTAAGGGGCCTTGGTAGAAGCCTAATTGAGAAAATTAAGAAAGTAATATGATTCGTTTCTGCCGTAGCAGAGTAGTAGTATTTGACAGAGAGCAGAAAAGGTATGGGATTGGTCTCCTTGAAGCAGCCCTCCTAAGAGACACCTTGGAAGTAAGAGCCCATAACCACCAGCATCTGTGGTTAATAGATAGGTAGTGTTAGCACAATGGCATTACTTAAGCGGCATACAGAATCTTAGGAAATAGTTCCACTGAGTATTAGAACTTATGAGGTGTGTAGACATGCATACATACATATATACATGCATACATACATATATGCATGCATGCACACACACATACACATGTATACACACAACGCACAAATTTATATATTCATGTGTATATTCACATGCACCTACATGTATGTATGTACACATGCACACATATATGTATACATTTTTCTTTTTGTTAGAGTAATTTATACATGATATCTAAGTATCAAAGTTCTCTTCTTAAAAAAATAAAAGCCCTCTAGATATAGCCCTTTGTCTCTGTCCCTTTCTGTCTCTGTCTCTCAGTCTCCTGTTATTAGAAAATATGGGATATTTCTAAGGAGTATAAAGGGAAGACCTCCCACCCACCCCCAACCCCAGTTGGGAGATACCTGCAGAGACATTCTCAATACAAGAGCTAGTTCACCTGGTTTGGAACCAGCTTTCATTCACAAATGCTACCTCTAGCAGTGGACCCAGCTCAGTACAGTTTTTCTAGTTTCTCCCCACAACTCATAGATATAAAGCAGCAAGGACTACATGCAGTGGTCCTAGTTTTCCTCAAAATCCACCCAAGAGTCAATGCCAATGGCATGCTCTGGAGGGTGATATGCGACTCTCACAATGCATGAATAGGCAGGGAAATCTGTAAACATTGAAAAGAGGAAATTCCCTAGTTCCCATAACCCTGCAATAAACCTCATCTGCAAAATCAAAAATTTTCCTCTGTAATAACCTCAACCAGTCTCAGTGCCATCTCCCATGTTGACTTCTCTAAGTTAAGGCTGATTGCCACCAGTGGGGGAAGTGACATGATCTAAGTAATTATTCCAGCACTCGCACCCCCATGCTCACTCTCTTTCTCTTCATTTTGACAGCCAACTTCCTGTTATTTCTGATTTTATGGTGGATTCAGTCCAGTGATTTAATCCAGTCATATAGAAGAGGAAAGATCCAAGTAGATGATTTGGAATACTGATGATCTCAAATATTTTTATACCAGTGTACAGACTATTGGAAGGGGACTATTTCAATGTTTTGATGGGTCCATGATTTCATTGATCATGAAAACTCCCTCTGCCAGTAGCTTTTGCTGAGTATGTCATGTATTCTTTACTTCCTGTCAGTCAGTCACATTATTGCTGTGTGGATCCTGAACTATTAAAAAAAAATGGATAGGAAGAATTGCCTTGAGAAAGGTTTTGGTTTTTGGTTTTTTTTTAAATTGGGGAAAATAAATTTAAGAATTAGGGGGAAACTCATAAAGGAATATATGAAAGAGACAAGTGGCAGAGGCAAATTAAGGTATAGAGAAGCAAAAAGAAGTGGAAGCTTAGAACCTTGGAGGTATATAACAGTTTTGAGGCTTACACTATCAGAATGGGCTTCTATATTTTTGGAAGAAATAGAATCCTAGTGTTCATAGAACAACAAGGAGGATACACAAGAATCCAAAGGTGCAAGAACATTTATTGTCAGTAAGAATAGACACATCAAGGTGGTCACTGACTCCTAGCTGGAGGGTATAGATCAGCCCTTTGACACAATCAATTAGGTGGAATATTGTCTTTCTAGAGTATGTGTCTGAGATGAGATTGAGTCTGCTCTAATTTAATAGAAGCACTAAATACCACTCAACTCTGTTGAGGCAAGTAAGGATGAATGATGCCATCAGGAAGAAAAAAAAATAAAAGCCTTGAATCTGACACTAGAGTAACTGACTTTGAACCCTGACTCTGCTGTTTGCACCCTGTGTTGAGCAAGACGCTTAAAATTTGGGGCCTCAGTTGTCTTATCTGTAAAATGAGAGCATTGGACTAGATGACTTACAAATTCCCTTCTGGTTCTAAAACTATAATCCTCTGAAGTGCTATAGGAAACTATTAAACTAACAGTATGGGAAATAAGAAATGCGATAGAGGAGGAAGAATAACAGTTGAGAACATGATCAAAAACTCACAAAAAGGAAGAATTAGAAATCTAATGGCCTTATATGTTTGAAGACCAATGGAAAGAGTATTGGCAATAATAACTCTCTTCAATATTTCAATTGCTCTGTAATTATGTATGTATATATGTATATATACACACATATATGTTATTGTGTGTATGTATGTGTGTATATGTATTCCTTCATTCTCCATTGGCATGTATAACAACCTAGCTTAACCTCATTCCATGTGAATATTCTCCATGTCTTTATAGAATTTCCCAATACACTGGAGAACTTCTAGTTTAGAAATCCTTAAAAATTTGAATGTCATGGATGTCTTTGGTAGTCTAGTGAAGTCTATGGCCCCCTTTCTCAGAATAATGTTTTTAATAGCATAAAATAAAACATATAGAATTATAAAGGAAATCAATTATGTTAAAATACAGTTTGTTTTTCTATTTACCTATCTCTATATATCTATATATAAATATTCACAGACCCCAGGTTAAAAATCTCTTGTCTGATAATTATTTTAGTATTTTGTGGAAACCAATAACTATGCATAAGCTCATTTGGCCGTCTTAACAACCCTGTGAGACAGGTACTATTATCATCATTTTAATCGTCTAGATGAGGAAACTGAGACTCAAAGAACTTAATGTTAACAATCACATTGTAAATATTTGAGGCAAGATATGACCCCGAGTCCAATTGGCTTCTGCATTAGCTCAAGAAAGAAGAATAATTTCTAAAGTGAAAAGGGTAAAATAAATATAATTAAGAAGGAATTTAAGTTCCCCAAGGGTAAGGCAGTAGTAATGATAATAATGAGTGTGTGCATAACACTTTAAAGTTTACAAAGCGATTTTATCATGTCAATTCTGTGAGGCTGGTATTGTAAATATGATAATCATTATTTCACGCGTGAAGAAGTTGAGGTTTAGAAAATTTATGGAACTTGAAATGAGTCACAGAGCTAAAAACTGCTGAAGATGTGTTTTGCGTCCAAATCGTCTGATTTTAAGTGTGTTTTTTTTTTCTTTTACATCACATACCCAAAGGATCTTGGAAGATTACAGCAAAAATGCCAAATCTTATAATAATGACTTTACCAAGTGTATTACTCATTATGATGCTAGGAGTTACGTAGTACAACTATCACTATACTATTTTAAGTAAGAGAAAAGTGAATCTCATACAAGATAAATCATCTGCCAAAAGTCATGCAGGTAATCAGTAGGAAAAGTCAGATGAGCAGTGTCTGGTATTCAGTAACCACTTAATAAATGCTTTTTGACTGACTTTTGACTGCCAGACCGGTAGGTTTTCCATAAGGCTTTTCTTCTTTGCTTCATTTAGATTTAAAAAAAATTAGAAGTATCGGTGCCATTGAAGAGACTTCAATATTTTAGTTGACTGGAAGCTTGGTGGGGACTAATATTTGATAAGGAGGGAAGGGATTGTCACAATAATTTTTTCTAAACTTCAGGATATAAAAACCTTCTAATTCAACAGACTGATCAAAACAGAATGAGAGCACTCAGTTCTCTAGGTTTACTGACACTAATAATATTAATAGCAGCTGGCATTTGTATAGTATCTACTATGTGCCAAATGTAATATTATATAAATATTATCCCAGTTGATCCTCACAATCTCCATGGAAGGTAAGTGTTATCATTGTACCATTTTGTAGTTAAGAAAACTGAGACAGACAGAGGTTAAGTGACTTAACCAAGGACACAGAATTAAAAAGTATCTGAGGCAAGATTTGAACTTAGGCAAGGATCAAATGGGATGATATATGTATAGCACTTTAGGAACGTTAAAGCTCATATAAATGCTACCTATTACTTTTAAATACTTGAAGATCTCTCACCTAGAAGAGACATTTTATTAATGGCTTTATCTTTTTAGAAACTAGGACTGGTATTAAATGATGAAAGCAACAGGGCCACAGATTTTGGCTCGATATCAGGAAGAGGTAGTTTAGTATATCCATTGGCGAATTGTAACTTCAGTTTGCACTTATTACAAATGTTTTGGCATATTATATACATAACTCATGACCCAAATGGCCATTGGAAACATCTCCTTTGCTCAAAAAGACAAAAATCCACATACAACAAAACTATTTGACATCAAATAGTTATTTTTTTAGTTAATTATCTAATGACAATTGGTGAAAACTCCTATTGCTGTACTTGTATGTACAATATAACAACATGCACAGAAATGCTTAAAAATTTTCATTCATTTAACATCTTAAAGGAAGAAACAGAAAAAAGCCCATTTAGATATAGTACAGATTGTAGGATAAGGGGTAGTTTTTTGGGACTTTGGCCAGAAGCTGTTAATGAAAATTGTAAATCTCTCACATTTTAAGCTATAATAATATCTGGAAATGTCTATACAAGGCAATGTAATTTGGGGAATCTGTTAGCATGAACAACTTTGTGGATTTAAAAAAAATTCTCTAGTTCCTTGTACATTCTAGACAAATTTGACAATATGGAACAATCTGGCTCTACTAAATAGAATCTTTATCGGATACAGTATCTTCCACACTTATTTTCTCTAAGGAAAATTCTTTTACCCAAATTTTGGGTCATATTAGGTTTTTTTGTACAATTCTACATAAAGCCGCTATGGCCCTTGCAGACTTTTTTTTTTTTGAGGCAATAGGGGTTAAGTGATTTGCCCAGGGTCACACAGCTAGTAAGTATCTGAGGCTGGATTTGAACTCAGGTCCTCCTGACTCCGCGGCAGTTCTCTATCCATTGTCCATTATATCACCTAGCTGGCCCTATCCCTGCAGATTTTAAAACTTGATGATAAGCCTATTCTAAAGAAAATAATACTGGAAGTTTTGTGCTGGCAACAATGGTACGAGTGCCTGATGCAACAGTCATCTTTATGTTAAAGAAGTTTAAAAGAAAAGTTCAGAAACTATTCTGTAATTTAGGGGTAAAAGGTAGGGAGTTGGAATGTTGTGGCACAATGTTGTATTTATTTATTCATTTCTTTGCATTCTTTGCAATGTTTTCCTTTTTCTGAGTTGTACTTTTGTGCCCAATTTACTGTTACTACAAGAAAAAAAATTAAGGTAGAAACTGAAGGCATTAGTCTTGGACACTACACATTTCAAAACTATCTATAGGCAGGAGTCTAAAAATAGGGAGAAACAATTTCTGGGTTAGTGTTTATCAGCCTAGAGTACTTAAAGATTGTTGCCAAGTTATTTGTCTCGAAAGAACAGCACAGCTATAGGGGGGATTGTCCTAGTTAGCTTTTTTCCTGTGACTCCTCGTCTCCACGGGGCTCCATATTTTTTTGTCCAGCTTGGTATCCTTGGGGAAGTCATGTGTGTCAGTGCATACTGGGAGATGCCTAAGGTCTTGGGCCAGAGCACACCGAAGTGTTTCACATCCCAAATCTAAGTGAAAAGGTCAGCAATAGCTGAGTACTTGGCAACCTCTCCTGAGCCTTTTTCTGTTCTGTGCCTGAGTCAAAGCTTTGCAAGTGCTTGTGGTTTGTGTTGTGGGTTGCTTATTCTTTATCCTTGTTTGCCAGCTTTAAAGATTATATCTATAACTTTGGTGATTTTAATTACTTTAGGAAGCTTTATTATGACACAGTTTTGAAGGGAGGGAAAATCTCAAACTTTTTGTTTTTTCTGGGTTGAGGGTGGAAAGAATATGGAAAGAGTGGGAGGATTTACTTTTCTCTAATAAACAAATGGTGCTTCATAGGCCCTAAGGCAGAGCTGCCATGGAATTTGCCTGTGGCAAAAATCATTAGCAAGCTTTAAGTCAATGTTCTTGACAGGAGGAAGGCTTTTAAACTGGTTAGACTTTTGGAAATCCAAGATACCCAGTTGTCTCATTTTATTCTCTCATTCAAAGACATTTGTGCTGTTACATGCTCCCCAGTACCATGATGGGGCTGATGGTAAATCAAATGATTAATAATAATGGGGACATTTTTTAATTCCATTTTTTTTATCAGCTGGAAAGTGCTGAGGGCTAGAGACCCACAGCAGTCACCAGAAGTTTATAAGTTTTCGTTCCAGACTTGGTCCCATGAAGTCTTGTGATTTTTTCAGAAGGCGTTTTGAACTTGTTTCACGCTGTTTCTCTCACCTTTAAGAGCAAAGAGTCTCTTCCCGACTGACCTCATGGCAGAACTTCAAAAAAAAAAGTAGCAAAATTTCTTTACAAAGTCAAGCATTTCAGCCTAATAGCAATAGGTATAATTATCCCTTCCTTATGACAGTGCTTTCCCCTTCTGTTCCACCATGTCTCCCTTGGGGAAGGGTGCACCTGGAAAAGACTACAAACTAAAGTTGGCAGCTCTGCGTCTGCCAGTATTCATCTTGGGCTTCAGCTCTTGTGCCCTTCTTTCAAGGGCTGAAAATTACAATGTTCAGCACTAATCTATCCAATGAAGACCAAGGTGCTTAATTGGGGCAACACAATTAAAAACAAAATTAAAGAAAGAAAGAACTAGAATCTTTTCTAGCTTTACAAATGACATATAAAAATGAACATACACATAGAGTACATATTTCATAGCAAATAAACATTTTAGGTTTAGAAAGGACCTTTGCAGTCATTTAGTTCAATTATCCGTTTTTCAGATGAAGAAATTAAGGCTTACAAAAGTTGTTGACATTATAAGGACATTAGGCAGCCAACATATTTAAAGGTGATGAAGTAAACTTTGACCAATAATCATTTTGAGAAAAAAAAACATATGAAATAATTGCAGTTCCATATACAAACAACTTAGACCCCTCCAAAAAAAAAATCAATCAGTAGTAAACAGAAATAAAAGGTGGGCCACAATCATACAACTTAAATCATCTGATTTAAAAAATATACACTTAGTTAATATAATTTGGCTGTGTGCTTACTACTAATATGAAGATCTGACTGCTGTAAAGATAGATATATAAACTACAAAAGGACCCACTTGTTTTCAGTGGAGCCTTACACTTCAGAGAATTATTCAATTATATGTGGGCCTCTGAGGCCTTGGTCAATAGGATTTGCATTTAGCAAATAAACCCTACTACTGTCCTTGCTGCACTCCTTTAAGTGCTTTTCTATCAGTAATGAAATCTCCCTGGATTTTACTCCCTTTTATACTTTTGTATCTGATTCAAAATCCATTTGTGTAGTAGAGATGTCCCATCAATATGCAAATCCTTTGGGAAGCCCTAAATTGAAACAGAATAAGTCTACATAAGTGGATTGCAATGGAATTAGGGCAGCCTAAATTTTAAAATTGGACAGCAACCACAAGCAGAGGTGCCACAGAGAAGAGATTATACTCAAGAATCATATTAGCCTTTCAGTTCAATGCTGAGTCAAATGAATGGCAAAAGTTTTTCTCCCTGCTGCTATTGCATATAAACAATTAAAATTTAATGTTGCTTACCAACCAAATCTCACTTAGCAGTCATCAGATATAAAGATAAAAGACAATGCCCAGCTCATAAAGTACAATGTTTGGGTATATTGAATTGGTCAAATAAAAAATTCATGATCTTATCTTATTTTCTGTTCAATTTATTAATAATCTTTATATATGTATATATATATATATATATATATTTATGGCTTTGAGCAAAGACAAAAGAAAAAATCTAACTTGTCCCTGATCATACAGTCATTGAAAGAATCAATAATTCTATTGTCTTCCCAGCAGCAGTAGATTCAATCTTTCCATTAATACATTAAATTCTGTACAGATGGAAAATTCCATATATATCAACTTATCTATGTACAGAGAAAATAGGTCACTTCTTTAACTTGCAATGGATGAACCTTTATATTACAGGAATGTGGGTCCATTTTCCCCTTAACCTAACTATGTATATATACATTCATACATATAAATATATATATAATATGTATATTATTTATACTCTGTACCATTTTGGGGGTTTTTTAACATTCAAACCCTAGATTTTGTCCATTCTATTACAAAGTCATTAAAAAGTTTATCATTTCATTGAAAGACCATGCATATTTCTCCATAGTGAACAAAATTAAAAAAAAATTATATATAAAAATATTTCACTACTAAACCTATCACTCCTATCAAATGTAAACTGTAAATAGTTTGAAGGACCAAAATATCTTAATAATTCAAATATATCTTTCAATTTCATAATAAAATAAAAAATTTGGTTCTGTTAAGTAAGTGGTCTTGCATCACATCCTCATATATGTGTGTATATACACATATATATTTACAATCCACACAATTCCTTCCTTATGTACTATTCCTATGTCATCAGATATCAGCAGCACGTTAAGGTTAAAATTACATTGATTACTATTGGTAGTTAATTCCACATGAGTGGGAAGTTCTTAGAAAATAAAATAACAACTCTTTTTTTCTTTTTTTGTATTCTTTGCATACCATTTCTATAAAAGGCATAACAGGCCTCATAGGTCTAAACGCTGTCCACTCTAGGATATTTTTTTCTGTTTTCAATAATACGTCTTGATGTGTGATCTATGGTGGTGTGTAACTCCTCCATTCAGAGTTTATATCAGCATTAAAGAAACTTCAGACCTTCCCTTTAAAACATTTCCTTAAGGTGGATTGGTTGGGACATGTGTTTGGCATTTGCAATAGTTGATTACCAGGACTCTTCAGAGTGTGTTCCAGTTATCCACTATTTACTGTGAGAAAGTAGGCACAAATGATTACTTAGGAAAGTCTCTTGTGAAGAAACTGAACAAGGACCAGTTTACAAAATCATGGGAAAATCTGAGCAAAGGAAAGAAACATTCATACAACAACAGTAAAGCTTTAACCATGCTTTCTGTCACTTTTTCTGATTATTATAGACACTTTAAAATAATAAACGTGCTATCTATGGGTTATGTAGGACACTACATGCCTTAAGAGATTGACTATCCACTTAGTTACACTATACACAGAGCAAATTGTGCATTCCCAAACAGACTTGATGCTATATTATATTTATTTCTTTTAAATTAACACCACAGTTAACTACCAGCTACAGTGAAGACACAGAATGCACTTTAAGTTCTAATGACCCTTTAAATAATAATAAAAATAAAATCTCACTTCTAGACTTAAGTTAGAGATTTCAAACCAGCATTATAGGAATTTAAACATAGACACAATTTATGAATTTTTTAGTTTTATAAAGCCAAGAAATACTGTAAGATGTTTTTCCCCTACAATGACTGATTGAGCCTATTTTTTTCTTTTTCAAATAGCATGCAGGGAATATTTTCAGACACTTGCTTATGGCAAGGAAGAAGAAAAGTGGTGGTTTGAGTGAAATACAAGTAATTTGCAGGATCAAGCATATAATTTTGCATAAAAAACATTGTAAGTAAAGGTAACAGTGTATGTTTCAAGCTGTTGGATTACATTTGAATGGTTGTCACAGTTAGGTTTGGCAAAATTTTGAACTAAGTTTTGAAGTGAAGAGATGACACTCAATTCCAAAACAGTGACTCTGCCATAGCATACCACACTGTAGCAATTTTGTGTTTGGGTCAGAGAAGTTATTTAAAACTGACATTAATTGAGCATTAGGTCTTTCTTCGTCAGTGTCGCAGTGTAGAGACAGTAGTTCACTCAGCTCTCAGAAACAAGATAAATAAGCATGTTTGCAGTCAGAACTATCCAGAACAGTGATTGTGATAGTCCTTCTACTGGAGATGGTTTGAGCCCATGGTGTTCTTCAACCTAATTCAGAATGGAAAGCACCAAAACACAGTATGAACTAAAAAAATGGGATCTGCCCATGAATATATTGTCAAGTAATTCTTCACAATTTGGAGGTGGAAATGCAATTAATGGAAGTTTAAAAAAAAAGAAATTTTTGTTAGTTGCTGTTTACTAGCTCATTTGAATTACCTTCTTAAATGTAAAGTTCTTAGAGTTAACAGTGTCTTTTCACCTATGGAGGGTATAGTGATTTGATTTTTCATTCAAGCTAGGAATTCTTCATAAAGTAGAGAAATACATATATCAAACAATTTTTGAGTCAATAAAGGTTAAAAATAAATAATCTTACAACAAAATTTAGACTCCTTTAATGATTTAAAGAAATGAAGACATAACACTGAATGCTAAACAGGTCTTTAAATTTCTTTGGGGATCTTTAAATATATATATGTATATTATGTATATATGTATATATATATTTACATTTTGTATATAGGGTAGAGCTTTCTAAAATATTTTTTTCAGAGTAGACTATAGGGATCTATTCAGGACACAGATTAAAATAGTTTCTGGGGGAAAAGTCTCAGTTTATAACAGTACTTTCTGCTAATCAGCAGGGATCATAAATTTGAAGCAAATCGTGGTTTGTCTCCTTCTGGGTCTGTACTTAAGACTGTGGAGGAATCTCTCTGTAGTGTAGCTGCTGCTGGTGGGGGGGTTGGGACAGCTCCTCGGTTGGGAGGGATTGCTCCCGAAGACATCTGTCGGAAAAGAGTGACTCTCTGAGGGACACTGCCCCTGGCCCCTGCCTGAATGCCCGTGCCATGGACAGCAGAGACAGGCTGTGGGATGGAAGCTAGAGACTCTCCTACTGTGGGGTGAGGTCTGGAAATCAAAGTAGAGATCTCATGAGGCAGCGAAGGTTGAGAGGCTGATAGGGGTCTGACCTCTCGGGTCAGGTTGGTATTGTGAAGAGCCTGGGTACTCCTGTGTACCTCATTTTTCTGGGAGGAGATAGTGGGTGTCTGTGGTTGCTGCTGCTGCTGCTGCAGAGGCTGAGGTGGTGGCTGGGGCTGCTGGGGCTGGGGCTGCTGGGGTGGCTGCGGTGGAGGTGGCTGCTGCTGCATCAGTGACAGCTGGGAAGCGGTTGGGGAGGAATATTGAAAAGTTCGAGCTGCCAGAGGGCTCTGGACTGGAGGGCTGCAGACCGCCGTGGTGTAGGAGCAAGGTGACAGGATGACAGCTTGTTGTGGGGTCTGGGTGCTGGGACTTGGAGAATGCAGATTACTATGAGACAGGCTGGTTGCTGTGTAAACGGGAGGAGATTGTGTCCTCATTCGGGAGGATGGTGTAGTGGTTGAAGTGCTAGAATTCAGGTTTGGCATTTGGGGGAAATTCATTGGAGCAATGGCCTGCACCATTTCTCTGTCATGCTTTACAATCTGTTTCAGGATCTCATTCTCCTGATTGTTGAAAACACCAGTATTCAGATCCTTCTGGAACTTCTGCAGAAGAATTGAATTCTTCTTTCCTGTCAGCAGAAGAAGGAGCAAGTTCAGAAAACCTTCAAGCAAAGAATGACAAGTCAGATTGAGAATGCTCCAAATAGCCTAAACCTGGGACAATTACAAAGGTTACTCCTTTAAACCTCTCTGAAGCTCCCTGAGACTTAGTTTTCTTATTTGTTTCTGTGAAATGGCGATAATAATTGTTGTATTTTCTTCTTTCTAGAGTTGTCATGAGGAAAGTTTTTCATGAACTTTAAAGTACTATAGATGTGATCTATAATTTTTGTTTTTGGGGGGGGGAAAGGGAGGCAGAATAAAGAGGTAGTCTAAATTAATCTAGGAAATTTTTGGTGTGAGAACTCCATCTGCCAATGCAGAGTAGCAACTCATCTGTAAATAAGTCTTTGAAAACTACCTGGAACTAGGAAGCTATCTATGGTCACACAGCCAGCATGTGTTAGAGGCAGGGCTTCTGCCCCTTATATTACCAATATTATTATTACTGACCTTCTTTTATCTTATTTTCAATAGAATTCAGATAGAAATGACCCTGAGAAAAATTAGTATTTTATTATTGCTCTTTTATGTTGAATATTTAATTATTATATTATTATTTTAACATCATCACTACTGCTGCTTCTCCAAAAATTATATTTACAATGCTGTGAAATTACAGATATATCAGAATTAGTGCTTTAACAAGAGGCAAGAAAAATGGTATTTTTCATATGCATCATTAAAAAATTAATTTATTAATACCCTTAATATTGCAGTATCTGGAATATGGTTGCGATTTCTAGACTGTATCTCTAAATCGTGTGTGTGTGTGTGTGTGTGTGTAGTTCACAACCCTAGGTTAAAAATCTCCACTCTAAATAGACTGTTACTCGAAATATAAATGGAACAACTCATTAATATGGTAGTATATTGTGTTAGAATTCACTGACCTACATCAATAAAAATTCTACCTGTCTGTTTATCAAGCTACCCTAATTTCCTAAGTGCTGAACTCTTACAGAAATAATAAATACATATGCTTGCTTAGCATACTTTCTGAAACTAATTAGATATTTGTAAACAGTGACCACCAGAGCAGGAGGAGTGATGCTTCTGTGAATGTTATACAAGTGCTCTATATTTGTGTCACACCTGGTTGCTTGGTACTTATTTCATCATTTCCTCATTTGAGCACTTATAGCTTCTCACTGCCAGTCAAATAAGAATTCAATTCTTTAAGTATCAATTTAATACTTCAAGTATCAATGACTTCTCTGATTCATAACCCCTCAGCACCCCAATAAACCTTTGTTGGTTGCTGGATTAGAAGGTGGTTACTGCTAATGAGCCTCTGGAAACTGAGGAAGGCTGGATCCTGTTACTTTACCTGGTTTCCTTAGTATGGTGATCTTCTAGTGAGGAAATTCTCCTTAATAATGAAGACGGGCAGGAGTTCTGTAATTTAACGTCCTAGACAGTTGCCTAGGTCACTGAGAGGTGATGACTTGCCTAACATCATATAGCAGATATGTGTCAGAGATGAGACTTGAACCCAAGCTATCCTGACTCTGAGGTAGGCTCACTATGTGCTATGTCTCACTGTTTCTCTGTTGATACTGTTTCACAATTTTGAAAGAGGAAACAAAGGTGTTGAGGAGCTTGATGCTTAGGCACCATTAAACTGCCTGGCTTACTTTATGCAAATCTGTGATTGAATATTTTTGCTTGAAAAACCACATTTAAACAGCCACCAATATATATGCTGGTTAGTCACAAACTTTGGTTCTCTTTAACACTGTACAAAGTAGTTTTATACTTCAGTGTGTTCTTTTCTTGAAAATGTTAATGCTGCTTCTAGAGGTGCTTAGATAGATAAGCAAGGAGCATCCCAGATATTGTGCGATTCTGTCTCCCCCAATTAATTCCAATGCAAGTGGGGATAACAGACAACTTCCACCCGAAGCATATTTGCTCATAAACAAGCTTGCTTCCAGGCATAACTCATTTCATCATTTACTGACATTCTATCCTCCTGCATAACTTTCCCCTATTATTAAAGACACTAGAATCCCCAATGTATGACAGAGGACTGAATAAAATCACTTTGCCCATATAGTTCCTTAACTTCTTCTCTTCTAAATTTTAGAGTATTATGCAAGCTAAGATTCTGGCAGCACCAGGAAAAGGAGAAAATAAGGCTGTATATACCAATGAGGTTAGGGGTAAATCCCCTACTCTCCACTTAGTATCCCTCATGCCCTCAGCTACCAGGGGTGTTACCACCATAAATTCACTTCTCAAAGTAGCTTGGATAGATAGGAAGTTTTGGTCTGAAACAAAATTAAACACGTCGATTATTTAAATCTTTTAAGAAATTTAGAAGCACTTTTGCTAGTGGATAGAGAGCTAGGCTTAGAGCCACCAAGACTTGGATTCAAAGTTCTTTTTCTGACATAAATTGGCTATTACTCTAGCTGTCATTTAACCTCTCAACGCTCGAATCTAGGCAACCCCTACAATACTATAAATTATAGAGATAATGTTAATCTGCATTGGTAGAGGGATTTGCCTCTATCAATAAAATCAAAGGCCTAGTCTTTATGTCTTTAAATATTGAATAAAAAGAAGTGAAATATTCTCTAGTAGATCCCAATCCCCACTCACATAGACAATCTATAGAAAGACAACAGCATGAGACATGGACAGGAATGGCGTAGGATGGGAAGGCACAGATGGGTTGTGATCTGCATCAGTGGAAGCAATACTCACACTGAAGAGATCTCAAACCCATTGGAGTATTGGAGTGATTAAAGTTTTTACATCACTATAGCTAAAAGGACTAATGTTCTAATAGCAGAGGAGGCTTTAAGAAAGGAGGTATTAATCAGCTAGGAAAAGTACCAATGTCGGATACCTCTAAATAGGCTTCTTCTACCTGTATCTACACGACAGTCATTTCCACATTCCCCTCTGAGGTTAGGTTCTTATTTTTGAACCTATTAATGTAGATACAGATCTCTCTGAAAAACACATTGATTCAGGCCCCCAAATACAGAGGTTTAGTCTGTAGTGTAGATTCAGGCTTAAGTCTATTGAACATTTTAGTTCTATTTGAATCACTACATAGAATTTTATTTATTTATTATTTTAGTTACCTGAACAGTCATACAGTGTTGGTATCGCTGTGGAAAGCAGATTGCATAGCTAGCAAAAATAAAAGAAAATTAAACCCATAGCATGCAGAGCAGAATATCAAGCATGGTAAGAGAAATTGATGGATAGTCATCAGAAAACTGTTATTTTTCCCTACACTAGCTAATACACCAACTCTAACATATAATCTATCGCAGGGATGCTTTAAATCCACTAAACAAAAATGAACTTGCTTTGGTGAGCAAGAATGCAATTAAAAAAAAAAAAAGAATACCTATCCGATCTAGGCGGTCAATCGCTACTGTTTCGAAGGCTCTCCTCATCATGGGGTACTCCTCCAACACCTCATTGAAATTGTCCACAGACAGTGAATAGAGGCGGCAGTAAGTATCAGCTCTGACACTGGCTGTGCGGCGGCCTTTTGTTAAAAGGCAAATTTCTGTTGAAGAAAAAGAAACGAACATTTAATAAGCAAAAAATCCATTAAGGCCTTAAGAAATTCCAAAAATATGTTTACTAAAAGTAACCACCAGTCAAACAACCTCAACCCAGCGGCAGTGTTGCTATTTCATTGCAGGATACCTTTTGAGGATTCTCATCATCTTCGAACAAACATTTATTAAGCATATGTGCTCAGCACTGTGCTAAATACAGATTTGAAGAAAGGAAAAAGAAAAAAAACTTCCCTCAATCAGCTTCTAATTAAAGATGAGGGGAAGATAAGATCTGGATATTAAATGGCAAAATACCGGCTGTTTTCAAAACACTTTCTTGGGCTTTGAATAGAGACAGTAAATATGACATCTTCAGAAGCTTTCAAGAGAAAAAAATATATTGGAAATACTGTAAATGTTATTTCAAGGCTCAGCTCAGGTTAAATTTCCTCCTGAATCCTGTTGTTGTTGTTTTTACCTTTGATCTATACATGCAGAAGCCACCTATCCCTACTCCCAGACACCCAAGGTGCTTCGTCTCTTGAAAATGCATTCCTTTTTACCCTGTACTGGAATAAGCCATGGCCTTTCTCCCTGACTAGTTCAGGGAGGCAATAAACTAACGGGTTTGGTTTGGAGGCACTGGCCCTACTCTCTTCCGTATGATCTTAGACAAGTTACTTAACCTGCCAGGATCTTTTCAATGATTGGCCAGATGAACATGATGCTATCTCCAATGGTCCTTTCCTGTTCTCAGTCTAGGATCCTCTAAGTTTTTTTTTTTTCATTTAATAGGTTTATTTACAAAGACATATACTATGGAAAATAGTTTGCTTACTCCATTCTTCAAAAATGCTCTTATAAGTGGTTGTTGTTCTTCAAGTCTGTTTCCTGTACATGTGAATCTTATTTCCTTTTTTAAAACAATTTATTTATTTTTAGTTTTCAACATTTATTTCCACAAGATTTTGAGTTACAAATTTTTCTCCCCATCTTTCCCCAACCCCCCACCCCAAAATAGTGAGCCTACTGAGTAGTCCCCTCCCCCAATCTGCTCTCTCTTATATCCACCCCAATCACCTCCTAACTTTCTAGAAGGGCAAGATAGATTTCTATACCCCAGTGCCTATATATCTTTTTTCCCAGTTTCCTTTAAAAAAAATTTAAACATTTGTTCTTAAAACTTTGAGTTCCAGATTTTTCCCCATTCTTCCCTCCTCACCTGGCACCACTGGGAAGATAAGCAATTCAATATAGGTTGTACATGCATAGTTACACAAAACATTGCCATATTAGTTATTGTAAAATACTAACTATATTCCACTCTATCCTATCCTGCCCCCCACTTATTCTATTTTCTCCTTTGACCCTGTCCATTTTCAAAAGTGTTTGCTTATAACTATCCTCTCCCCCAATCTGCCCTCCCTTCTATCATCCTCCCTCTCATCCCCTAACCCCCTTTTCCCTGTAGGGTAATATACCTAATTTAATGTGTATGTTATTCCCTCCTTAAGCCAAATTCAATGAGAATAATGTTTTCCCACTTGCTTTCACTTCCTGCTCTCCCTCTCCATTGTAACAGGTTTCTCTTGCCTCTTTTATATGAAATAATTTACCCTAATCTATCTCTTCCTTTCTCCTTCTCCCAATAAATTCCTCTCTCACCTCTTAATTTAATTTTTTAGGTATCATTACTTCATATTTAACTCATCCTCTGCCCTCTGTCTGTGTATACATGAATATACATATGTCCACACTCACATATATATTTATATACACATACACCTTCCTATACACATAGGTGGTAGTCCTGGGGTGCGTGGCCAGTATGTATACATAAATATATGCATGTATACATATAAATGTATGTATACAAATATATATGCATGTATACATATATACATACATCTTTCCTTCAACTATGCACAGTTACAATTATCATGTTTCCATGTAGGCATGCAAATAGTTTAACTTTAGTAAGTTCCTTATGATTTCTTTTTCCTGTTTACCTTCTCATGCTTCTCTTGCTTCTTGTATTTGAAAGTCAAATTTTCTGTTCACCTCTTTTTTTTTTCCCATCAAGAATGCTTGAAAATCCTCTTTTTCATTGAATGACTATATTTTCCCCTGTAGCATTATATTCAGTTTTGCTGGGCAGGTGATTCTTGGTTTTAGTCCTAGCTCCTTTGACCTCCAGAATATCATATCCCAAGCCCTTCAAATCCTTAATGCAGAAGCTGCTAGGTCTTGTGTTATCCTGATTATGTTTCCACAATACTCAAATTGTTTCTTCCTGAGTGCTTGCAGTATTTTCTCCTTGACCTGGGAACTCTAGAATTTGGCTATAATATTCCTAGGAGTTTTCTTTTTGGGATCTTTTTCAAGAGGTCATTGGTGAATTCTTTCAATTTCTATTTTACCTTCTGGTTCTAGAATATCAGGGCGATTTTGCTTGATAATTTCTTGAAAGATGGTATCTAGGCTTTTTTTTTTGATCATGGCTTTCAGGTAGACCAATAATTTTTAAATGATCTCTCCTGGATCTATTTTCAAGGTGAGTGGTTTTTCCAATGAGATATTTCACATTGCCTTCTATTTTTTCATTTCTTTGGATCTGTTTAATAATATCTTGATTTCTCATAAAGTCATTAGCTTCCATTTGCTCCAATCTAATTTTAAAGTAGGTACTCTCTTCAGTGATTTTTTGAAATTCCATTTCCATCTTGAAAATTTGACTTTTTAAGGCATTCTTCTCATTGGCTTTTGGGGCCTCTTTTGCCATTTGAGTTAGTCTATTTTTTTAAGGTGCTATTTACTTAGTATATTTTTGGGTCTCCTTTAGCAGGTTGTTGACTCATTTTTCATGATTTTCTTGCTTCATTCTCATTTCTCTTCCCACTTTTTTCTTCTACTTCTCTTATTTGATTTTCAAAATCCCTCTTAAGCTCCCCCATGGCCTATAACCAGTTCATATTTTTCTTGGAGGCTTTTGATGCAGGAGTTCTGACTTTGCTGTCTTCCTCCCGCTCCACATCTTGATGCTTTTTTTGTCACCAAAAAAGGATTCTATGGTATGTTTGTGCTTCCTCTGCTTGCTCATATTGCCAGCCAATTACTTGACTTTTAAGCTCTATGCCATGGTAGAACTCTGCTTCCAGAATGGAGAGAACTTTGTCCCAAATTGCTGAAATTTTCACAGCTGCAGAGCTTTTAGAAGGGTGCCCTCTCTAGATCTCGCACAAGCTCTGGTTCACTGACCACATACCCCAGGTCCACCACCCAAGACTGTGATCCAGATCCAAGCAGGTTAAAGGAAAAGTGAGTATTCTCTGAATGGTTGCTTGGCCCCCCTGTGATCTGCAGGCCAGGAGCTCCTGAGGCAGCCATGCAGCACAGCCACCATGCCTTTGCTGCTTCTCACCCCAAGGGCAGGGTCTGGACTCTCTTTCATTCACTCATGTTCCAACAGAGTTCCACACTAACCTTTTACTTTGTCTTTGTTGTTTATGGATTGAGAAGTCTGGAAACTGCCACAGCTGCTGGTGATTCACTCTTCTGAAGGCTGCTCTTTGAATCTTATTTCTTAAGAAACTGATGTCTTACTCTGAGGAAAGGTGCATCAAATCCAGATGCAGAGAATATAGTTGTCCTTGCCAACAATGGCCATTTGTTTTCCATGGAAAAGGGCAGGTTCTTCCTTGGGCCTTCCTCAAAATGTCTCCTGTGAACCAAGGAGGTGGAGAACCTGTGCAAGCTCTGCCCCAACACAATGCTGCTGAGGGCTCCCCAACAACCGTAGAAGAGGCCGCAATGGAAGAATAACTCCTATGGTGCTTTTGAGGTCTGACATCTTTTAGCATGGACCCTTGTACATGGCAGGCATTCAAGAAAAGTCTTTCAAATGAATACCTATATTATTTTTGGCTGTTGTTCAACTGTTCAGTCATGTCTAACTATTACCCTGTGGACCATGACACACCAATACTGACCATGTGTAATGGGAATGAGAATTTGAAGATCTTCCCTGCCCCTTAATAGACCTAGAGGGGAGTATGAAGACCTCCCTTGCTTTGAAAGTAAACTCTGCCCCCTGATAGGCTGAATGTGGTCACATGGAGCCTGTGGTGGGAGGAGTTTGCTGAGGAGAAGCAGAGCCCACAGAAAATCTGGTAAAGAGCCAGTCTGACAGTTGGAGATGGAGGAACTCAGAGAGAGAGAGAAGGTTTTGTGAGTAAATATTGATCATATATTAGTTTGTGGGAAGACTAAAGGCTCCTAAAGCTCTCAGCATTATTATGGCTTCTAAATATCTTTGGTACTTTGGCTTTCTGGTTTGGGGATTAGATTATCTGGTGTTTAAATAAATCCTTCAACTTTATCCTCTGTCTGGAGAGTTTGGCATATTTTGTGATTGAACATCAGGGGATAGTTACAGTCATGGTCTCTATTGTGTTCATGGGTGCTGTAAATATTGCATTGGCACTATGGCATTGAATTTTCTTGGCAAGGATCCCAGAGTGATTTGTCATTTTCTTCTGCAGTGAATTAAGGCAAACAATGGTCAAGTGACTTACCCAGGGGCACCCATCTGGATCTGAACTCAGATCTTCCTGACTCCAGGCCCAGCATTCTATCCATGGAGCTATCTAGCTGCCTGCCATATTATGCCATACAGTAAAATATGAATTTATGTATTTAGATTGTAAACCCAAAGTAATCAGAAAAGAAAGATTTGCTTTTTCTTCTCTGTTGGAAGATCTGCAATGTTCTAAAACTCTGTTTTCCTTGGGCTCCACAAAATAAATTTAATTAAACATACATTGTAATGATCTGTGATGTGTCTAGTACTGTGTAAATCTGGGATTGTGGTAAATACAAAACCATACTGAACATGGACTATGATCTCAAGGAGTTTATAATATTGCAGCACAGATAAAGATCATTAATTTGGTTTCAATAGTCTCATAATCAGCTTAGGGGTTTCATATAATTGTGGCTATTAAGAACAATTTTTAAAACATAAAAGAACTCATCATGCCCCTTATGCTATAATTTCTCTAGAGTTTCTGAAAATTTGGTCATCAGATTTATTTCCTTTAAATAGATACTGGGGCTGTGAAAAAATTACAAGCTTGATATTCCCTGTGATCAGGCACAACTGGAAGAGAGTTTCTAATTAGCTCATTCCTGGCATAGCTGACATTATACAGCTAGTGTATTCCCAAAGTACATCTTCATTCTAAGTGCCCAGAAAAGCCTGGTATGGACAAGGTCCCTATGGTGATTTCTTTGGTAAAATCACAAATATTTTGGTTTAGTGACTCATGACCCAATATTTGATTTTTTTTTTGTAAATCTAGATTTCCAGATATGAGTTGATTCAAAAGGAAACACTTGTGTCTTATTTACTAAATCATGAGACCTCAAAAATCCTCTCCTGCAAAGTGCTTAAAAATTCATTTCATGTCCCAAACCATCAAACCTGATGAACAGCAACATAGTTATGTAAATATTGATCTTTTCATTCCAGGAATCTGAGTTCTGAATCCTTAGCTAATCATGACCAGAAACAGGACAATTTGGACATGGAAGGAAGGCATTATGCTCATAATTTTGGCAGATGTTGACATTGGGATCCAGAGCAAAATGTCACAAAGCAAAATGACAGGAATTGAAATCAGATCCACAATTCTGGACAGTTACACTAAATTAGTCAATTATTCTGATCAATTATGATCATTTTAAATGTTATTTCAGCCATAAAGCTTGATGTGTCACCTATGATGATGGTAACTATGATAATGTTATACTCCTAACACTACTACTAATAACACATTTTAAGTCTCTATGGTAAGGGGAACAGCTCTGGTATCACATGATCTTCCTCTAAAACTATGTATGTCGACTTCAAGATGGTAGAGTAAGCAGTAAATCACTGTCACTCTCCCATATTCATTTCTGAACAACCATAAAAATAGCACTCTAGAACAAATCCTAGAACAGCAGAACCAGGAGAAAAATGTGGTGGAGAAGTGTTTTAGCCAGGAAACTTGGAGGATCTGCAGCAAAGGTCTGTCTCAATCAGGTGAAAGGGGAGTGCACTCCAGGATAGGAAGCATCCCAGAAAGTTGGCAGCAAGCCCCACCTCAGTAAACCAGTGGAAGATCCTGAGTCCCACTGTGGTGGAATAGGCAAACACTAACACCAGGATGCCCCACGTGCCTCAGTATAGCCAGGGTAACCAGAAGACTCCAACTCAGAGAAGCACCATGTACTTCAGCTTAACCCATGGCACGCAGGCATCCTCCAGAGGCTGGACTGCTATATGCTTCAGCATAGCCCAGGGAAAACAGGCATTCTCCAGGGATCAGACCCCCATGTTTTTCAATACAGCCTTGGGGAAAGGCAGAAAAACCCCACACCCTGGCTTCAGCACACATCAGACACCATCACTAGGACCCCAGTTCATCACCAGGTAAGTTGCCAGAACCATACTAGAAAAAATAACAACAAAATCCATTTGGAAGAACAAAAGGTCAAGAATATCAAGGGAATCAAGGAAATGTGGCCAACAGTACGATATCTTAAATTGCATTATAAAGCAGCAATCATCAAAGGCGCTTGGTACTGGCTAAGAAATAGAGCGGCACATCAGTGGCATAGGTTAGGTACGCGAGATATAATAGTGAATGGTTATAGCAATCTACTGTTTGATAAACTCAAAGACTCCAACTTCTGGGATAAGATCTCATTTTTTGAAAAAGAAAATAAAACACTGCTGGAAAAACTGGAAAATAGTATGGCAGAAATTAGGCAAAGATCAACATCTTATACCATTTACCAAGATAAGGTAAAAATGGGTACGTGATTTAGACATGCAGGGTGATATTATAAATAAATTATAAGATATAAGATTTATCTGTCAGATCTGTGGAGAAGTGAGGAATTTATGACCAAACAAGAGACAGAGAACATTATGAAATGCAAAATGGATGATTTTGAATACATAAAATTGATAAATTTTTGGACAAGAAAAGCCAATGCATCCAAGATGAGAAGGGAGACAGAAAGCTGGGAAACAATTTTTATAGCCAGTATCTCGGATAAAGACCTCATTTCTAAAATATATAGAGAACTGAGTGAAATTTATAAGAATGCAAGTCATTCCTCAATTGATAAATGGTCAAAGGATATGAATAGGCAGTTTTCTGAGGAAGGAGTTAAAGTTCTCTAGAGTCATATGAAAAAATGCTCTGAATCACTATTGATTTGAGAAATGCAACTTAAAACAACTCTAGGATACCACTTTACACCTATCAGATTGGCTAACAGGACAAAAATAGGAAAATGGGGAATATTGAGAAGGTGTGGGGAAATTAGAACACTGATACATTGTTCGTGGAGTTGTGAACTGATCCAACCATTCTGGAGAGCAATTTGAAACTATTCCCAAAGAGCTATAAAACTGTGCATACCCTTTGACCCAGCAATACCATTTCTAGGTCTGTATCTTAAAGAGATCATACAATTGGGAAAATGACTCACATGTACAAAAATATTTATAGCAGCTCTTTTTGTGGTGACAAAGAATTGGAAATTGAGGGGATGCTCATCAATTGGGAAATTAAATATATATGTGTGTGTGTGTGTGTGTGTGTGTGTGTGTGTGTGTGTGTGTGTGTATTTAAGCAACATTGTGTGATGACTTTGCTCTTCTCAGCAACACAATGGTCTAAGATAATTCCAGAAGACTCTTGGTGGAAAATGCTCTCCACATCCAGAAAAAGAATGATAGAGTCAATGCAGATTGAAGCATGTTGTTTTCTCTTTTTGTTGTTTTTGCTTTTTTATTCTTTCTCATGGTCTTTCCCTTTTGCTCTGATTCTTCTTTCACAACATGACTAATGTGGCAATATGTTTAATATGCTTGTACATGAATAGCCTATATCTGATTGAATGCCATATTCTGGAGGAGGGCAGGAAGGGATGGAGAAAAATTTTGGACCTCAAAACCTTATAAAAGTGAATGTTGAAAACTAAAAAACTTAAATTAAATAAACTACATACATGTTTTGGGCAAGTCATTTAACTCATCTGTTAAACTGGGTGTTCTCTGGAATCACTTCCACCTCTAAATTCATTGATGCTATAATTTTATTTTCTGTGTTCAAATCCTGCCTCCACTGGTTACTACATGCTTGATCCTGGGAATGTGGAATAATAATAATAATAATAATAATACTTGCATATCACCTTCCAGAGCCTCATTTTCCTTATAAGTTAAATTAAAGAGTTGAATTAGTTAGATTCAGGTACCTTCTGGATATCAATATCTATGACCTTTGCAAATTAGACTAAGATCATTTTTTGTATTTGTGTCTCCTGTATCTTTCACAGAGACCATCACCTAACAGGTGTTTAATTAATATTTTTGATTAATTACTTAAAAATATTAACTTTAATGGAGTATTGAAACCATGTCCTTATCTTGGTTGAGACATTTAGATCTTATCCACAAGGTTTTCTATAGGTCTTTGGCCTCAGAAAACTCCCATTTTATTTCTTAGAAATTCAATTTGAGAAAAGCAATTCTAAGCAATTCTAATTATTTTCTTGTTTAAGACAGCTTACCAACCTGTTTTGATGTAAGGAATTTTTTACATATACTCATTCTCTACACCAATGTAATTTCAAATCATCTCCAAAAATTTTAAATATTTTCATGACTTAATTTATGCAGTTTCTTGGACTCAAGAAAAAATTTGAATTTTTTAATCCTTAAAATACTGTTATTGTATGAAATAAAATGTTCTGTTCTTATTTTACAAAGTTTATATGTCCCCTAGGAGTAGTACATGTGCTTTGAGCTATTTTCTGGTGCTGGTGATGGTTTTTCAATGTTCTAATTAGACTAGTCCCCCAGATGTCCATTTGTAAAGATTCCTGGTCAAGATTAAGGGTCTAATCTGTGACCGTAAAAGAGAAAATTCTAGCGTTGCAGAGAATGATCACTGAATAATGATTCACGAGGCCCTACTCTGTTACTTTATAACTTTTGAGATAACGCTTAGACATTTTGGCTACACATTCTTCACCAGTAAAAGTGCTGGTTAGATGAATCCCTATGGTAAACTCACCCTGCTTTAATGTTCTGATTTGAACTACAATACAGTAGTAGAAAAGTAATGACTTTTTTTTCCTTAATATTACTAACAAGTCAAGCAAATTTCTTACTGAATGAACTGTTTTTGATTACTCTTCTGATTATTCTTTTTGTCTCTCTCTCTCTCTCTCTCTCTCTCTCTCTCTCTCTCTCTCTCTTTCTCTGTCTCTCTGTCTCTCTGTCTCTGTCTGTCTCTCGCTCTCTCTCTCACACACACACACACACACACACACACACACACGGACATATAAGAATGACTAACTTCCTCTGTTAGTGTGTTTTTCATACACTTGTAATGGGAATGGGAATTTGAAGATCTTCCCTGCCCCTTAATAAGCTAAAGTGAATTTGAGGACCTTCCCCGATTTGAAAATATACTCTGCTGCCTAATAGCTGCATGTAGTCACATGGAGCCTGTGGTGGGAGGAGTTAGCTCAAGGGTCCTGGAGCAGAGTCCACAGGAGAAACTTGCTTGAGGGAGGCTTGTTTTTCAGGAAGGCACAACTTTTGTTACTTTGTAGTCAAGTGAGTCACCACGGTTGTGATGTTCTCTGACCCTGGAGAAGGCTATACATACCTCTGAGGTGAGGTTTTGCTTTGGGGCTCACTTTGTGAAGAGTTGTATGATTTAGCCAGGTGAGACTCTGGGTAACCATTGAGGCCCCAGGCTTTGAAAACCCAGATCTTGGTGCTTCTCTCTCTGGTAATTAACCATGTAGGTATGTTATGGTCAGACAGCTACAAGCCCGGTCTGTTTAATTGTAATATTTTCTCTGAATTTTTTTCCTTGCTTGTAACTTCCGTTCATATTCTCTGAAATGTAGGGTGCTGACTTTTTCCCCTGAACTAGGTAAATGACATGTTTGATTAAAGTAAGATTGTTAACCCCTTTTGAGTTTCTTTCCTTTAGAAAAGCAGATCAAAGAACTTGTACTAGCCGCCTTCCTGAGTATGCTAGGGTGCTTGTTGCTACATAAATATATACATATTGGTAAAATTGGGTTGAATATTTTTTCAACAGACCTTGAAATGTGCAGCTAAATTTAATTTACTCCAAAATAAAACAAAGTTTTCAAAGACTAAAAAGAAACCCTTCACTTTCTTTTGTCTGTTGACATTCAATGTCCTCTATCTGTTCTTCATTAGCTACTCAGAAGCAGAACTAAAAAGAACAATTACTGAACAATGTGAAAAACCCAAAATATTTAATTTGAAGTTCAGAGATACCTTATTGAAAGTCTACATATTACAAATGTTAGAAGAAAAGTTATACTTAACAAAAGGAAAAATTAATTTCTTATTTTTGAAGTTCTAAAGGACCTCACAAATTGAATTTTCAACCAAAGTGCGTTATATATGTAAATATTTTCCAACTCTCAAGGTGTTATATGAATGTTATTTATTATTATTATTAATTTCCAAATATAAGTTGAATGAAGCATTGGTCTCATTGGTAATAGAAATCATTTGCTTTTGATTCTAGGGGATTCTACTTAATGAAAATGGTATAAAAATTCTTTGACGGTAGAAGTAGCACATTTGATCACCCACCAAAAACCCCGCTGAAAATGGATTCTGATGACCTGAGTTCAAGTCACAATTCTAGAAACTACTAGCTATATAACCTTGAGCAATTTACTTAAATTTGTAAGTCTCAGTTTGACAATCTGCAAAATGGAAAGAATAATACTTGCACTATCTACCTCAAACGGTTGTTGTGAGGAAAGGATTTTATAAACATTAAATTCCACATGAATATCAATTACCATTGTTACGGTTGTTATTATTATCACTTCAAAACCATATGCACCAAAAAGATCATTTATTGAGTATTTCTAGCAGGCACATCACTGTCTTGTTGGTTACAAAGTTTTTGAGGGTAAATTCAATTATCAAATAACCTATGTGATAATTCCCTTTCGCTTATGTGTACTGTTTATATATAATATATTTTATTTTACATATTTAATATTTTGTATTTTGAATTTTTCTTTTCACTGTATTCTTTATTTTGTATTTGTGTATCTTGTCTCTCTATCAAAATAGTGAGCTTTTTAGTGGTTGAGTGCTGAACTTCTACCCCTCATATCTTTACTAGTACCTATTAATATGAATGCTTTGTGTACTTTTAAAAGCTAAGTAATGTTTCAGTGGGAGATAGCAAGACATGAGGGAGAATTCCCTAAACTGGATCTGAGGTCCATCCCTGCCATTTACTAGATATATCACACTGGATAGGCTGCTTCATCTGCTTGGATCTCTCTTTGTCTGAAAATTGGGGGAATTAGAGGAGATTATCCCTAAACTTCTTCCATCTCGGA
Source organism: Pseudochirops cupreus (assembly GCA_028627135.1). Classification (NCBI taxonomy): domain Eukaryota; kingdom Metazoa; phylum Chordata; class Mammalia; order Diprotodontia; family Pseudocheiridae; genus Pseudochirops; species Pseudochirops cupreus. The sequence goes on from CM053580.1 coordinate 304,762,227, forward strand.
TAGCTCTTACTCTGTGGTGCAGGATAGATCCCAAAACTTACTTAAAGGGCTATTTTCAACTTTACAGATAATATTATGCCCTGTTATCCTGCTGGGTATCTCCCCAATGTGCTAGAACCTGCCAAGACCTTTATAAACATTCTTTAATTAAGCCTCATAACACATCTGTGAGTTTTAATTGGCCATGTGTATAATGCAAGAGAAAAAAAATCTGGAGGATTTGGCAAAGTTCCCTATAATGTTGATGTCCTTACTACCCGAGTGGATGATTAAATTGTTTCTGGAAGCTCTGGTGGTCTGGGAGGGAGGTGGGGAAGGGAATGACTTTCCGAGTGGTTGTTTAGTAGAAAAAGACAGAGGCAAATTTGCATGCATCTTTTAGATTAGAATAGGCCAAAAGTAATTTTCCTAGATCCCTTGGGCAGCTACTGTTCAATTCAACAGGCATTTATTAAGTGGCTAGCTAGGTGCAATGCGAATGCTTGCATATGTTATACTTGTGTACTCTACTCTATTCAAGAAACATTTTCTAAAGGAATGTATACTATGAGTCCAACAGTACTGTTCTAGACATGAGGAAGAGATAGTTTAAAGAAGACGTAATCCTTGCTGTCATAGAACTTCACAGATTAGTAAGGCTATATATATCAAATATAGGAATAACTTATGTAAAATTGGGTATGATATCCAAAAAGAAAACTACATAAGTATTATACAGGAACTTTCCTAATTATGCAGCAATAGTCACCTAACAACAAAGGCAAATTAATTTGGTAACTGTTCCATACCATCTGGAAATAAAGCTTATCATGGTCAAAACCTCTGCTGATTAGGACTGGTCCTTTGCGTGAATGGAAATCTGTAGGATTTCCCTTGCTATACTTTACTTGACCCTGTCCATCTGCTGAGGAACAGGAATACAAAACCAAAAGCAAAAGCAAAACAATCCCTGCCCTCAGGGAGCTTAGATTATAATATCCCACCTAATGCCATTTCTGGTTGAATACTTTCAGTGGCAGAGAATTCAACACAATAAGGCAAATCATTACATTTCTGAATAGATGTGGTTAGTTATTAGAAATATTACTTCCCCTATGTTGAATCAAAATCTGACTTCTGTAACTTCTACTCCCAGGTCCTAATTCTGTCTTCTGGAACTGTCTGAGACATATTTATATATAGTGAATCTGTGGAATTGTAAATGTAGAACTTCCTAAATTAATGCAGTCCAAAATCCATCTTAATTTAGGAGATAAGTCTCTTAGGCTCAAGAGCATTAAATGACTTCTACATGGTCATATGGGAAACAAACATCAAAGATGGGATCTTAATTCAAACACATACTTTTCCAAATGCAATTCAAGCTGCTTTCTTCCTTCTATTTAATTCTGGGTTCATATAGCTATCTTTCTGCATCATCTGTCCAAATAAAATATAGGGGAAGCTAGGTGATACAGGGATATAGAGAGTTGGGCTTCAAGTCAGGAAGACATAAGTTCAAATCTAGCTCCAGATACTTATTAGTCATGGGACCCTGAACAAGTCACTTACCATCTTTCTGCCTCAGTTTCCTTAACTATAAATAATAGGAATTATTTCATGGGGTTGTTGTGATTATTAAATAAGATATTAGTAAAGCGCTTGCCAAAGTGTCTGGCACATGATAGGTGCTTAATAAAAACAGCAAAGATTATGGGAGAAGAATAAGCAACCCAGCCAAATTCTAACATTCCCCTCTAAATAATTTTAAATTATTCCACTGAATTGAATTCTGGAACTGCATAACCAACAAAATGTCAGGTGATATGTTTTTCTAGCCCAAGGGAACTTGGGAGATTGGAAGATGTTTTTGATACTGGGATAGAAGCCTGCCTGGAGTGCACATGCTGGCAGCACTAGCAGTGGGTCTTGGAGGAGATTGTGACAGGAAAAGCAACAACAGCTTCAGGAGCTCTTAACCTGGAAAAGGCAAGAGGACTGCAAAACTGGTCAAAGGGATTATAGGTGCCCCTGTGCTGGCACTGGCTGCAGGGCTTTTTGGCAATTCCATTGCAGTTCTGGGTCATAGTTCCAGGGCAGAGGACCATTAGCATTTGTTGCTACAAGGGAACAAGGGATCTGGTCATAATGGGTCAAGAACATTGAGGACCTCCAACACTTGTGACTTAAGGGGAGTAGGAACCCTTCCTGGGTAAATACTACAGTACAGACCAGAAGAGTGATGTTTACATTCTCCCTGGATTGCACCAATTTGGAAACACTAAAAGCTTGTAAATCCCCAAACTAGCTCTGAAAATAACAACAACAACAAAAAAAAAGGTTGTAGCCTGGAACAGAGCCTCCCTGCACCCATATGAACAGAGCCTAACTTTAACATCAAGTTAAAAATCAATAAAAAAGAGGGGGAAAAGAAAGTGACCATAAAAACTACTACGTTGACAGGTAAGATCAAGACACAAACTTACAAGAGGAAAACAATATGAAGAAAAAAAAGCTACAAGCAAATTAACAATATAAAAATTCAGATTGCACATAAGCCCAATTAAAAAAAAAATCCAGGAAGAGCCAAAGAAAGAGCTGAGTGGTAGAGGAAAAAATGGGGAGAGAAATGAAAGTGATGCAAAAAAAATTATGGAAAGAGCAATAACAACTCAGTAAAAGAGGTACAAAAATACTGAATAAAATAATACCTTGAAAACCAGAATTAACTGAGTGGTCAAAGAGGAACAAAAATTCACTGAAAAAAAGAGCTCCATAAAAAGTAGAATTGACCAAATGGAGAAAGAAGTACAAAATCTCATTGAAGAAAATAATCCCTTAAATATTAGAATGGGACAATGGGAAACTCATGACTTAATGGGACATCAAGAAACAATAAAATCAAAAGAAGAAAAAGGGAAGAAAATGTGAAATATTTCATCAGGAAAAAAAATCTGACCTGGAAATGAGGCCAAGAAGTGATAATTTGATAATTATTAGAATACCTATAAGTCATAATTAAAAAAAAGAACCTAGACATTATATTTCAAGAAATTGTCAAGGAAAACTACCTGGATATCTTAGAGGATAAAATAGAAATTGAAAAAAATCGACCAATCGCCTCCTAAAACAGAGCCCAAAGGGAAGCTGTGGTTAGGAGCAAAACAAACTTTTGAAGAGGGACAGGGCAAAAAAGAGAGAAAGACAAAAAGAAGAAAATAGGGTGGAAGAAAATAGGCAAATAATAATCATAATCATGAACCCTAATGAAAGCAGATAGCAAAATGGACTATAAATCAGAACCCAACCATATGTCATTTAAAAGAAACTCACTTGAAACAGAAATATATACACAGAATTAAAATAAGAAGCTGGAGTAGAATTTATTATGTGTTAGCTGAGATACAAAAATCAAAGGCAGGAGGAGGAATCATGATTTCAGGGAAACTATAATTCACTAAATGGTACTATAGATAAAGGAGTTATATTGATATTAAACATATATGCACTAAATGGCATACCATCCATATTCTTTTTTTTTTTTGCTTTTTAGAGGGCAATTGGGGTTAAGTGACTTGTCCAAGGTCACCTGGCTAGGTTTTCTGTTAAGTGTCTGAGGCTGGATTTGAACTCAGGTCCTCCTGACTCCAGGGCCGGTGCTCTATTCACTGAGCCACCTAGCTGCCCCAAGCATCCAGATTCATAAAGGAAAAGTTAAATTAGTTACAGGAGTAAATAATAATAGATTTATCTAACCATAAAATAAGAAGTTAAGAAGGTAAATAGAATCTATTTTTTAAAAAAAGTTAGATGTGATACATCTCTGCAGAAAATTGAATGGGAACAGAAAGAAGTATACTTTGTTGTTGTTGTTGTTGCTGAACATGGAACCTTCACAAAAATTGAACATGTTTATAAGATCATAAAAACCTTATAAATAAATGCAGATAAACAGAAACATTAAGTGCATTCTTTTCAGACCACAATGCAATAAAATTACATGTAATAAAGGTCTGTGGAAACTGATTAAAATTAATTGGAAATAGTTTTCATAATTGACAGTATAATTTTAAAAATCATAGGGTTATTACAATAGATGCTGAAAAAGCATTTAGCAAAGTACAACATCCATTCCTTTTAAAAACACCAGAAAGATAGGAGTAAATTACATCTGAAGCTAAAAGAAAGCATCATCTGTAAAAGGGATAAACAAGAAGCCTTTATAATAAGATTAAGGATGAAGAAAAGATGCCCTTTGTCACCAACTTTTTTCAGTATTGTACAAGAAATGTTAGCTACAGCAATAAGATAAGAAATCAAAGGAATAGAAATAGATGAAGAAACAAAACTATCATTCTTTGAAGACCACATGATGGTATACTTAGAGAACCCTAAAGAAATAACTAAAAAACTAGTTAAAACAATTGAAATTTAGCAAAGTTGCAGGATATAGAATAAACCCACATAAATCATCAGCATTTCTATATATTCCCAACAAAGTCTAGAAGGAAGAGATAGAGAAATTCCACTTAGATTAATCGCAGACAATATAACATACTTGGGAGTCTACCTGCCAATATAAATCCAATGACTATATGAACACAATTTCAAAACACTTTTCACACATATAAAGACAGATCTAAACAAATAGAAATATTAATTACTCACAAATAGGCCAAACCAATATAAAAAAATACAATTTTTCTGAAGTTTATTTATGTCATACCAAACTTCCAAAAAGTTATTTTATAGATCTAGAAAAAATTATTAAAAAATTCATCTAGAAGAATAAAAAGTCAAGTATGTCAAGGAAATTGATGGGGAAAAGTTAAGTAATAGTATCAAATTTCAAACTATATTACAAAGTCATAAAAATCAAATCTGGTACTGACCAGGAAACAGAATAGTGGATCACTGGAGTAAATTGGGTTCACCATAGACAGTAGTAAATGACAAACATATATCTTTGATAAACCCAAAGTTCCAAGTTTTAAGGGAAGAATTCAGATTTGAAAAAAATTCCTGTGAAAACTGGAAAACAGTTTGGTAGAAACTAGGCATAGATCAATATCTTATACTATACCAGGATAAGGTTAAAATGGACACATGACTTACACATAAAATATGATAAGCAAATTTGTTGCTGTTGATGAGTTCTTTAGTTATCTGTGGCTCCTCATTATCCCATTTAGAGTTTTCTTGGCAAAGACACTGGAGTGGTTTGACATTTCCTTCTCTAGCTCATAGGTGTCTGAGGTGATATTTGAACTCATAAAGACGAGTCTTCCTGATACCAAGACCTGTGCTCTATCCACTGCACCAACTAGTCCATAATAAGTAAATTAGAGGAGCATGAGAAATGTAGATAGATAAATAGATAGATAGATAGATAGATAGATAGATAGATAGATAGATAGATAGATGTGTGTGTGTGTATGAGTGTGTAAGAGAAAAATTTATGACAAAACCAAACATGGAGAGGATCATTGGAAGCAAAATTGATAATTTTGATTACGTGAAATTTAAAAGCTTTTTTGCACAAACAAAACCAACAAAGCCAATATTAGAACAAAAGTAGAAATGGGGGCAAGAAAAGAATTTTATAGCAATATTCTATGATAAAGGCCTTATTTCTTAAATGCACAGGAAACTGAGTCAAATTTATAAAAATAAGGACTATTCCCAATTGACAAATGATCAAAGGATATGAATAAGTAGTTTTCATAAAAAGAAATGAAAAGTATAATCATATGAAAAATTACTCTAAATCATTATTAGAGAAATGCAAATTAAAATAATTCTGAGGTACCATGTCATGCCCTTCAGAAAGGCTATCATGACAGAAAGGGAAAATGACAGATGCTGGATGTGGAAAAATTAGAACACCAATGACTTGGTGTGGTTGTGAACTAGTCCAGACTTTCTGATGACCAACTTAGATCTATGCCCAAACAACTCTAAAAACGTACACACCTTTTGACCTAGCATTATCACTACTAGATCTGTATTCCAAAGAAATCAAGGAAAAAGAAAAAGAATACATATGTACAAAAATATTTATAGCAGCTCTTTTTATGGTGGCAAAGAATTAGAAATTGAGGGGATTCCCATCAATTGAGGAATGACTAAACAAGCTGTGCCTATGATTGTCATACCATAAGAAATTGATGAGGGACACATTTTCAGAAAAAAAAAACAACATAGCAAGACATGTCAATTGTTTCATAGTGCAGAGCACAGAGCAGAATCAGAAGATCATTGTACACATCAATATAAATAATATTAGCACTTTCTCAGGTCTAAACAATCAACAACAATAAAAAATTAAATAAAGCCTTTATTTGTACCTATTGTTAATTGAATTGTAAAACTTCACACTGAAATTTTAACAATTGGTTCTAGGCTTTGGTAATTTCCTACTTCCCAACTCAATGTACCCATCATGCAATTGAGTGTCACGGTCTGGGAATTAATTTTTTTCACTTATTTAGTTCTTAATGCATAAATTTTCTCTTTGAACAGTATGTAATTTTTCTTAATTGTATATCTGCCTTTGTTGACACCTCCAATCCATAAATTCTAATGGCTCTTTTTCTTTTAGGATTAAAAAAAAAAACTACGTTTAGCATTTAAAACCCTTCATTATTTGGCATAAACTTAGATCTATGCCCTGATCACACATTTGAACACTAAACAGTTTATACAAATTGGCACTCTTACTCTTCTATGCATGTCTCCCATGTCTGTGGCTTTTCACAAGCTGTCCCTGATGCCTGGAATAAACTCCTTCCTCATCTCCTCATAGCATTCGTTGCATACTTCTTGATTCAGCCCAATATCACTTTCTACATGTAGTCTGTCTAGATTCCCTAGGTACTACTGTTCTACCCCACCGAAGAAACTGGCATGTATCTTGGATGGATTTTGTATATACTTTCAGATGTTCAAGTTGCTCCCCCAATTATATGCAATCTCCTGGAGGATAGGAATATTTTCATTTCTCTCTCTGTATTCATAGCACATTGCTTGGTACACAGCAGGAACTTAATAAATATTTGCTTACTGATTTATGGATTAAATATGAGTTTCTCTGCATCTTTCTTGTAAAGTTATGGGCTTTCATGAAATTATTGCAGCAACATCCACAGACAGAATTATATAGATGATCTCATGATCTATAGGAAATGTCTTTTTCCTTTTGGACTCAGCCAAGAACATCCCCCATGATAGTAGCAAATATGTCTGAGAAGCCAACAGCTTCCTATTTCATGCCTCAATTGGTGTTCATTGTTCATAATTAGTAGATGCTTGAAAACTCTGTGGTTGTGTTTATGAGGGAATCTTCGGTGAGTTTTTGGCTGATGTCTCCTAGCTAGAGAGATATCCTTTAAGATTCTATTTTATTTTACCAAGTCAAGTGTGTTTTGTGCTTTTTGTTTTGTTTTGTTTTGAATATTCAAGAAATAATAAATGCAGCTGGGTCTTCTTTTCCCATACTTTTCAGTGACTCATGCAACCAAAATGTAGTCTGTTGAAGAGATTCATTTGTGACAATGCCTGTTCCCTTTTAATATTTTTAATTCATGGATCATATCCTTAATAGAGATGTCAATATATTAGTATTCTAAGAGCATATTCTGTATTACAACCCTTCAGATATTTCAAGACAGCTAGCATATTCATCTGTCTTCTATTTTCTAGAGTAAACATCTTCAACTGATTCATCTCTATTTGGTTGAGATTCCAGGTCTTTCACTATCTTGATCATTTCCTTCTGGGCACAATCCCATTTGTCAGTATATGGCAATCTGAAGGAATTTTGATTTTGTCACCATGCTGAATTTTCTATTTGGAAACTGACTCCACCAGTGCATATTAAAAACAATCTGTGATTTAAAGGCTGGATTTGAACTCATCATCCAAACTCCTGATTCTGTGCCATGTCATTGTACTCTGGCTTGAGCAGATCACACTTTGCTTATTAACACATTTTAAGAGGTTTAATGACCATATTGGAAGGTAATATTTCATTGTGGATAGAAAGCCAGCCTTAATGCTAGGAAGACTTGTATTCTAGTTCCATCCAAGATGTATACTTGCTGCATGGTCCTTGGACAAGACCATGATTCTTTCAATGTTCTAGTCAATTACCTAAAACTATTTATGTGAGATAATATGCTTGTAAATATTGGGAAAGAAATCATGAGTCTATTTCTTATCTCTTCTTGACTTTAATCCTTTTAAAGATGTTTTCCCTGAAATAAACACAATATGATCCAATCAGACCAGATTACCATTAATGACATTGTAGAAAGGACAAAGTATGGGATTTGGAGTCACATGACTCGAGTTCACATTGTGTTCAAAGAGCTCTAGTCACTCAGATTTTCTGGCTCTCAGTTTCATACTCTGGGCTAAACAATCTCTAAGGTCTTTTACAGTTTTAATTATGTATTTCTATGAGTTCCTTCCTCCTTCCCCCACTTTTTCCCCCTGGACATTTGAAATACATGAACACATCTGAGCCATTGCACAGTGTTGAGTCATCTTGATAGAGAAATAATGAATCATTTCTCCATATTAGTTACTCTCTTTTCATTTCTAATATTGCTTATGCATAATAAGAAGAATCATCTTTCAGCATGATCATTTCAATATTAGCCCCTTTCAATCTCTAGTTTATCTAGTTTATCAATTAGAGCAAAGTACTAATGAAGACTGGGTCATTGACTAATCCTTGTATGGATCTATTAGTTTTATTCTGTCCCCTAAAATCATATGAAGGGTATGGTATATGTTTAATAACCTGACTCTCAGGGGTGGGGGAAAGTATTTATGAACACAATTTTAAGTTTAATCTTCATTAGCATTTTCTTTACTTTATTCTAGACAATTCAAATAATAAATAAATCCCTGATTTGTAATTTTTCTATTTCTAAAGAATAATTGCTCATATGGAAAATTTAACAATTGGCTTTTTTAGGATAATTAGAGTTGGCTCCAGCACTTCTCTGACCATATTGCTTTCACAGTTCCACCTGGCCATCATTTGAAGCATGTTGTGGACACAAAGGAGACAAAGCAAGAGAGAATAGCGGTGTTTTAAAAAGAGTGCTAGACTTAGGATTCAAGAATGACCTGCCTTTCTGATATTATAAACAAACTAGGAGACTAAGGCAGAGTTAACCTGTCAGATCTATGGAGAAGGGAAGAATTTGACCAAAGAAGAGATAGAAAAGATTATATTAAACAGAAAAGTTTTTGCACAAACAAAGCCAATGCAGCCAAGAACAGAAAGGAAGCAGGAAACTAGGAAACAATTTTTACAGACAATATCTCTGATAAAGGCCTCATTTCTAAAATGTATAGAGAACTGACTTAAATTTATAAGAATAAAAGTCATTTCCCAATTGGTAAATGGTCAAAGGATATGAACAAGCAGTTTTCAAAGGAAGAAATTAAAACTATCTCAAATTATATAAAAAATGCACAAAATCACTATTGATTAGAGAAATGCAAATCAAAACAACTCTGGGGCACTACATCACACCTATCAGATTGGCTAACATTATAGGCGAGAGAAGCAATAAATGGAGAAGATGTGGGAAAATTAAAACACAAATGCATTGTTGGTGAAGTTATAAACTGATTCGACCATTCTGGAAAGCAAATTGGAACTATGCCCAAAGGGCTATAAAAATGATCATACCTTTTGACCCAGCAATACCACTTCTAGGTGTGTATCTCAAAGAGATCATACAAATGGGAAACAAAAACAAAAATATTTATAACAGCTCTGTTTTTTTGGTGGCCAAGAATTGGAAATTGAGGGGATGTCCATCAATTGGAAAATGGCTGAACTAGTTGTGGTATATGAATGTAATGGAATACTATTGTGCTACAAGAAATGATGAGCAGACACATTTCAGAAAAACCTGGAAAGTCTTATATGAATTGATGCTGAGTGAAATGAGCAGAACCAGGAGAATATTGCAAACAGAAATAGGCACATTATATGATGACTGACTTTGATAGACTCTTCTCTTCTTAGTAATGCAAGGATCTGAAATGCTATCTATATCTAGAGAAGGAACTTGGGAGTCTGAATGCATATGGAAGTATACCATTTGCTCTCTTTTTGTTTTGTTTTGTCACCTCATACACATGGTCTGTCTGTTCCTATGTTAAAACTTTTCTTCATGTCTTTATGTCTTTTCTCCCCTTTTCATCTCCTTCCTACTTAAGCACACTGATTACATTTTATCTATTCTATTAAAAGATTCTCAAACTAAAATCAACATGTCCCTATTTCTAATTGATTATAAGTAAATTTTTATTTCCTTCACAAGCAATCTTCTGTCTTTTCATTACAGTTTGTCCAGTTCAGCCTTTACTCTTTCTTAAGTTCTAAGTGCCTTAGAGTTAGAGGTTGTACCATTTTATGGCTTTATATATATTCAATATTAGCTGACTGTCTGTTGAATGGAATTAGAATTGATTTCCTTTGTACCTTTGTTCCTTCCTGCCATTTGCTCATCATTGTTTCTAATGAATGGAAGACCAAGATTTATATTTCTGCCTGTTAACATCCTGCTCCTACTTCATGATCCAGATGAAATGCTGCCTTCTCCGTAAAACTTTCCCTCAACTACCCACCTGAAAGTAATTCCTCCATCAAATGACACTCATATTCTGCTTTGTATAATATTTAGTGTACATCTTACCTTCTTCTCTAGTGTGTTACTAAACACTATTGTGGAAGCCAGAGTAAAAACATTTTTAAAAAATGAGAATCATTTCTTCTTGATTGGTTGCATTTGGACCCTCTCCATTTCCTTACATCTACCTATTCTTCTCACTGTTTTCCACTCATGCCTAGGGCTGCTTTTCTTGTTCTTAGGTAAGATTAATAGCTACAAAAGCATTACTTCTATGTTGGATGGATAGGGCAACTCTAAAGAAAAAACACAAAATTGCAGATGAGGGAAACAGGAAGTACATAGTGAACTTTAAGAATTTGGAATGTTGAATTTTGAATGAATTTTATAATTCTCTACATCAAAATAATGCTAAAGATCTGTTTGGGGACTGACTGCTATCATTTTTATATAGTACCTTTCTTCAGGTTACTGTTTAATTTGTTTTTGCTTTTTGGAGGGGGAAGACAGGGCAATTGGGGTTAAGTGACTTGCACAAGGTCACACGGCTAGTAAGCGTTAAGTGTCTGAGGCCATATTTGAACTCAGATCCTCCTAACTCCAGTGCCGGTGCTCTATTCACTGTACCACCTAGTCACCCCTAGTATCTTTCTTCAATAAGCTCAAAGTAATTGATAACCCCCTTTATTTTAGTAATTCTAAAATAATTTCACCAAATTTTAAAAGATCTATTGGATATAGAAAGAAAAAGTATTATAATCTCAAGTGCATATATAAAAGATAAATTATGTATGTTGTGTAATTTTCCAAAACACAGCAATAACAAAATAAAATTCTGACTTTCCTAACTTTTGGACATTAAAAAAAAATCCATTAGACCACTTTTCAACATATAGATGGTGTTTTATCAAATACAAGTTTCTCCTCTTGATTCTAAATCTATCTACAATTTGCCTTTTAAAGTTAATCAAATACTTTAAATTATAAATGTCCTTAAAAAGCATTTCCCTTCTAAAAATCAATCACTCTTCAGCTCTAAGATAACAAACACAATTTTAAATGTTGACTTGATAGCAGTTGTCCTTTTCTATGGTTTAATAGTTTACTGAAAAATGTTTTAGTCAAAAATCACATTCTCTGTGTAACACATATTCACCAGACAGGAAATAAATCTATTCAAGTGATTATGATATTTGCTCCAAACATCTCTGCCCCACTATCTTTTTATCACAATCCAACCTTGAAGAAGTGCAAGATGTCAGTGTTTCTATGAGCACTATAGAATTTGCCTCCTCTGTAATTACAGCCATGGAAACCCAGCAAAAGAAAGTTCCTGCCACCGAAGTCCTTGGTACTGTCAAGTGGTTCAATATCAGGAACTGATATTCATTTAACTGATATTTGTGGACATCACACAAAAGAAGATGACTTGTCACTTGATTTTCCACTGTACCCTAAAGACCACAAGTTCTTGTTTTGCTTCCCCCTGCCCCCCATCTACCTTCCTTCTGTAGGAATTCTCTGATTTTGTCTCCTGTTGGGTTTCAGTTTCAGGCTGTCTAATAATGACTGCTTAGATGCTTCCCTGGCCTTGCTATCTGCTGACTCTGGAGCTCACAAATTGTCCTCTAATGGGCACTGCTCTCTGACTTTGCGTGGGATCAGGCTGTTCTATAGTTGGCCTTATACCTTCTGCATTTTATTCCTCTTTTGCTCCTGGACTAGATGGAGGAGTTTAGGTTGACTTGCTTTGGTCTCTTCTGTTGCATTTTTAGAGCTCTACTGAGATATTTGTGAGGGATCAGGGTTCCTCCAGGTCCTAACATAGCAACATCATCCCGCAATGCCCCTCAAATACATCACTGATTGAAGAAAGAAAAAAAGAAAGAAAGAAAGAAAGACAGACAGACATCAATCAGCATTTAGTTAAGTGCTACATGTAATTTTGAGGATACAAATAGCAAGACTGAATGTGAATTTGATTCTCTTGCTGATTGTATGAGGAAGTAAAATCTTAAAAGAAGATATTACACAAGTTCTCCTTAATAATAAAGTGAATCTGAGCTGAATAAAAGGAATTAAAGAAAGGCAGCTCTATGTGATTGGAGAAGATAGGTTTTAGAGATAAGGATAAAGTTGACTATTTTCCCCATACTCCATAAAACAAACAAACAAAAAAACACAACAGCCCTTAGTAGCAAATTTCTATCTGAAGTAATTAATGTAGCTATACAACCAAACAAGTTTACATGAACATTCTTTTTTCTTTTTCTTTCTTTCTTTTTGGCAGCAGGGGTGGAGGGTGGGGATAGAGTTTCTAAGTTGATCTATCCTTGGGCTTGTGAATTTAGGTAAAGTGAAGATCAGGAAAAATATTTTATACTGAAGAACAAAAATCTTTCTTCAGTTTTCACCTAGATGATCAATAAGGAGCTCAATCTGGATGCTGCAATCCCTCAGTCTTTCTCCTGGTGATATAGAAAAGAATAGCTTTATAGTCTACTCCTCCCCCCACTCCCATCCAAAGAAGGGTTGGCTGAATTCTTTTAAAATACTTTACAATAAAAACCTTGATTATCAGGGTCTTTTCATCAACTGGTGTGTGCGTGTGTGTGTGTGTGTGTGTGTGTGTGTGTGAGAGAGAGAGAGAGAGAGAGAGAGAGAGAGAGAGAGAGAGAGAGAAAGAGAAAGAGAGAAAGAGAGAAAGAGAGAGAGAGAGGGAGAGAGAGAGAAAGAGACTGAGTTCTTTATTCGCCTTATAGGAGGAAGATTCTCCCAGTCCATTTTTCTCTAGTGTATTGTACCTCTACAGTACTGTTATGGAATAATGATCTGAGGCCCAGCAAGACACAAAATCATCACAGAATGATTAAATTAAATTATCAAGACCTTCCTTGAATCTCATTATTTATTAATTACCCTTGAAATTAGAGTATTATTTTGTTGGATACTTTGTATTTACTTATCTCTAAACAGATTGTGTCTGCATTCACTGCAACATCATGTAAGCCCCTTGAGGGTATGCATATTACTCCTTTTATTTATATCCTCAGCCCTAGAATAGACCTTTATGGTAGATATTTAATAAATGTTAAATGAAATTGAAGTGTGGATCAGGTTGTAAATAAAATTATTTTCTGGTTAAAAGTTAAGTAACTGGAAATCATATTCAAACTAACTACAATATATTGGCAAGAACATTTTGTTATAGGTTATAGGGTTTTTAAAAGAACTGAATTTGAATTTGATATTCTCATAAAATCATTGTTCATGCAAGTACATAAATAGCTAGAAGATTGTCAGGAACTAACAGTTGGTAAATGAGTAGCTCAAGAAAAGCTGAAAATGTTTCAAAAACTAAAGTGTTAGGAAAAGCAGAAAGACATTCTCTTTAGTACCTAACTATTTCAAAGGAATTAATATATATCTTGCAACTTCTAAAACCCAGGGAAAAAAAAATAAGGTCAACGGAATCACAGAAAAGAAGGAAGAGTCAGAAGGCTATAAAGGGTGTTGTATAACATAACTAGTAATTACCAACTCTCCAAATGTATCTACCTATTTTTTAATGCCCAAAGGAAGGAAAAGTTCAATAGGGATGGAATATTTAAGCGCAAGTTGTGCTCTTCAGTGCTATCTCAATGAATCCCAGATTTAATTAGACATTTTACTTCTTAGTGAATATGGATAGTACAAAGGCAGGAAGATAAAAGAACAATAGAGACACTAGTCAAAAGAATAAAGTGCAAGTTTTATTTAAAAACAACTCTTTAGAGATGAAGCATGATATATAGCATGCTTTAATAAGATGCAAACTTTTTTAGAAAGGTATCTGGTGAGTTTCAAGAGAGTCAGAGTAACTGTAAAAAAGAAAAGACATCTTTTTTAATTTTTAAAGTATTTTAGCTCGGTTGTACTTCATCTGTGATGGAGGCTATATGTTGAGCGAGTAAGTGATGTGAGTAGAGATTAGATTAACGCATAAGGAGATATGAAAATATTTTTTAAAAGGATATTTACATAAAGGTTAGATTTTTCATTTAATGAGGAAATAGAAATAAATATAATACGAATTTCTAAATTTCTGTTTTAAATAATTCTACACTAAATTTATTATAGGATTTCCATTTTATATATATATATATATAATTAAAATGGAAAACAATGGCAACAAATAAAGATATACCTGAGTTATATTTAAAGAAAACACTTATTTGAATGGATGCAGATATGTCAAACAAAATATCATATGGTATTTTACAACATTTTAAATACTTTTAAAAATTGATGTATCAAATATACAAGGCATAGAAAAAAGTAACCCAAATCTCCCTGTAGATTTGATGTCTCAAATGGGTGGACAGAAGGTACCAAGTGTAATGAAGTGTTTTCTTTTAAAGTATAGTTAACATGCCACTTTCCTCTCCTATAATTTTGCTCTTTTACAAATTGATAGAAGCTAAGGGTCAGTAAAGCTTCTAGGAGAGGCAGGAAGGATATAATAACTTGGAAGGACAAGATAAGAGTAGTGATGGAAAAATTGTTAGACAGGAGGTAAGAAGAGATTGAGAAAATTTTAGGATGAGGTGAAGGGATGAAAAAAGGCATTTCATTTAAACCGTCCAACAAAAGAATTAGTACAGCCTGGATCTAACCATGAAGCCATTTGATACACGTTTAAATATCAATGACAAAAAAAAAATTAATATCTCCTTCACACCAGAAAACAAGTGCCAATGACTCCCTATTACCTATAGAAGACAATATAAAATCCTTAGTTTGAAATTTACAATCCTTCACAATCTGGCTCCAACTTCTCTTTCCTGACTTATATAACATTACATAACATCCCATCTTGAAATGATCAGGGGCAGTGAATGAACTAGTTTTAATACTCCCTCTTCTCTCTTCTCATCTTTCTTTTCAAGCTGTTGCTCATTATTGAAATGGCTTCATGTCACTACTGAGAGACTCCTCATTGTACTTGGTACTCTTTAATTCCCCTCTAGCAAAATTCACTTCCCAAATACTTTCATAAGTGTGCCTCCTATGTTTGAGGCCTTGAAGATACAGAGAGAAAAATTGACAATCCTCTGTCTTTGATCCCTTCTTAAGTTTATAAGTAAGTACAGCAGGAGAGACATAAATACAGACAAAAGTTAGTGTAGAACAAAGAATTGCAAGGAAGAATCAATCATTTTTAGGGTAGTGTCATCTCCCATACATTTCCAGCCCCAAGCATTTCCTTGCTGTCCCTCACACAGAATCCCATCTCTGGCCTTTGTACCTTTATTTAGACCATTCCCCATGACTATAATAGCCTGCTCTCCACATGCATTTTTGGAAATCCTTGACTCCGTTTGTGGTTCCTCTCAAGGGCCACATCTTACACAAGGTCTTCCCTGATTCCCTAGTTTTTAAAGATTCTCTCATGCCCAATAAATGAATGAATGAATGAATGAATGAATATATTTATATAGAATTTTGTTCTTTTTATATTTACTTATCTGTGTGCATGTTGCTTCCCCCCTTTCACTAGAATGCAAGTTCCTTGAGGGCACAAGCTCTTTTCATTCTAGTCTTTGCATCTTCAGCACCTAGCCCTGTAGTTGAAACATAGTAGTTCCCTAACAAGTACTTGTTAAATTGAATTGAATATAGTTATGTATGAAAACCATGTTCATAAACAGAACCAATTATACGCTGGGGTGGCAGCATGATCTAGTAGATAAAGAGCCAAACCTTGAATTGGGATGACCTGAGTTTAATCAATCTATCAACAAGTAATGACTGATATCCTACTATGTGCCAAAAGTATACAATGCGCTATGCATATAAGTATAAAGAATTTTAAGAAAATACCTAACTTGCAAGAAGCTTACATTCTAATGGGGAATATATGCACAAATAAATAAAGTATAAATATTAAAATGGACAAGTACAAATGTACACAAAGTTGTTAAATACAGGACAGTTTAGGAGGGAGGGCACTAGCAATTGGGGAAGGGGTGTCAGAAAAGGCTTGCCACTAAAGGTAGTGTTTGATTTGTCTTCAAGAGAGAAATCCTACAAGACTGAGGTAAAAGAAAATGTTTTGCAGTCATGTTTGGTAGCCATTGCTAAGGCAGGGAGATGAGAGATTGAGTTCCATATGTGAGGAACCGAAAGAAGGCCGGTTTAACCAAGTGGTGATATGACTGAGGTCAATTCAGTTAACTGAGGTTGTGTCTGCAGGCAACTTTTTAAGACCCCAAATTGCGCTTCTCAGCTTGGACTATATAACTGTAACCCACAGAAAAAATGCTCACTTGCATGCCTTCATATCCAATAAGGGTAGAATATTTTATCTCAAAGTCTGTTTTTCAATGCTATTTCAATTACTCTTACTTCGATATCTTACTTTTGGTTAATGCCCATTGTTTAAGGACATCCAACCCACCACCTCCTGAAGTAATGAATGGCAGCTGAGGTCTAGAATGAGATCTAGCATGTGAAACTCAACAATATTATCAGTATGAGTATAATGAAGCAAGGACCACAAAGATGAAAGAGATATAAGACATATCATTCATCCTCCCTGTCAATTTATAAAAATTCAGAACAGCAAAATGAGTTTCACCTGTGCCTGTGTTCAACTTTGAGGGTCTCTACAACAGATGGTTAAAGAATAAGTATTAGATGACAATAGATCCGTAATAAACTCTTTGGCAGTTTTATTTTATTTAAGCAACTTCTTAGAAGAGATTCCAAATAATCTAAGAGGAATACTATTCACTTCCAAATGAAAAAAGGCTATTTGGACATATTAGAAATACTCCACACTCATACATGCCCATGTCTACACACATATGCTCATAAAGACATTGGATATTTTCAGTCCAAGTTTCAGATAATAACAATTTAAGGAAAAGCTTTATTAAAAAGGACAAGATAAAGAATTCATTTTTTTTTCTAAAAACATGTCAAAGTAAAATAAAAATATGTACATTTTAATTACTTTTAAGAGAAAATGAAAATTGCCTGACTTGTAAAGAGACTTAGGTCGGATGATGAAAAAAATTGTGAAAACAAATGAAGCATTCTCAGCTGCATAGACATGAAACATATATTTTGACAAAGTAATTTTTCAATAAATAGAACAGGGCTACTCTGGAAGAGTTATTCATAAACAGAGGAAGGAGAACTCACTTTTAATCGTTCCTATCGACTATAAACACATTGAAGAAAATATGAAAAACTTATTCATGCATGTGGAATGTAATTAGTTCCTTGTATGTAAGAACTGTATCAGTTTTGTTTTTGAATCTCCAGCAACTAAGATAATACTTAGTGCATAGCAGGTGCTTAATAAATGCTTATTTTCTTAATTGATTGATTTCTGAGTCAGTTGTACTATCATGGCTTAATCAATCTCTAAAGGTAACTGTTTGACTGGCCTGAACCATGGAAAATTTGAGTAACTCTCCTATATACATAAAGGTAAGAAACCTCTTTAGGATTATTATTTTAGAAAACTGCATGCACAGAAGCTTGTGCACATGCATGCACACACACAGAGTTTTCTGTTCAGCAATTTAAGACAATTTTGCTATATGTGATGTATGTGCAAAATTCTTTTTTGTGATATGGACACTCATCTCCCCTTTTCTTCCCCTCCCCCCCCAAAAAAGGAGATAGATGGACGAATGGAGAGAGAGAAAAAAAGGAAGAGGGAGGGAAAGAGATGGTAAGAATAAGATAAGGAGAGAGAGTGAGATGGGGGGGAGAGAGAGACAGAGAGACAGAAAGACAGAGACAGAGAGAGACAGAGACAGAGAGCTATATGTCAATGGACTATTCTATAAATAAATCTAAGATCAAAGCAGATCAAGGGATCTCAAAGCAAACATCCAAAAGAAATAGTAAAAGATGGAACATTCTCTCCACTAATTTAAATTCTGTAAAGTACAACTTGGTGATAGGGAAGTGAAGTTTAGAAATATAAGCAGAAGAAATGAACTAAACTGACTCTGTTCACATATATGCATACATCAGTGTAAAACTACAGAGATAAGGAAGAAGGAAGATTAGCCATAACCCTTGGCAAACTGAAGAGACATATGTTGGGGAGCCAAAGAGAGCCACATTTCTAGACGAGCTATCTATGAAGTGTGTAGTTCTGTGGATATCACTGTATAAAAGTGAGAAAAGGGGCATGTGAGGATGAATGTGATGTTATTTCCATGCTAAATAGAACATAATCTACTACTAAGGAAGCAGCTTGATGCTACAGTAGATGGAGTGCTGACTTAGAGTCCAGCTCTAAGACCTGTGTTCAGGCTGTGTGACCCTGAGCAAGTAGTTCCTTAACCTCTGTCTGCCTCAGTTGCCTCAACTGTAACATAGGGATAATAATAGCACCTACCTTTCAGTGTTGTTGTAAAGATCAAAATGGATAATATTTTTTAAAGCACTTAGCAATGTGTCACATAGTAGGCATCTAACAAATGCTTACTGTCTTCCATCTCAAAAGAGAAAGGAAGTAGTTATCCCACTCATTGTGACAGAGCTTGCCATAATGCTATCCTGGCTCTCCAGGTCCTGTGAAGCTGACCCTACTCATCCCAAAATGTTAGTCTAGTAGAACTAATATGAGACTCAGGGGTTGGTGAGGGAGGGGAACTCAACTTTTTAAAATGAATGTTAAAAATTGTCTTTATATTTAATTGGAAAAAATGTTTTTAAAAACCTATTATATAAACTTAGATATGTGCCCTTGAGCAGGACACCTCAACTCTCTAGATCAGGGGTGGAGAACCTGCAGTCTCAAGTCCATATGTGGCCTTCTAGGGCAGTGGTTCTCAACCTTCCTAATGTCGCAACCCTTTAATACTGGTATGTGGGTGTTTCTGCATGTGGGCAGACCCACCTGGAGATGGATAAAGGAGCTGTGTCTTGGTTCCTAAGACCATCAGAAAAAGTGTTTCCCTGATGGTCTTAGGTGACCCCTGGTACCCTTGTGAAAGGGTTGTTCAACACCCAAAGGGGTCGCGACCCACAGGTTGTGAACTGCTGCTCTAGGGCCTTAAGTACAGCTCTTTGACTGAATCCAAACTTTACAAGACAAATCCTTTCTATTAAAAATCATTTTATTAAGATAATCCCTAATAAAAGGATTCATTTTGTAAAGTTCACATTCAGTCAAAGAGTCACATTTAAGGACCTAAAGGGTGCAGGTTCCCCACCCCTGCCCTAGGCTGTGGTTTTCTCATCTATAATATCTGATGTTTCAGTCCCCTCCCTTGAAACCTTCCATTCTAAGATTCAATTCTAATATATATAGAATGGCCCTGGATAGTCAAATATATATTGACCTTTCCCCTTGGCTGACCATTTTAAATTATATGTTATTTGCATTATCACTCAGCTGCTGAGTTACTGCTACTTGTTGTATGATTTTCAACAAATTGATTAGTCTCTTTAGGTTTCAATATACTTCTACTAAATCTAACATAAGACTACTCATTGCTTGCTTCCTGAATGACAAGTTCCAAGAAGGTGGGGATGATCATTTTCAATTATTTGCAACTTCCTTGGAAATGAAAATATGTTGAACAGCTCAATGAATATTCAGAATATTCAGGGTTGCATGACTTTGAGAATCTCAGCACTCCTGCACAGAATAGGTAAAATAATTACCCAGAGACCCATATGATGGTCTGCACATCTTCTAACTCTAAGCCAAATGTTGCCCACTCTGATACTTATTAATATTTTAAGAACTTAAAATATTCAAATAACTGCACTTCTGGCAGAACCTTCCTTTCCTACAGTCCAGTCCTAAACATTTTGCAATGTTTTTGCTGCTAGGACAGATCTGCACAACTTTTTCATGTTTCAGAAATATGGAATATAATTAATTGGTCTGAATTGAACCTTTGCTGTCTCTGTCCATAAAATTGCCACCTGCAATTTAAAAGAGTCAAATTACTCTGAAATTTCTCCCAAATCGTCAGGGATTCCACCACTAAAGGTACCGTACATGGGCAACCAGTGAGACTAAGCTATGAATCACAACCCTTGTTTCCTTAGTTACAAATTCCCAAATTCCCAGACTGGGATGATCACTTTCATTTCTTTTATATCTTCCTCCACACCAAGAATACCTGAAGAGGGTAAAACAGTTGTCCAAAATCACACAGTAATTAGCAAAATCTCTTGCTATTTAGATTCAGTTAGGCTGTCAGTTTTAAGTTCCCACTCTCTTTCCTATTTTCTTTGTATCTACTCATAGCATTTAATAAAGGTTTTACACTGATAGGACTGTTGCTGCTCTTGACATCTTTCTGCTGGTCCTTCCAATCACATAAAAGGTGTCCTGGGTGTGAGAGCTTAACAAGTGCAAGCTCCAACTTGGCACATATTAAAGGCAAGTCTAACATTTATTTCATATTTGTATAATATAGAAACCTCTGCTTTAGATCTCTGGATCGAAAATAAAACCTCAGAAGATATAAAAAAGCTCCAAGTCACAGGGAAATGATGGAGATAACAAGCATTTAGATACCTGTTACATGAAAGAAAAATACATTAGTACTTGCTCTCAAGGAGCTTCTATTGTACACTTTCAATAATACACACACATATGTCTATGTATGTATATGTATATGTGTGCATACATATGCATACACAGATAGAAAGACAGAAAGACAGACAGATAGATAGATAGATAGAAAGATAGATACATAGATACATAGATAGACAGATGGACGGACAGACAGACAGACAGACAGACAGATAGATAGATGATACAAACTATTTACAAAGTAATTTCAGGAGGAAGAGAGCAAATACCTGGGTGGATGTGGATAGATCCAGAGGGAGCACCTGAGCTGGCCTAGAAGGAAGTTAGGAAATTCAAAGGAGGATAGCTATACAATTCAATTTGATAAAGGTCTAAGCACCTACTTTATCATAGATACTGGTGGAGGACGCACATTTAAAAATTAAATTTCATAATATTTGATAATGTTACTTTTAAGAATAAAAAAGATGCCTCTTTCCTTGACCACTTGGGTCACCAATGTTTTTGGGGGAAAAATTTTTGAGCTCTAATGATAAGCTTAAAAATCTTGCATGTTTCACTGAATCCCATAGATATGAACTAGAACTGAATATGAGTGTTTTTTTTTAAATTACTATTAAATCCTGCTTCCAATTTCCCAATAATCAGATATGACTTTAGGAAAAACTTCAGAGTTTGAAATTATTGTAAATACACTTAGGGAATGTAGAAAGGGATTGAGAGAAAAAAAAAAAGAAAGAAAAGTCTTAAACCTTTGGCTATGAATCTTAGTTTACTAAAGGAAACAGACCAGAGCTAGCATTCTCTATACTTTCTTTTTATAAGCTTTGGCCTTTAGATTCTATATTAAATAAAGTCCTTAAGGAAACCCAGTAAAGCATTGTCTTTTGCCAAGTCACTGTTGCAATGGTGTCATCAAAATGACCAAAGCAGCTTCTTTCCAAATTGCTAAAATTTAGCTTACTTCTACCACTTCAGTAATTCAAATTCTTTAAGGACTCAGGATTCTGTCCATGTGAGTACTCTCCTCTGACAAAGAAAAATTTTTCAAGAGCTACAGCCCCAAATGTCAGCCTAACAATGGGCCTTTCCAAGCACAGAAAGTCTGGGCCAAAGATTGTGGCATAGAAGCAGCAAGGTTCTGCAGTTGCCAGATCAAGAAGAAAATATTACAAGCTGCCAAGAAGAAACAATTTGAATACTGTGAAAACACAATTAGAATAACCCAGGATCTAGCAGCTTCTACATTAAGGGATCGAAGGGCCTGGAATATGATATTCCAGAGATCAAGGGAACTAGGATTAAAACCAAAAATCACCTTCCCAGCAAAATTGAGTATAATGTTCCAGGGGAAAATACGGTCATTCAGTGAGGTGGAGGACTTTCAAACATTCTTGCTGAAAAAAACAGAACTGAAAAGAAAATTTGACACTCAAATATAAGAAGCATGAGAAGGTAAACATGGAAAAGAAATGATAAGGAACTTATCAAAGTTGAACTATTTATATGCCAACATGGAAAAACGATAATTGTAACTTATGAAACTTTTCTCAGTATGAGGATAGGTGAAAGGAAT
>CM053580.1:304785503-304801674 GCA_028627135.1 Pseudochirops cupreus
AAAAATCTCCTTTTCCTTTTTTATTCATCAAATTCACTTTGTATTCTCATATTACTTCATCTTTATGACTACAGTTCCCCTTCCTCCTGCATAATGCCTTTAATCATTTACTCCTATAAGGAATATTGCCTTTGTAACTCTCCTTTCTTCCCTTTTATCTTCAGGTTTCCAGGACAGCTACCAATGTGTCTGAAAGAGTGCTTACTCTTTTCTTACTTGAACACTTTTCCTTCTCTTTCTGTCAAATCACTCATTTGGGGCAAAACGCATTATAAATACTACTTGAATATTGTTGTTATGTTTCAAGGTATATCTTTCTTCCTAATATTAGAGAGACATTTTGGTGTCATTTAAAAAGACCAAGTTCCAGTGATCTTTTCTTTGCCACTAACTACCTGTATTACCTTGTGCACACTATTTAATATAGCTATACCTTGGTTTCCTTACCTGTAAAACAAGAAAGATTCTAGAGGACTAGTTATGACTAATCTTCTTCTTTTCAACAGAGAGGTAGAAGACAATATGTTAAAAAAAAACCATCATAGATTTGGAGCTGGATCTAATGACTTCAATTTACTGATAAAGAAAATGATAGTAGAGAATTTAGGTCATTTTTCCAGAGTCACACAGCAAGTGTCTGAGGTAGATTTCTAACCCAAGTCTTCTTGACTTCAAACTCAGTTTCTTCAGTGTGCCACACTGCTGAAAGGATACCTATGCTATCAGATGCGACTGAAGTGTCAATCCTGTTTAACTTTACTTTTTGTTTGGGAGCAATTAGGTTGCACAGTGGTTAGAGTGCTGGGTCTGGAGTCAGGAAGATTCATCTTACCAAATTTGAATCTGGCCTCAGACACTTACTAGTTGTGATATCCTGGGTAAGTCATTTAACAATGTTTGACTCAGTTTCCTCATCTGTAAAATGAATTAGAGAAGGAAATAGCAAACTCTAATGTTAATGGAATTTAAGATCTTCCCTGCCCATTAATAGGCCTCACCATGGAGCCCAATAAGAGAAGGCTTAGGGGAGGCTTGCTTGTAAGAAGACTTTACATCTTTTGCTAATTTCTAATTAGGGAGTAAGTCACAAGGGTTGTAATGCCTTCTGGCTCTAAGAAGTGTACATATATACTGAGTTGGTATTTTTTGCTTTGGGGGCTCACTTATTAGAAGGATCTCGTGATTCTCTGGTTGAGATTCTGAGTGACCATATGTTCAGAGCTCCCCAAGTGCTCAGATATAAAGACTCTCTCAATCTAGGCATATATGTAAAGGATATAGTTGATTCAGGCAGTCAGAGCCCTGTCTGTTGGTTTTAATTTTCTGCATGCATTTTCTGTTTGTATTTTCTCTGAAGTCCAGGGTGATGACTTTTCCCCTGAACTAGTGAATGTAATTAAAAAATATTGTTTATCCCTTAAACAGCTATCTTTCCTAGTAAATCAGATCTAAGAACCTGTGCTAACAGCCATCCTTGGTATGCCAGTGTGGCTGCCACGAACCGGTTACTCCATTACCTTTACCAAGAAAATCCAAAATGGGTTCATGAAGTAACAGACATTACTTAAATGACTGAACAACAACAACAACTTCTTGGTTACAAAACAAGGGTTCTATTGATAGTATAGTTTAAACAAATAACATTAAAGATAACCAAAAAAGCACCAAAGACATATTTAAATGAAATGAAAGTAAAGTGACTCATTCTCTAAGCATCACTCCATCACTCAAATTTTGTGATTCTAGGTTCATTAGAAAGTGTCTTCCTCAAAAGGAAATCTCCTGTACTTAGAAAACAAACAAACAAAACAAAGAAACCATGATGTTGTTAATAGCAAATTCATGTTCACTGGTCTTTTGTATTATGAAAACATGTTATACAACACTTCTTCTACAAAAATCTAAGCAGGAATCTACACTCAAAAATAACATTAAAAAACCCAGGTGTTTGTTACTCAGAATATAACTGAAATTTCCGCTTTATACCTTAGTAGTGTTTCCTTTTCACTAACCTCCAAAGTAAGAGCCATCCGTCAGCTTCATTTCTTTACTGGATTTAGTGATGACACCAGCCACGCCATGCTGGATGAAGTACATTTTTTTGCCCACAGCTCCTTCCCGAATGATATAATCTCCAGGCTGGAACACCTCAAACCTTAGTTTGCTCAGCATGGCAGTCACAAAATTGGGATCAGCATTAGCAAAAAGTGGCATGGTAGCCACCAACTTCCTACAGTTGAAGTTGACTATCTCCTAAAAGGTGAGAGGAAAAAAAGGAGGAAAAAAAAATTATTAGGATGGAGGTCAGTTATCCAAGCAAGCATATATTTTTAAAAATAGGATGGGTCATTTAAATCACATTTGGAAATTAGAAATACAAACTCAGGAGTCCCAGGATAGCACATATTTTTCAATAACTCTGCCAGATTTTTAGCATTTCGGGCTTTAGACTTTAGAAATTGTCAGAAATCCTAGTCATTTTTATAACCTTTACAGGGAAGAAAAAAGTCTAATCATTTCCTACTAAATACAATATTATAAAATACACTGTACATGCTTTTCTTCAGTATAATTTTAATTGTCCTACCTTGTACTCATGTTAGTAGTACTGAGACAAATGCCCAGCTGCCAGGCAAAAGGATTATTATTATCATTACTTTTAATCAAAACTCTCCACTCAGTATCAGTGACCATGGATACCTGAATGAAAGGTCACAAAAAATGATACTCTGATCTCTGGGAACAAAAGGTAATGGTATAGCTAAATCCCACTGCTCCTAACAACTGAAAAGAAAAAGCCACC
This sequence comes from Pseudochirops cupreus, assembly GCA_028627135.1. NCBI lineage: Eukaryota > Metazoa > Chordata > Mammalia > Diprotodontia > Pseudocheiridae > Pseudochirops > Pseudochirops cupreus. Next base: position 304,788,307 of record CM053580.1, read on the forward strand.
ATTCTTTAGAATGGATTTTGGTTCTGCTCTGGTTGGCATGTAATGAGCAACACTAGGAAAAATAGCCATTTTTCCCCTGTGTCCTGACATAAACTCTGAGAGGGTCCATAGTTTGTGACTCAGGCTTGTTAATTCTGTTGTTTTCTTTCCATTCTGTGGGCCTAAGGCCAAGCAAAACTTAACGAGGATCTCTCCTGGCCAGGACATGTGGATCTGCACCCATTTGTCTAAGACACTAAAGAAAATAGTAGTAAAGGTACGGTTTAGGGTTTTGGTTTTTGGTTTTTAGTGGATGGAGATAAAATGTAGTTCTATTTTATAAAGAGCTATATTTAACATGGTCTCAGAGGCTTCATAGGGCACTTGTTACCTATTTGGCCATGTGCAAGACCCTTTGAGACTATTTCCTCAATTTTTTAAATGGGGACAATGATATTTTCATTACTACCTCTTAGGGTTGTTGTGATGAAAACATTCTTTAAATCTTAAAGTGCTATATAAATGCAGATGAGTATTTTGGTATCAGGGGATAAAAACTGACTTTGGAGTCAGAGGACACGGGTACAAATTCTGTCACTTTCACTTATTACCTGCATGACCTTAAACAAGTCACAATCTCTCTGTGCATCAGTTTCCTCATTTGTAAAATGACAATGTTGACCTAGACAGTGTCTAAGAACCCTTCCAGTAGATCTATGATCTTTGTTGTTGTTCAGTCATTTTTCAATCACGTCCAGCTCCTTGTGATCCCATTTCAGGATTTCTTGGCAAAGCTACCAGAGTGATTTGCCATTTTCTTCTCCAGTTCATTTTACAGGTGAGGAAACTGAGGCAAACAGGATTACATGACTCTCCAGGGTCATTCGTCTAGTAAGTGTGTGAGGCCAGATTTGAGCTCAGAGACTAGTCTTCTTGACTCCAGGTCTGGCACTCTGTCTTCATGTTACCTAGCCATTCAAAGAAAGATCTACAATCTAATCTTTCTTTAATGTGCAGTAAAGACAATTTTGTATTCCTTTCTTCCTTCCTTATCACTGTATTTTAATGACCTTTTCAATTTTTCTTTCTGTCTTTGAATAAATATTTTCTCTAAAGGCTCCCATTGGGCCCTCATTACTTCTCACCTAGATTATGGCAATAGCATTCTCTTTGGTCCTCCTGACTCTAGTCTTTAACCACTACAATATAGCCTACATGGAGCTAAAATCATTTCCTCCCTCAGTAACTTCAGTGGCTCCCCCTTGACTCCAGAAAGAAATAAAAGTCCTTTGTTTGTCATTTAAAGTTCTTGCCTATCTGGCACCCCACTACTTTTTCCATCTCCTTATGCTTTCCTTCTCTCCGCTCACTCTACAACTTGGCTATACTGGTCTACTTGAATGGTCTCTCACAAGATACTCCTTCTGGGCCTTTTCACTGGCTGTCTGATTCCTGGAATTCTGTTGTTCATCACTTCTACCTCTGAGAGTCCTTGACTTTCTTCAAAAACCAGTGTAAAAACCAGTCTGCCTTTTCTGTTCTGCCAGCAGCCCGCTAAAGCACCTACCATATCTCTTTATGTATCTTGTAACAATCTATTTATTTTCATTTAGTCTCCTCCTTTAAAGTGTACATTTGTTGTGGCCACAGACTAATGTTTTGTTTTGTTTTTTTTTGTTTTAATGTGAAATGTGTGTGTGTGTGTGTGTGTGTATCACTTGCCCAGAGTCAGCACATGATGCACAGTAGGCACTTAATGGGGCAGCTAAGTGGTACAACAGATAGGGTGTGGGACTGGAAGCAGGAAGACTCATCTTCCTGAATTAAAATCTGACCTCAGACTCTTACAAATTATGTGACCCTGGGCAAATCACTTAACCCTATTTGCCTCAGTTTCTTCATCTGTAAAATGAGCTGAAGAAGGAAATGGCAAACCACTCTAGTAGCTCTGAGAAGAAAATCCCAAAATGGCATCATGAAGAGTTGGGCATGACTTATACAACAACAGGCAGTTAATACATGCTTATTGATTGATAAACTCAATTTAATCATTGGTCCTGCCATGATCACATTTTAGATATTAAGACCAATTCTTTCATCTTATTTCTATGTATTTTTGATAATTTCTATATGAACACTATCTAATTTAAGCTGTGCAAAGCTAGCAAATATGTGAGGAGGAAACAGATGGAATCAGAATGAGGCTTTCTTTGAATCTAAATGCCCCCTTAAGAGATCTTAATAGCTTCTCTAGTTTCCACTGGAGACTTCATTTGCCTATATTAGGGACCTAAAAGTTAAGTAAAGAAGCATTTTGGTAAATGTGGAAGTGAACTAAAACGTTTGTATTTTTTCCCTAAATGTCACATTCCCGAAGAGCACAGGAAGGTAGAAATCCTTGGGGAACATACACTTGGAGAAGTTAATAATCCCTATAAGCTCTTCAAAGGCATAATTTAGTTGTTGTTATAATTATCCCTGCTAGCATCACTGTTAACTAGAGTTACAAAATGATCCTTCCTTTGAACTTCCTCATGACCCCTGGGCAAATCTCTTGGTATTTATACATCTCTTTGTATTTAAATGTCTCATTTATAAAATAGGGCATATATTTTCATGCATGGACTGTCCTTCATATACACAGTGAATACCACTGACCTACCAGAAGATCAGCAGAGCATGTGCTTTTCTTTTTTTAATCTCATTGTAGGGGTAGATTTCCTCTACTAGAGTCCTCCTCTGATGCCTCATTAAAAAAATGGGTTCTGATTTTGGACATCTCAAAGCATATCTTAGCAGAACATAAGATCTAGGGGTTACTACCAGTCTAGAAAGACTCTGAGAATGTGCCACCCCCACCAATGACTGTATAAATAACGTAGCTTGGCTAATTACCAAGTACAGACATGTCGCTGAAGGTCGGCCATGAGGTAAAGAATTCTTTTCAACCAGAAAAACTTATGAGTACCCTGTATTAAGCCAAAGGGGTGTTGATATATGTTTAAACAAAGACAATTTTCTCTGCAACACCACAGAAATCTTTTCATCTTTGCTCCACTCTCTGCTCCTGTAGCATTTCCCTGTGATTGACTGGTCCCTCCCAGAAGCTCCATTTCAAGGAAGAAACCCATGCCCAAGCAAATCTTCATTCTTCTCTAGGCTGCACTCCTGATTCATCTCCATAGAACTTTCTCCCATCTTATTTTCAGTTCCCTTTTATATGTTGTCTCCTTCCATAAAAATATAATTAATCTCTTTTAGGGCAGGTACTTTTTTTTTTTTTGGTATTTATCTATATTCTCAGCACTAAGTATAGTGCCTGCATTAGGTCTTCAATAAATGAGTACTGATTGACTGACTGAGCTATCTTCATACACTTACTGTTTTAATATGTGGGAATATTATTATTGATGTTATTATTCCTGCTGTTTTACAATCCTCTCACAAATGTCTGTGCTACAACACCCATCAGGGTTTAGAGAAAGGTGTTTTTATACTGCACCATGAAAAGAAAGCAAGAAGTCTTTCAGATGACATCGTAGCTATCAAAATATCAAAGAAAGGATTCCTTTAACCCCACAGCGTGCAGTATTTAAACTCCAGATTTTATAGGAAATCATTTTAATCAACCCAAATAACAGTGTGGGGAGCAATGGGGAAGAGCGGGGTACTTAAGCACACATACTATGGCCAACTTTGTCTCTATACTTAGCTCTTATACATACATTTTCCTGTCCAGAATAACAATGTAATACATGTTGTTACCGCATTTATGGCATATTTTTGGCTGTTGTACATAACAAAGAAAAATAAGAGGAAGAATGTAGAAAACCGCTATCAGGAAACTCTCACCACACAAGAATATAACAATAATAAAAATATTCTTTAGAGATTTGCTGTTTTATCCCACATTCAGTTGCCAAACTTATGACTGCCCAGCAATTAAGAAAAAAAAAGGGGTTTTCAGAAGTCGTCATTCAAGTAAAATGTTTTCTTTCCTTGTTCCCTTAAAACATTTTGCATCTGATTGTTTCTAACCAAGATGGGAATTAAGAAGAGAATTTTGACTGGTAGCAAATAATTTTCACTAGAGTGAAGTATTTAAAAACTGGAAATCTTTTATTATTGTTCAGTCATTTTCAGTTGTGTTTAACTCTTCAGGACTTCACTTGGAATTTTTTTTGCAAAGATATTAAAATGGTTTGCCATTTCCTTTTCCAGTTCGTTTTACAGATGGGGAAAATAAGGCAAAGCAGATTAAGTGACATTCCCAGGGTCACACAGCTAGTAAGTGTCTGAGGTCAAATTTGAATACAGGCAGATGTGTCTTCTTGACTCCAGGCATGGCACTCTACTGTACAGCCTTGCTGTCCAAATATCTCATATATGTATAAAATAACACAGAAATTGGAAGTACGCATAATTTCATGTTCTCTAGAGAAAATATACCTTTTTGAAGCATATCTATACACACATATATGTATACACATATACATACGTGTGTATATATGTGTATGTATGTATTTATGTTTATATATGTGTGTGCAAGTGCATGATATATGTATTGGTATGCTAGCTCAGTGGTACAATGGAGAGATTACTGGGTTTGGAGTGAGGAATGCCTGAGTTCAATTCCAACTTCAGACACTTACTAGTTGTATTACCCTGGACAAGTCACTTAGCCTTTCTTCACCTCAGTTTCCTCATCTGTAAAATGGGGATAAGAGTAGCACCTATCTCCCAGGGTTATTATAAAGATCAAATGAGATTAAAATTCTGAAATACTTAGCATGGTGTCTGGCACACAGTAAACCTTATTATTATTATCTTTTATTATTATTCTTAATATTATCTATTCTTTTTTTTTTTTAGCATTTTGAGAATGTTAAAATGGAATTTTACATTAAATATGTATTTTGGTTTAAATTATTATTCCACAATTGTACAAGTAAATTAAATCCCAAAGTGAATTGGATCCTGAAGAGCCTCTGCAAAGAATATTCACCAATAATAAATCCAGGAAGTTGCTTCAGGACTTTGCTGTTCCTGCTACAGCTATTGTTGCTGACCACAACTACCATAGCTAATTTCTTCCCTGTCCCCTTCTCCTTCCTCCAGTGTTATCATCACAATTAAGAGCATTGCATAGGTTCACACTCTCAAATGACACTGGCAGGCACAAAATCCGTTTTCTTTAATGATTCCACAAAATCTACACTGGCAGAAACAGATATTCAGAATCCATACACACTGATTATGGTAAATGTGCTATTTGACACTTAAGATGAGAATGCTTTAGGATGCAAAATTTTGATGCAAATTTTCTCTAAAGAGCTAGAAAAGTAGATGGCATTATTTTGCTTGGGAATTGCTGAAGGACTGGGGTGATCTATTCATGCCTACATACCTGTGAGTTGTGGTTTAAAAAGAAAAGTAAAAGCATTATCTTCAGGTCTATCACACTGCCAGAAATTTCCATTTAAATCCTCTGAGTCAAAGATTTGCCTATTAAAGGCCACCATATAAAAAGAGACTATCATACTTTGGAAGATAGAACAGAAAGAATAAGACACACAGTAGGCAAGTGCTGAGCATTTGGAAGGAAAATCACAAAGCAAGATTCTTCACTATTTGCATAAAACTGGTTCATTTGAAAGATTTTAACAAAAACAGGGAAAAATAACATATTTTAAAGTTTACAAATACTTTCCTCACATAAAACTATGAAATACCTACTATAAATAGTTATCCCCATTTTTTCTGGTTGAGAAAGATGAAGTTTAGAGAGTATGAGATGCATGCCCATCATAAGATAGCTAGTAGTTATCCAACTCAGCTCTTGCCCCTAGATTTTCTAATGTATATAGGTCAAGTAACAATAATAAGGGTTAGGATCTATATAGCTCCTATCATAGGCCTGGCACTACATTAAACACTCTTGTAGTACAAATTTGATCTTCATAACTACTCTGGGATGTGGTGCTATTATCTCTATTTTGCAGTTGTGACAACTGAGGTGAACAAAGGCTAAATGACTGGTCTGAGGACATACAGCTCATAATATCTAAGGCTTGATTAGAACTCAGGTCTTTCTGAATTTGAGTCTTCAGTCCTCTATCTACTATACGGGCTACCTATCTGCACAGATATTTTTCCTCTTTGGGCTTCTGGAGGGAAATATCACTGCCTTTTTATTCCATTTCATATTTCAGGAGAGAAAACAACTAGCATTCAATTAGTAGGAATTTTTAGCTACTCTCTTAACAGGCTAGATCAAAAACTTTTTTGTTAAATCTTGGGATGCTTTTATTAAATCTCTTCTGATACTTTACTCATGTTAGATTAGCATTTCGTTGCTTACTAATTTTGCTTAAAAGAAAATTGGAAATATTTCCTGAGATGATTTCAATTTTTAGCAAAATTAAATTTAAAATTTGCTGTCATGTGCCAGCTTCAAGTGTATATTATTTAATGGTATTTCATTTGCTGCTTGGGTGAATTTTCAGGTTCATGTAGTTTTGGTAAAAAGTCATAGGAGTTTACATTGTTTTTATTATATTTTATGCAGTGGTAACCATGGAAACACCATCTGCTATAAAAAATAATTAAAATCTAAGTTGAAAATCTAGATAAATTGTCAGTATTTCCATTTCACACTAGGCTGGTTTGATTTTCACAGCTTTAAATATGCCGTATTTATTTATTTGTTCCAATAAAGAAAATGCACTTTCCCTATACCTTATCCAAGCATTCTTTGACTGGAGCAGTCATCACTCATTACAATGAATAGAAGAGGACATTAGAGGTTCATCAGTCTGCTACAGGTTTTAACAAATAAACAAAAAAGATTTAAAGCACATTTGGTAGGTAAACATTCTTATGAGAAAGATTCCATTAATTGCATGGATATAATGACTATAATTGGTACATTCTCAATGATAAGGTGGCAAAGGAAGAAGGGAGATTCCAAACCATCTAAAGGAAAAAAAAAAATTACCATCTTCTTTCTCTTCTCCACTTAGCTTCCTGGGCTTCCTGTGACAATCAGCTTAAATCCTGTTTTATATGGGATGCCTTCCACAGTCCTCCTCCCTTTCTTGGTTGAGATTAAATTTATTGGCTTGCATATCTCTAATTAATTAAATGTTTTCTCTCCAATTAGAACTTGAACCCCTTGAAGGCAAGGGCCAGGTTTCTACCTTTTCTTATATTGTCAGGATTTACTACAGTACCTGACAAAGAGAAAGTATTTAATAAACACATGCTGGCTGACTGATGAGGTTTCTAGACTTGTTGTTGTGTCATTCACTCGTGCCCAACTCTTCTTAACTCCATGGACCATAGCACATCCTCCACCATCTCTCAATGTCTATTCAAATTCATATTCATGATTTACCTTATGCTATCTATCCATCTCATCTTCTTTCCCCTTTTCATTTTGCCTTCAAGCTTTTCCAGGGTCAAAGTCTTTTCCAATGAGTACCATCTTCTCATTATGTGGACATGGTATTTAAGTATTTGTCCTTCCAGTGAATAGTCAGAGTTAATTTCTTTAAGTTTTGACTGATTTGATCTTTTTGCTGTCTAAGCAACTCTCAAAAATCTTCTCCAGTACCACAAATCAAAAGCATCAATTCTACATTCATCTTTCCTTAAAATACAACATTTCTACAGAAAAAAAAAAATAAAAGATTTGACCATGTGAACCTTTGTTGGCAAGGTGATATCTCTGCTTTTTGGTATAACATCCACATTTGCTATAGTTTTCCTTCCAATGAGTAAGTGTCTTAATTTCATGGTTTAAGTGATGGTCTGCATTGAAATTTGAAACTGAGAATCCAAAATCTAACATTGCTTCCACTTCTTTTCCCTCTATTTGCCAAGAAGTGATGGGATCAGCGGCCAAGATCCTAGGTTTTGTTTGTTTTTTTTTTGTTTTTTAATGTTGGGCTTCAAATCATATTTCTCTTTTACCCCATTAAGAAGCTTCTTAATTCTTCACTTTCTACTATCAGAGCACTATCATCTGCATATCTAATATTGTTGATATTTCTCCCAGCAACCTTAATTCTGGCTTTTGATTACATCCAGCCTCAAATTTCACTTGATATACTCTGCATATACATTAATTAAGTGACAGTATATACCCTTATCATACTCCTTTCCTACCCTGTTCCATGTTCAGTTCTAACTGTTGTTTCTTGATTCACATACAGGCAAGAAACAAAGAAGATGATCTGGTTCTACCATATCTTTATGTAGTTGCCACATTTTGTTCTTATCCACATACTCAAAGGCTTTAATGTAGTCAGTGAAGCAGAAGTACATGGTTTTGCTTTTTTTCTTATTTTCTGGAAGTCCCTTGCTTTCTCCACAATCCAGCAAATGATGGTAATTTGGTCTTTGGTTCCTCTTCCTTCAAAAACAGCCTGCTCTTCTGCTAATTCTCAGTGCACATATTGCTGAAACCTAGCTTGAAGAATATTAAGGCTTGTGCTAGATGATCTCTAAAATGATCGAGTCTCATTGCTTCTATTGTGACATTTCCTTTGGGTCAAGATAAAAAAAAACCTATTGCAATCACTGATCATAGATTCATATGAATTCTAAAATGAGTATTACCTCCTTGTAGAGCATACTTCTATAGAGCTTTGTCACTGTTACATTCAGTATTCATTGAAATGGACAATTCATTCCTGTACATAATTATTTATTCCATTGATCAATGAACAAAATCTGATCATCTTTTTCCTAAGATAATAGACAGAATAAGTATGAGAATCTTCAATGCCATAAAAACAGAGTGAACTCTCTTAAAGCTACTGATCATTTGGGTGTTTGATTTTGATATTTTTCATGCCCATTTCTTAGGAAGCACATACTATAATGCCATGCATGAGCAGCTTTCCAGAACAATGCTACTGTGAACAGATTTTAAGATTCTGATTACACAGTATAATGAACACTCTATTTATTCCATAACAAATCAAAGCAAAACATTCACAGAAAATCAAGGTACAACGTTCACAATATTACAAATTAGCAAAGAAAATCACAATATAGTATTCACAACAGCTTATTATTAAAATGGCCACATAGTTTTCACCAAAGTGGTCACAATAGTTTTTAATGAAGTACAATCATTTAGTACATTCAATCATCCCTAAAGAGGTTTGTCTCCTTACTCAGTCATTCAGTCATCTCAGAGTACAATAGTCAAAGACTTCCACTCATGGAGCAAACTAAATTAACTCAATCAGTCACTTATTCAGCAATCAATTACTAAGCATCATTAATCACTAAGTACAATCATTAGAAAAAACTCAGACCCTCCTCCCCTAGGTCACTAGAAAATTTACAATCCTCAGTCAGTGTACAGTATCCAAGTAACGTCTTCTTTCAGCTTAACTCAGGGTGGTTTCTTGGATTACCTGGATCCCCTTCCATGGTCCCAGATCCTATCTGGATTCACCTAACTGTCACCTGGGTTCAAAGGCAGACAGCTCCCAGTTCCTTGTCCAGTCCTCTAGGCAGTTTTAATGCCATATTGAAGTTCACAGTGTACAGTCCATCTCAAATCCCTCACAGTCTCTGCTTCCAGGACGTCAAGGCCCAAGAAAGCCACAAACAGACAAAGTCTTAGCAACTTGGTCATGCTTCCTCAGTCTTGTGTAGCTCATTCAAAAAATCAGAATCATCTTGTCCAGCCTGGATGGGCTAGGGGGTCCTGGGCTCCTGGGCTTGCTCCAAGATCTGATTCAGTTCTCAACTCTCAATTCTCTTCTGTAGCTGCTCCACTTCCAGATGCTGGTCCCAAGAAATTCTGACCATTCCTTCCTGGGGCTTTTCCTTATATATACACACAGCATTAGCTTCCTCTTTTAGCCAATCCCTTCCTGTTATGTCAGCAACAGGAGACAGGAGTTCATATCTTCTGTGTCTTTCACAGAGCTTTGATTAATTACTAAGTGCTAAGTACCTGCTCACTTGCCAATACAAAGAGGGATCTTCAAATTCAAATTACACTATCATTACACATACCCAGTCCTTTTCCTTGTTTATGCATCTTCTTTCATTGTTCCTACCTAGAACTGGAATATTTTTCTCCAGTTAGATTTGTGTCTTTATATGTTATATCAATTCTAATGGACAATGTAAACAAAAGATAGATGTTTCCATCCTCAAAATCCCTAAAATTGTTTTGATTTTTCTCTTCCTATATGACTTTTCTCTCAATAAGGATGGTTCGGATGTTAGAAATCAAGACATTTGTGGGAATTTTGATGTTTTTTCTGATTTAAAAAAAAACAACAACTTTCTATCATAAGATCATAGAAGTAAAGTTGGAATGGACCTGATAGTCATCTAGTCTACTCCTTTCTTTTTCTTTTTTATCATTTTTTCATTTTTTTATACATTGTTTTTCTTTTTTTCTTTTCTTTTTTTTTTTGGAGGGGGAAGGTAGGGCAATTGGGATTAAGTGACTTGCCCAAGGTCACACGGCTGGTGTGTGTGTGTGTGTGTGTGTGTGTGTGTGTGTGTGTGTGTGAAGTGTCTGAGGCTGGATTTGAATTCAGGTCCTCCTGACTCCAGGGCTGGTGCTCTATTCACTGCATCACCTAGCCGCCCCTACTCCTCTCTTTTTCTTATGAGAAAATTGAAATCCTGAGATGTTAAGAGGGGAGCTAGGTGGCACAGTTTATAGAGTATCTGGCCTGGAATCTGAAAAACTCTTCTTTCTGAGTTCAAATCTGGCCTTCTGATAATCACTAGTTATATGACACTACACAAGTTGCTTTGCACTGTTTCTCTTAGTCTCCTCAGATGTAAAATGAACTGGAGAAGGAAATGGCAAGGCATTTCATTATCTTTGCCAAGAAAACTCCCAGCACAAAAAGTCAGACATAACTGAAAAATGACTTAAAAACAACAAAAAATACTAAAAGCTTTGCCAAAATGATCAAAGGTATTAAGTTGCTTGCTAGAGATTTGTACTTCAGTCCTGTGGTTCCAAGTTTAGTCCTCTTTTCACTGAATCCTGCTGTCAATGTATATAGCATAGATTCTGCCCCCAAACAACATTCTCTAGCTCTTGCTATGAAATATTTAATTCACAGTTTTAAGGAATAAATTTAAAGCAGACCTTTTCAAGATTGGATTAAATGCTAAATAAAAATTAAAAATAGGAGAGAATGATTTTTGGTTTTGATTTAGAAATATTTTTGTCCAGGGTTTGATTCACAGGAAAGGGAAATGTTTAGTCCTTGAAGGTTTGAGAGATGAAGGTTGGAGGCAAAGACAATTATCTTAAAAATTCTCTAAACATTACCGGTTTTGAAACCCAACTGTATCATTCATTACTAGGTTAGAAGACATTTTCAAATATGAGTCTAAAAAAATTGGTCTAAAGTGTCTCATTGCTAAAAATGGCATAAAATAACTAAGTGGTTTAAATGAAATCTAACTGATTTCATACATGTATATCACAGCTACTGAGCTTTGAAACATACCCATCAAAATTTTGTTTAGCCTTTCTTGTGACTACATTTTGTTTTTCATCTAATTTAATTTCTGCACATTCAATCACATTTCAACTTTAAATTATGAATACAAATGAAGTTTGCAATTAATTTAGTCAGTTCTTTGCTACGCTGATAAATGTGAATATATCACACCATTAAGTTTCATGTAGGGTGACTGAAGACTTTGTTCAATTGAATTAGGGGCACAATTAGGGGCAAGAAAAACCTCAGTGTAGAAACAGGAAAACACACACACACATTAAAGAACTGAATATTTACATTGATAGCCATCATTAGACTGTGTCTCACATATCATGTTAGGCATAGCAAAAGCAATGTGGTTTCATTTTAGAACATAGGACATAAGAAAGATGTAGTCCTGTCTATAACAAATCATAATAATGATTCATCAAACAAAAGGTAGCTCTACTGAGCATGAGAGGAAGGGGGAAGTTTCTAACTGTCAAATATAACAAACAGACTCCAAGGGAGATGCCAATCTGAATACAACTACATGCTGAACATGAAAACAGGTAGAAGGTGTTCATAAAGAATTGGAAGGAGAAAGTTACCAAGTGAAGAAGATTAAAGGATTTTGGCAGCAAATCCATGTTTAAAAGTCACATTAAAGTTTTCAGAGAGCACATAAATAATGTCAAACATTAATATCTCTTTAGTTGAGATAATTGATTAATACATGCATAATAACTTATACATACACAAAAAATGAACAGATAAGTATATGAACATGCTTATGAGATGTGGATGTGCACACATACACACACACTCACACACACACACACACACGGCCAGGAGAAAGTGAGCAATTGGGTTTAGAAGTGGAATAAGTATGTCCTATTCTTTATCTCAAAATTTGGTTCAGTTTTCTTGGAAATGTAATGTTTGTTACAGCCAGGTATGGAGTTGCCATACTTTACTATGACACATTTCAGAAGAGACAGAAGGTAGTATTTTAAACAAAACCTGGAAAGGCATAGACAGCAGGTAGCATGTGAGAGTGGTGCAATGGATGAAAGACTGATCTTAGAGTCAGAAACTTGTGGATTCAAATCCTATCCCTGAAATACACTAGCCACAGCAACATGGGAAAATCATTTAACCTCTTGTTGTTCCAAGCAATTTTCTATGACTATAATTGTTAGATGGGTTGAAAAAAATGAAATGATGTACCTACATCAGCCAATTTTTATAACATAGTGTGATTGCTTCCATACATATGCCAATTCTAGGTTTTGGAATCCTGTGAATACTTCAAGGCTATGTATTCTCTTTAATTACTTCTCCCATTGCTTCTTCTCACAAAGGGCAGATACTTTCTAAAGTTGGTAAAGGAGATACCTAGAATAGGATTATTGTAGATAGTATAGAAAGAATTTTTAGGACAGGGTAGGCAAATCTAACTAAAACTGAGAAATAGTTTTAGCTGGAATCCGATGCTTCTGTCCTCAGGCTAATGATATACAGAACAGCAAGAAAGAATAGATGAGAATTGGTTTGATAACATTCCAACATCTCTAAAAAACTATCAGAATATGTTGAAAGATTCAATGAGCTTCTAAAAAGTACTGGCAAAATTTCAAAAGTAATCTACCATATTTGCTTCCCTGTCCACCTTTCATACTTGGAAGGATAGAAGAGAAAGAGGAAAAGTGGTAATCATGGCCATAGCCAAACAACAAACTTTACCTTTTATGAAGATGGAACAGCAGTTCTTTCAAGGATGGGACAGAATACTAAAATCTCAGAGCTGAAAGGACACTCAGAAGTCATCCAACTACCATCCAAATAATGAACTCTATCTATGTCAGCCCTAACAAGTAGAGACTGATGTAGTGCTGTAGCAGTA
>CM053580.1:304802174-304836117 GCA_028627135.1 Pseudochirops cupreus
TTCCTTGACTCTATGTGACTCAGGTTTACTAAAGAGGCTAAAGAATTGACATTACCCACTCATTCACATTTGGAGTTACATAGTCAAAAGATTCACAGAACCAGTGAATAATTATTTCCTCTGTTGTGCATCTATCCCTTATTGTTCCTTGGTTCTGGCCCTTCCTCCAGGCCCTGGTTTCATGGTTCTTTATCTGATGATGCAAGCCTTTCTACATATCCATATGTACCTCGGCATTTCCATCAGAAGTCAACTCTTTCTGTTACTTGTGACATGAATGTAACAGCCTTCATCTAAGGTCTCTAGTTTGCAAAAACATCAATATCTCATCATTGCACTGATTCTTATACCTCTTTCTTCTGCCTCCATGGTTGAATGATGATGCTTTTTGCCCATGTCTGTATTCCACATTAGTTTCCTCATATAAACACAGATACTTTCTTTTATTTTTGCTTTTTTGGAGGGGGGAGGGAAGGGTAATTGGGGTCAAGTGGCTTATCCAAGGTCACATGGCTAGTAAGAGTTAATTGTCTGAGGCTAGATTTGAACTCATGTCCTCCTGACTCCAGGGCTGGTATTCTATTCACTGTGCCACCTAGCCACCTCAAGATACTTTCTTAAGAATGCACTCTGGGAGTGTCTTGTGTAAACATAATTATGGCTTCTTGGGATTTGTTCTTTTCACAAAGATAAATAAAACAGATAAAGTTTCTGCTTTCAAGAAGCTTTCCCTGTAATTGAGGTAGTATACAAATAATAGAGAAAGATATAAGCGGAAAGAAGAGATTCGGTTAATATTTTATGAGAAACATGAGGAAGTAGAGAGGAGAAATACTTCTTACCTGGAAGTTGGATAGACTCCACAATGGAATGAATTCTGAGTTGGACCTTAAAGTTAAGAAGAAACCTCAATACATGGAGCAAGAAAGGGAGGATCCATTCCAAGCATATTAGACAATACAAACAGGAGAGAAAGGACAAGTATGCAGTAGGGCATTAAGAGTCATTCATTTGGGCCAGTACACAGACACTGTAAAAGGGAATAGGATGAGATAAGTCTAGATAGCAAGGTAGAAAGTCTTAAATGCCAGGGTCCATTTGTACTTGACAACAGGGCAGTGCATTTTATATGTGTATTTGTGAATCTACCCACCCACCCACACATCTATCCATCCGTCCATCCATCTGTCCATCCATCTGTCCATCCATCTGGCTGTCTTTCTAGCTGTTTATTGATTTGTATAGCTACATGAGCAGAGGGGCTGTTTAGAAAACAGAATGAAGTACTTATAAAAGTGAAGGCATACCACAGAGAAGTAGCCCAATCAGAAGGCTATTACAGTTTGTTATAATAATCTATTGGAGAAAAATATAAGTGACTGAACTAGAGCAGTCAAAATGGGAGTGTGAGAGGAAATATAAGATGCTTAAGAAATCATGTGGGTGAGGTCAGAGTCAAGATGGTGGCATAGAAGCAGGAAAACTCCCTGCCCCCCCCCATAACCACCTCACATACCTATCAAATATGACTGTAAACAAATTTTAGAGCTACAGAACCCACAAAGTGACAGAGAGGAACAAATTTCCCACTGAAGGCAGCCCAGCAGGCAGACAGGAAGGGTTCATTACAGTGTTCTGGGAGCAGAGTCCAGCCCCATGTGGGCCGTGGTTGTAGCCCCAGGGAGGCCCAGAGCAGCCACAGCTGGAGAATTTGGGAGAGTGAATCACCAGCAGTTATGGTGGTTTCCAGAATTACCAACCCACAAATGCCAAAGACAAAGTAAAAGGTCAGTGAAACCCTCCTGGATTGTGGGGGGGGGGGAGGTAGAGAGGATGGACTGAGGTCTGGCCTCTGCTCCCTGAGTGAAAAGCAGTGGAAGCAGTGGCACTGCAGCTGCTTCCACGTGGCTGCTTCAGAGATACCAGCCTGTGGATCACAGGGGGGCCAAGCGACCACTCAGAGGCAAAGTGCTCTTGCCTTGACCTGCCTGGATTGGTATTGGGGTCTTCAGTGGTCGTCCTAAGGTTTGTGACCAGTGAGCCAAAGCTATTGGGGGCTGTAGAGACAGCACCCTCCTAATAGCTCCAGCAGCTACAAAAACCCAGCAATTTGTGACAAAGCTCTCCTCTCTGGAACCAGAATTCTACTGTGGCAAAGAGATCAAAGGTCAAGTAATTGACTGGTAACATGAGCAAGCAAAGGAAGCAAAGCAAGCACAGCCATACAACTTTGGATTCCTTTTTCAGGGACAAAAAGGATCAAAGGATGGAAAGGCAGGAAGACAACACAGTCAGAACTCCTGCACCAAAAGCTTCCAAGAAAAATATAAACTGGTTACAGGCCATGGAGGGGTTCAAGAAGGATTTTGAAAATCAAGTAAGAGAAGTGGAGGAAAAATTGGGAAGAGAAATGAGAATGCTTAAGAAAATCATGAAAAGAGAGTCAACAACCAGACTGAAGAAAATAATACCTTAAAAAACAGACTACCTCAAATGGCAAAAGAGGCCCAAAAAGCCAATGAGGAGAAGAATGCCTTAAGAAGCCAAATTTGCCAGATGGAAAAATAATTTCAAAAGCTAACTGAAGAGAATAATGCCTTCAGAAGTACATTGGAGCAAATGGAAGCGAATGACTTTATGAGAAATCAAGATACTATTCAACACATCCAAACAAATGAAAAAAATAGAAGGCAATGTAAAATACCTCTTTGGAGAAATTATTGACTGGAAAATAGATCTGGGAGAAACAATTTAAAAATTATTGGACCACCTAAAAGCCATGATCAAAAAAAGAACCTAGAAATCATCCTTCAAGAAATTCTCAAGGAAAATTGCCTTGCTATTTTAGAACCAGAGGGCAAAATAGAAATTGAAAGAATTCACCAATGACCTCTTGAAAAAGATCCCAATAAGAAAAGTCCTAGGAATATTATAGCCAGGTTCTAGAGTTCCCAGACCAAGGAGAAAATATTACAAGCAGCCAAGAAGAAACAATTTGAATATGGTGGAAACACAATCAGGATAACCCAGGATCTAGCAGCTTCTTCATTAAGGGATCAAAGGGCCTGGAATATGAGATTCTGGAGATAAAAGGAACTAGGATTAAAACCAAGAATCACCTACCCAGCAAAACTGAGTATATTGTTTCAAGGGAAAACATGATCATTCAATGAGGTGGAGGACTTTCAAGCATTCTTGATGAAAAAAACAGAACAGAATAGAAAACTTGACATTCAAATACAAGGAGCATGAGAAGGTAAACAGGGAAAAGAAATCATAAGTAGTTTATCAAAGATAGACTATTTACATGCCTACATGGAAAAACAATAATGGTAACTTATGAAACTTTTCTCAGTATGAGGATACTTGAAGGAAATACAAATGTATATGTATCTATACATGTATATATGTTTATATGGGAGGGTATATATGTTTATGAATACATATATGACTGTGTGTATATATGTGTACAGGTATACATAGACAGAGGGCACAGGATCAATTGAAAAGGAAGGGATGGTATTTAAAAGGTGAAATTGAGAGATGAGAGAGGAATATAATGAGAGGAGATGGGAAGAGACAGAATAGGGCAAATTATCTCTTATAGAGGAGGCAAGGGATAACTGTTACAATGGAGGGGAAGAATAATTATTGGAATGCATGCCATCTTGGGGTGGAAGCAAAAGGAGAGATGGGGAAAAATTTTGGAACTCAAAATCTTGTGGAAATGAATGTTGAAAACTAAAAATAAATTAGTTTAATAAATAAATAAATAAATTTAAAATTGGAAAAAAAGAAAGGGGAAAGGCATAAAGTTGGAAGGAAAATTAGAATCCATGTACAGTGATGATGAGATTTTAATTTAGTCATCATCTAGAGAGATTGGGACACCTAGGTGTTACAGTGGATAGAGTGTTGGGCCTCAAGTCAGGAAGACTCCTCTTACTAAGTTCAAATCTGTTAATAGTTGTATAATTGACTGGGCAAGTTTATTAACCTCTGCTTGTCACAGTTTTCTCATCTATAAAATGATGTAGAGGAGGAAATGGCAAGCTGCCCCAGTATCTTTGTCAAGAAAACCCCAAGTAAGATCATGAAGAGTCAGACATGATTGAAAATTAAGGAAGACACACATACACACACAAAAGCACACACATCAGAGAGGATATTCCCTACTTATCTACTAACATCTTGATGAAATGCTTCATCATGACATAGAGGTCATGCTAGGGTCTTTAAGGCTTTCCCAGTGGAGCACAAGTTCTTGAAGGTTCAATGTAACTGCAAAGGCTTCCAGTAGAAACCATATGATTGAATGTACTTTGGATAACGGAGTAGAGCTAAATCCTTAGAGACTTGTCACTAGACGTATGGCTACCAGATGATGATTTTTGTTTCAGTCAGGACTTGGGGAAAAAACAAACAAACAAACTATGTAACAGTGATATAGCATCATGGGACCATCAGTTTACAACTAAACAGTCATTTTACAGGTGAAGAACTGATTTTCAGACAAGTTAAGCCTAACATGACATAGAAAGCAAATAGCATAGCTAGGGTTCAAATGTATACATAAAACTCAAAATCCCAAACTATTTACCTTAGATATAGAGGGGCTGCCCTATTATGCCTTGGTAAAAGGAGCACTCTGCTAAATTCACAGGGTGCTAAAGGTTATATATTTCTGACATAGATTATCTCTGCTTTGAACATATTACAATGAATTTTAGCCATGTCCCATGTTTATTTTCTTCTTGCTTATGACTTCATTTTCATTCTCTTATAAATCAACTTCTTATTAATGCATATGTGGGCATATTGAGTGAATTTTTCATATTTTTAAAAACTACTCTTTTATGATGATATCAATAAGCATTAATGATATAAATATAATTTATCATAAAATGGTTAAAGTGCATATTTTATTTTTCATTCACAGTTGCCTGCAAAAGAACATGTGTGTATATTTGTATATCTCTATCTCTGATTCTGTGTTTGGGTATGTGTATGTGTGTGGGTGTGTGGGTGTGAGAAAGAAAGAGAGAGAGAGAGAGAAAGAGAGAGAGAGAGAGAGAGAAAGAGAGAGAGAGAATAGCATAATAATAGCATAGTGCAGAGTGATGGTCTAAAAATCAGGAGTCTATATATTCAACCCCAAGTTTGAAAATTTATTAGTTCCGTGATTCCTTGTAGGCATAGTAAGAAGGATTATTTTTCCAGATAGAGGTTGGACAAGAGTGCCACAGAGGTCAATGGCAACTCTGCTTTTCCAATTCTTAGACCCTGGGCACTCAACCTTTCTGCATCTCAGGTGATTTTCTTTGTCATAGATGTATTGTTTGGGTGGAGTGCATTCACACATACAAAGTCACAAATACTTCACTTATTCCCATACACACCAACACATGAATAGAAGGAGTAATGAAACTAAAGACATGTTAAAATATCACCAATTCAACTCCCAATTGTTTTAGTTAAAACAATTCTGAGACCAGAGTCAGCAGTTGATAACTTTTGTTGTTATTAACTCTATTTTATTCTGCTTAATAAAATGCCATCTATTTCATTTTTATTGCTGTCTCCAAAAAGTTAAGTAACATATTTTCTGAAGCTGTATGGACTTTTTTTGCAAGAAGATGCCATTTGGATGGTAATTAGAGGAAGACAAATTCTATAATGTCTCATCAGAAATTACCAACTACTAGTAATACAAAAGTCATTTCAGAACAGAAAAAATATCATATTGTTTCTTTCCTGGAATTATCCATTTCAAAAGTGAAAAGTACTAAGATCAGGTATTGTTCTAATTGAATAAAATAAGAAACTGCTCCTAATTCTTTAAGTGCAGAAGAAAAATAATGTAAAAACTAATATTAATGGGATGCTTATCAAGCATCATATGATGTGTTCATTCTTATACTTCTATTTGGCAAAACACACATGTATTATACAGTCAGTCAAAAATCTTTCTTCAGTCTCCAGGTACTGATGACATGTCAGTCATACTGTGAAAAATTTAAATGATAATATTAATCTAGTGGGGCAGTTACACTTCATAATTACTGTCATATTCTAGAATGATAAGCATTAGAGAGTGGGGTAATGTTATTCTAAGAGATTATTTGATGCAGAGAAAAGGGAATAATTAGGGAAAGGGAAAAATGCAAAATGAGCTATGTTGTTATGGTTGGAATAAGGATTTTTCAAATACAAAATTAGTTGTAAGGAACTTCAAGGGAAAAATGGGAAGGAGGCAAAAATCTGGGCCTTTGCAAAAATTAAATCATTGTTGCACTGTGGAAAGGTAGTTAATAATAATAAATAATTATAGTGTGTGTGTATACATACATATATATATTGTTTTTAGGACTTTTAAAATATTATTTCATTTTATCATCACAAAAAAAACTAGAAGGTGGTTGCTGTTATTATCCCCATTTTGTAGATGAGGAAACACGTAACAAAGGGAATTTAAATTTCTTGTCTAGGGCCAGAGAGCTGGTAAATGTTGAAGTTATATATGAACTTAGGTCTCCCTGCTTCCAGTTACAACATCCTTTCCACTGCCCCACAAGCTGCCCCACAAGCTGCCCCACAAGCTGCCCCACAGTGCTCAACGTGAAGTCAGAGGGCCTGTTTTTAAATCTCAGGTTAGTAAAGTATTTATTTCCTGAGTGATCTTAGACACGTGATTTAATTCCTTTGATCTGTTTCCTTATCTGTAGTTTTCATGGAATGGAATGGATGTCCTATGAATCCTAACATGCAAATTAACTTTGAATCTCATAATATGATGTTGATTTAGAAAATGTGCCTTGCTGCTACCTAATAAGCAAGACTGTTATATAATAAGAAAACTTTGTAGAAAATATTTTGTTGACATAAGCATGAATCTATTAACCAATTAGAGACTTAGTTTTGATTATTTGATGAGCATAATTCAGACATGATCTATATATAACGTGCTATCTATCATTCAAGTTACCTTGGCTCTAAAGAATTTACTGCATGGGACAATGTGATTCAAAAGCACACAGGAATCTAGGAGCTGCCTCTGGGCCTCTTAGTTCCAAGGCCACTCTGTGTACTCCTTAGAGATAAGAAGGTGCTGAGGACCACAGTCTAGTTGTTAGTTCTCAAGTATGTCTCTCATGAGACCCCTCGCTTGATGGACAACAGCTGATGTCACTGGTTTGGGTCTCCTCCATTGGTCCTCCTCTGTGCACGAGGTGGTCACGCTTGAATCATGCTGACTTTAGAGTGATATAGGAGCTAGCTTAGTTATTGTTGGTGGCCATGTTGGAATAAACTACAAGCTGCACATTCCTCTCATCTCTGGTCTCTTCAGTCCCTCCTGAGATTATGACCCAAGGCTGGCCATTGGGTTAGAAAAGTGGCTGTAAACCATACTTTACCAAAACATAGGATTTGTTCATAGCATATGTTGATTTTATACTTCTTTTGACTATTATAGTTTTCAGCTGCTTAGATGATTTCTATACCCTTTCAATGGATAAAAGAGGAATAAGGCCAGGTTGTCAAATTTAGAAAAGTATCACAGAAATTTTAAAGGGGGAAAAGGACAAATCCATACAATTCACAACCATAGAAGTTAGAATGTTAGGCTGCATCTAAAATGTGGCTGAAATTCTAGAGCCAAAGTAAGTAATGGAACTCATATAGAATGTATATAAAAGTGAGGTATGAGAAAGGTCTTCAACTTTCATCCTTACTTGAAACTGAACAGCTCTGAAAACTGATGCCAAAGTTCAAAAGGCAAAAAACAGATTCTCCTTCATCCGTTAAAAGAAAATTACATACTTCTGTCCTGTGTTTTAAAAATATTTCCACAAGGGCAATTAAAATGTAGCTCCTAGCATAGACAGTGGTTTATACTAAAAAGAAAAGGGGAGGAGGGTGGAATAAATGAGGAATATTTCTAAAGGAAGAAATAGGACAGCAAGTACCACGATGAAGGGTAATGTTTAGTTCTAGAAAGTCACCTTGACTTTTTATTTTTTATCCACTTTGGATAGTAGGTTTGATAATAAAGTGAAAGTGAAGTTAGCTGTAACTTTCAAACCATTTCATCTGACATTCCCCATACCCACCTGAGGGCCTAGGCTAGGCATGCAAATTCAAGATCATAAGCAACTTCAAAGAAAAGCATTTTTGACAGGCACACTAGTTCCCTGTTGGTGGAGCAGTGAATTAGTTTGGTCATTCTGGAACCTAAATTGAAATTACTCTAAAAATGTAGCTAAAATATCTAAACAATGCATCCCACAAATCCCGTGGCGAGGTATATTTCCCAAGAAGGTAAACAATTTTTTAAAAGACCCCATACACATCAAAGTATTTATAGTACCATTTCTTCTGATATAGCAACAAAATATTTGAAAAAAGGCAGCTGCTCACTGATTGAAGAATGTTTAAAGAAGTTATGCTCCATGAATATAATGGAATATTACTACATTGCATTAGTAAAAAGAAGTATAATGATCATAGAGAAACATGGGAATGCAAAGCAAAGTCATCAGAATAAGAAAAAAATACATATACACCAACTACAGCAATATCAATGGAAAGGACACAAATGGCAACAATTGAAATTGAATAGAAATGTAATGACAGATTATTTGGATGGATTTGTTGCTGAAATTTGTCTTTTTTAATTATAAGGGATACTTCTCTAGGGAAAGGAGAGAATTAAATGATGTAAAAGTAAGAGATATCAATAAAATTATTTTAATGTGAAAATAATCTCTGACATATTTTCAATATAAAACTATTTAAAAGTTTCGTTGCAAAAAATCATTTCTTTTTAAAGTTAGTCAATTAGCTGATAACTTGGTTTAAAGCAGACATACAGTCAATAATATTTTCTTCAATGCCCAGTACACGAGCTGGAGGATAAACGCTTTTCAACTGAATGACATATATAAGTAAACATTCCGACCACTGGGTTAGCAGAAATCCTATTCTTTCCTTCTAGAAAAGTGAATGTGATATGTGAAAAATCTTAAGAAAATTAATTCATTCAAAAATATAGAGAGAGAGGTATAGGAAGATGGTAGAGAAATGGCAGGCACTCACCTGAGCTCTCTCCCAAGCCTTTCCAAATAACTTGAAATAACGACTGCACACAAATTCTGAAGTGACATAACCCACAAAAGGGAGGGATGAGGTAATTTTCGAGCTTAAGACAACTTAAACGTTTGGCAGGACAGGTCTGTTTCAACAGGGTAAGAGTGGAGTGAAGTCCAGGGCAGACCAAGCCCCAGCCAACTAGCAGTAGGCCATCGGGGTAGCTGAATCAGTGCTAGCATTGATGGTTTCCACAGATTTCAGTACACAGATGGTAAGGGGGTCAGACACGTGATCCAATGGAGGTTGAAGGGATCATGTTGCTGGCACCAGGGGCATAACTATGTTATATTGCCTATATGTGGATCCAGGTTGCAGTGCTGGATCTCAGTCCCCGGGTTGGTGGAACACCAGCACAGCAGAGCTTGAGGCCACAAAAGGAGCCAGGACCCTGGTCACAGTTCCAGGGTATAAGAGAGTGATGGTCACTTACAGGCCAGAGCATAGAAGAGGAGAGTAGTAAATGCACATCTCCCTGGATCATACCACCTAGGAAGAACTAAAAATTTACAGGTCCTCAGAATTACCTCTGAAAACAACTATACAAAAAACTTGAAGTTTGGGACAGTGCCCTCTCCACTACAGGAATATAGCCTGACTTTAGAATAGGGTTAAAAACCAAGAATTAGGCTGGAAAAATGAACAAATAGCAGAAAAAGATCTTGACTATAAAAAGTTGCTATAGGGACAGGAAGGATCCAAACACAAACTTGGAAGAAAACAACAAAGTAATAACACCCAAAGCCTCAAAGAAAAATATGAATTGGCCTCGGATCATGGAGGAGCTCAAAAAGAATTTTAAATATCAAGTAAGAGAGGTAGAGGAACAATTTGGAAGAGAAATGAGAGTGATACAAGACAATCATGAAAAAAGGAGTCAACAGCTTTGTAAAGGAGGCACAAAAAAATGAAGTAAATAAAACCTTTAAAAATAGAACAGCCCAAATGGTAGAAGAGGAACAAAAATACAATGAGGAGAAGATAGCTTTGAAAAGCAGATTTGACTAAATGAAAAAAAGAGGCACAAAAATTCACTGAGGAAAGTACTTATTAAAAAGCAGGATTGACCAGATAGAAACTCTATGAAAGAAAAATTCCTTAAAAATTGGAATCCATGGGATGGCTAGGTGGTGCAGTGAATAGAGCTCTGGCCCTGGAGTCAGGCAGACCTGAGTTCAAATCCTGCCTCAGACACTTAATACTTAGTAGCTGTGTGACCTTCGGCAAGTCACTTAACCCCAGTTTCCCTGTCTGCCCACTTCCAAAAAGCAAAAAAAAAAAAAATGTAATCTGGCAAGTAGAAGATAATGGCTTTACTCAAGAGAATAAAAAAAGAAGATGTGAAATATCTAATTGGAAAAAAAACAACTAACCTGGAAAATAGAGCCAAGGAAAATAATTTAAGGATTATTGGACTACCTGAAAGCCATGACCAACAAAAGAGCCTAGACACCATTCTTTCCATTATCAAGGAAAATTGCCCTGAAATTCTAGAATTAGGGGGTAAAATAGGAATAGAAAGAATCCACTGATCAATTCCTTATAGAGAACTCAAAATGAAAACTCCCCAGGATATTATAACCAAATTCCAGAGCTCCCAGATCAAGGAGAAAATATTGTAAGCAGTCAAAAAGAAATGATTTCAATATCATGGAGCCACAATCCAGATCACATAAAGTTTAGCAGTTTCTACGTTAAAGGTCTGGAGGGCTTGGAATATGGTATTCCATATGGCTAAACAAACCTAAGATTGCAACCCAGAATCACCTATCCAGCAAAACTGAATGTAATCCTTCAGGGGAAGAAAATGGATATTCAATGAATTAGAGGGCTTTCAAGCACTCATTATGAAAAGACCAGAGCTGAATAGAAAAGTTGACTTTCAAATATAAGACTCAAAGTAAGCATGAAAATGTAAACATGGAAGAAAAATCATAAAGGATTCAGTAAGGTGAATAATATCAAAGGGAAAATAATATGTGTAACCTCTAAATTTTTTCTCACTACTAGGACAACTAGTAGGAGTATACATAGACAGAGGGTACGGGCATGAGTTGAATATGACAGGATGGTGTTCTAAAAAAAATAAGAGGTGAAAAAGAAGAATGCAGTGGGAAAAGGGGGAGAAATAAAATGGGGTAAATTATCTGACATAAAAGAGGCATGTAATAGGTTTTACATAGGAGGGGAAGATGGGAGAAAGGGTAGGGAATGGGTTAATCTTGGTCTCATTGAAATTGACTCAAAAAGTATAACACACACACTCAGTTGGGTGTAGAAATCTATCTTACCATACAGAAAAGTAGAAAGGGATAAAAGGTGGGGTGGCATCTGATAGAAGGGAGGGTAGATTAGGAGAGGTAAAAGTTAGAGGTAAAATACTTTTGAGAATGAACAGGGTAAAAAGATAGTGTATAGGATAAACAGGGGAAAGAAGATGGAGTAGATTAGATAATCATCATAACTATGAAAAAAATGTACATTAAGTTTCTCTGGCTTTTTCTCTGACAAATTTATGGAAACAAGGGCCTTTAATCAATTTATAATTGGACAAAGGATATTAACAGGCAGTTTTCAGATGAATTAATCAAAGTGATCTATACTCTCATAAAAAATACTCTAAATCACCATTGATTAGAAAAATGCAAATTAAAACAACTCTGAGTTATCACAGTTATCAGATCGGCTAACATTACAGAAAAGGAAAATGACAAATGTTTGGAATGAATGTGAAAAAAAAATTATAACACTAATATAATGTTGGTGAGGTTGTTTACAGATTGAACTAGTCTGGAGAACAGTTTGGAACTATGCTCAAAGGGCTATAAAACCATACATGTTCCTTAACATGGCAATACTATTGATAAATCTTTATTCCAAAGGAATTTTAAAAAGGACCCATATGTACAAAAATATTTACAGCAGCTCCTTTTAGTGGGGGCAAAGAATTGGAATTCAAGGGATGTCCTTCAGTTGCAGAATGGGTGAACAAAGTGTTGTATATGAATTAGACAGAATGCTATTGTGCTACAAGAAATGACAAGCAGGATGCTCTCAGAAAAAACCTGGAAAGACTCACAGGAACTGATGCAAAATCAAATGAGAACATTTCATACTGTTACAGCAATATTGTCTTATGCTCAATTGTGAATAACTTAGCTATTCTCAGTAACACAAGGATACAATACAATTCTGAAGGATTTATGATAAAAAAAAAATGTTATCCATTTCCAGAGGGTAAAAAAAAAAAACCTGATGGAGTCTGAATGCAGATCAAAACATATTTTTTTTCTTTATTTTTCTTGTTGCTTTTATCAGTCTGTGTGTTCTTTCATAATTGACTTACATGGGAATATGTTTTGCATGACTACACATGCATAAACTATATAAAATTGCTTGCCTTTTCAATGAGGGTGTGATTGGAGGGAAGAAGGGATGGAAAGAATGTGGAACTCAAAATTTGAAAAAAAAATGCTAAAATTATTTTTACACAGAGTTGGAGGAAAATAGTAAATTTTAAAAAATTGTATTTGGACTTCCTATGATGTGCTAGTCATTGTAGTAAAGATATCCTTCACAAGATTTGTGGGGTTCTTTAGGCAAATATGCACTCTCTTCAAGAAGCAAGGAAAAAAAAAACCAAACAAACTAGGAGTTAGATTTTAGTAGACAGGTTTCAGGCAGTTTCATAACACACTTCTTCCCCTAGGGAATTATGAAAATAGCACAAGATTCATATTTATTTTCACAACATTACATCATGACCTGAGAAATCATAACATGGTTTACCAAAATAGCATAATCTATAAGATACCTACAGTAGGGCGGGGGAGAGGGGAGGGAGGGAGAGACAGACAGACAGAGACAGAGAGAGAGAGACAAAGAGACAGAGACAGAGAGAGAGAGACATCGTGAGAGAGAGATAGAGAGGAGGGACATACAATCAGTCTCTCACTATATGTCCACTGTGGAAATGTTCTGCATAATTACACATGTATAGCCTGTATTGAATTGCTTGTCTTTACAGTCAGGGTGATGAGGGAGGAAGGGAAAGAATCTAGACTTTAAAGTCCTATAATCAAATGTTAAAAATATATGTGTGTGTGTGTGTATGTATATATGTATATGTATATATATAATAGATATATATAGATATATATAGATATATAAAATTATTATTAACTACATGCAACAGGGAATTAAGATATACAGGCACTGGAGTAGGGAGATCCATCCTGCCCTACTGAAAAGTCAGAGGGGTGATGGGGGAGGACATAGGAGAGAGGAGATTGGGGGAGGATTTATACTGTGAGATGGCTGTTTTGAGGTGGTGGGTAGGGGAAAGATGGGGAGAAAATTTGTTACTCAAAATTTTTGGAAATGAATGATGTAAACAAGAAAATAAATTAATTTATTTATTTAAAAAATAAAGTTGAAAGACAAAAAAAAAAGTTGGAAAGAGTCTCTTGGAAGTCATATAGGCTAAGCTCATCATTTTACAGATCAAAAAAAAAAATGAGGCCCAAAGTTTGTGACATTTCCATGGTTACAAAGGTAACAAGTAGGACAGTTGGGATTTTAACACAGGTTCTCCAATTCTAAATCCAGAACTCTTTCCATGATAGTAAATATTTTGCATTTGAATAATATTTGGTAATTGTCCAAATACCTTAGCAAATATTATTTGTTTTTTTCTTAATTTCTTATAACCATCTGAAGGCTGACAACATATGTTTAGTTTACTGAAAGAGAAACTGAGGACCAGAGAAAGGTATATAACTAGACTCATTAGTGACAAATTCAGGATAAGGAGACAATTTCAGAAAGCCAATTTACTGTTTTTTTGCCACATTACTTTACCCCATGTCTCACAATACCAAGAGCAACTAGGAAGATAAACACTATTCAATGGATTCAGAGCCAAAATGAAATCACAACAGCCTAATGGTAAACACATGTATGAAGAGCTTAATTTACTTGAACAATTTTTATGCTTTTTTTTCTTTTCTTTTCTTTTTTTGCATTTTTTGGAGGGGGAAAGGCAGGGCAATTGGGGATAAGGGACTTGCCCAAGGTCATATGGCTAGTAAGTGTTAATTGCCTGAGGTCAGATTTGAACTCAGGTCATCCTGACTCCAGGGCCAGCGCTCTCTCTTCACTGAGCCACCCAGCCATCCCCATTATGTTTCTTTTTTTGCAGTTTTAGGGAATCTCTGTGTTCATGGAAGAATTCTAAATATGTTGCCTACAGATTCTATTATCCAAGTGATATGCAGTTCTATAGAAGGAAGTCATAATATGTAGGAAGAATACAGGAGGTCTATGAATAGAGAGAGAAGCAGAAGATATGGGTGCGAGCAATGTGAATGTTCAGAGATGAATGACAGTTTTGAAGATGCAATGTCCCCTACAAACCCATGACTAGGCCACAAAAGAGATGACATTTTGGATCACAATCAGCATTTGCATGTGTCATGAGTGTACATCAGGACTTTATGTGAGCACACAGATTTTCTTGCTTTATAATGAACCTAGTGAAAAATATTTAATAATATGTGACAGTTCCAGTTTGTTTGTTTTTTTTCTGAAAGTGGCAAAGCAGGTTGTTGATGACTTTACCCTAACACCACCTCCCCCAACAAAAAAAAAAAGGAAGAAGAAAGCTTTCTAGCCTGAGAAGAATAAATGGAATCTGAAGAGCAATATAAAGACAGTTAATAGACTCTTTATTCTATGTTCATCAGATCACATCTGGAGAAATTAGATATTCCTAGAAGGGTGGCAGTTGGTTGTTTATATTTCAGGAACACAGTGATTCTGAATCCCATTTGTCTTATTTTTCCTTGAAGAGAATCAAGAAGCAAAGCAGAGCTAGTGAAATTCTCTTGAAAGAAGTTGGGGAGGAAGGATGTATGCACAGAAATCAGTTCTCAAACCTAGAATCTATAAAACTTTAAATGTTCAGAGTTCATGCAAAATTCCAGAAAAATGAGTAGGATGTCAGGATTTCCCTTTGAAATGAAGAAAATTATTAAAGTTGGAAATAGATAAGAATATGGGTTAATAGAGAAAGGAAAAAGTAAAATCCATATCTTGGTTTATTTGCTTTTTAAAAATGACTTATTAAAATAATCAGTTTTGATGTCAAATTTGCTTAAATTCAGGCATTTTCATGAAGTGATATGATACAACTAGATAAGTCTATATTCATAAGTGTGAATAACATCTTAGGTATGTGAAGCAAATGGCTTTGGCAAATGTAAGGAACTTGGATTGATGATCTCAATTGCTTCAAACTCTGAGGTGATAAGTATATATTTTTAAAACAGTAGCATTAAGGGTCAACATTGAATGAAAGGTACTTAAAAGAAGGTTTTGTCTAGTTTGGTTTAATAGTGTAATAAAAGGAAAAAACAGTGAGCTGGGATTCAGAGCACCTGCGTTTGAGTCCCAGCTCTGCTATTTATTTATCTGGTGCATCACAATGGGTAAGTCCCTTTACCACACTGAGACTCAAAGTCCTCATTTATAAAATGGAAATAAAGTTTAGACTAACTACATCTCCAGCAGATTGCCCAGATTGCTCCCTCCAACTCCCCTGCACCAATATTCTGAAATTTCTACTGCATATTAACATATTCTTTTTTCTTCCATTCTAAAACAAAATTAAACAAATAGGGACAAAAAAACATCTCTCAAAACTCTTCGACAAAGTCATCACAATTAGTAGATCAACTTCGTTTCCTCTCATTTGATTCTGTAACCAAATGATTCTATGAAAACTGCTCTCTTCAGTTACTCATTCTTCCTGGCACCCCTACATAATTTTTTAATACTGTTCATTAACCTCTAATCCTAGTTATTCTTTTTTAGTCTGTAGGCTTTTTGGGGGAGGCAGGAATGACACATCTTTTCTGATCTTCTTTTATCTGCTTGCCTGTCTGACTGCTTCTTCTCAATCTTTGGTGGTTCTTCCTCAAATCCATGGCCACTAATTATGGTTGATAGTTATAGGTGTCCCTAAAGCTCTGTGCTGGGTCCTCTGCTCTTCTTCCTCTATTTCATATATATTGGTGATCTTATCTTGGGTTCAATTGAATAAAATATCTTCTATAACCAAATCTGTGTATTTTCTTCTCTTCTTTGCCCAGTTAAGATGAGAGTGAGGTCCAAGTTTTAGCTGCTCCCTCCATCATCCCCTTCTTTTCATTTGCATAGATGCCTGTTTATCTATCCTGATTATATGAGATAATTTCCCCTAACTTTCATTTTCTTGCCTCATAATGAATTCCTTTTTCCCTCTTTTTCTATTTTTTCTTAGTCATCAACATATAACACAATCTTTCCCAAGTTTTAAGAAAGATATATTCTCTATCACCCCTAATGATGAAAAGGTTGAGAGAAGACGTACTAAATCTCTCCTTACACTAAACAATAAGTAATCTACCTTTCTATCTTGCTTTATCATTATTTGTTCTGTTTACTTTTGCGTGGTAATGGGGATTTTAAGATCTTCCTTGCCCCTTATATTGGCAAGTAAACAGGTACTTAGCACCTTGTTTTAAGTTCCTAGTTGTATTCAAATATTGAGATCCAGAACTTGTGAATACCACAGTGGGAGGAAGTTGCTGATGTAACATGAAGGGGTAGGACAGGGAAGAGCTAATACCATGTATAAGGAAAATCCCAAGCTAGAGAGCCAGAATTGCTGAGAGTGAGACAACCGCTAGGATCCTGAGAACTACTGAGAACTGCTACAAACTGAGAATAGAATGGAGAACAGAACTTGTGGTGGCAGAATGGAGTACTGAGAAATCAACTGAGAACTGAGAAGAACTGAGGAGGGAATTAAGAAGAACTCAGAAATGAGAAGAGAGGAGAATTGGGAGGAAGCATGACTGTGGTGCTGGTACTTTGTCTGTCTGTTTTGATGTTACTTTGTCAGATTCATCTGTTAATAGAGGATGTTGTTGTTGTTACAGAAGACCTGGGACCTTACTGCTGGTTCAGAAGCCCGAAAGAGGATTTTCTTGTTGTATGTTTACAGAAATCCTGAAGGAGGGTCTTACTGATATTTTCAGAGATCCTGGGACTATAACGATAATTTGGGTTGCTTCCTCAGGCCTTGTTATTGGGTCTATGATGATTTTACAGATAGAAAGTGAATTGATGAGGATGCCGGCAACGTGCATGAATGTTATTGTGGCTTTGTTAAGCTTTGTCTTCCTAGGAATAGAAACTGAGAAGGACTTGAGGTGGACTAGACACTGTGAGCTTCAATATGGAACAGTAACTGCACAAGGAGCTAGACAAGGAAGTGAGAACTGTCTGTCTTTGAACTCAGGTGACAGTTGGATAGATTCAGGTAGGAGCTGGGACTATGGAAGAGGAACCATGGAAGCTGAGAGCCTGCCTTGAGTCAAGACAAAAAGACCTCTCCTTAGGTATTTAATGCAAACTGAGAAGATCATGATTTACTGTGATCTAGGGGTGAAGAACTTTGACCTTTACATTTATATTATTGAGTTAAGAACTTCTCCAATTGAGAAGAAAGAAGACTTTTTGACAGAAGAGATTAAGACAATATGACCTAGGGGTGGAGAACTTTGACCTTTGTACTTTGTGTCCATTAAGGAGACAACTCTCCTTAAGAATAATTGAATTAAGGACTTACTAAATGATTGAGTTACTAAATGAATTCACTTTGTTTACAACTATGTGGCCACTTTAGTGAAAACTATGTGGCCATTTTAGTAATAAATTATTATGTCATAACATTGTGAATGCTGTACTTTGATTTCTGTGAATGTTTTGCCTTAATTTACTGCTGAATAAATAGAGTTCACTATGCTATGTAATCAGAACCTTTAAGCTGTTCACAGCAGCAGCCCCTTGAAAGCTGCTTGTACTTGGCTTTACAATTTTTTAGGTTATTTTTTTTTCTTAACTCCTATGCTTGATATTCAATATTTCAAAATAGCTCACGGTCTTTTCATAGGGGTCCTTGGAAATCATCTTTTTCATTAAAGGTACATTTTCCCCTCTAATATCACACCCAGGTTTTCTTGATTGTAAGCCTATGTCCTTTGCCTTTTGGGATATATTCCATTCTCTCTGCTCATTTGTAGTACCACCTGAAAAATCTTATGTGAATCCAACTGTGGTCCTTTGGTGCTTAAGATTCATGCTTCATTTATCCTTACACTATTTTTTTCTTTTTTGGTCATGTATCTTTTTCAGATATTGGACAGTTTTCTTTGGGTTTAGAATTTAGATTTTTTTATTAAATCACATTCTAAACTACCATAGGAGTAAAGGACGGAAAAAATTAAACCTAGTAAATGTTTATCAAATACCTATTGTGATCCCATGCTGGGGATACAAAGATGAAAAATGTCAGCAACTTCCATTAATGAGCTTACACTTTAATAGGTTATTTGCTTTTCTTTCTTGCTTTTATATTCCTTGTCTATGATATACTACAAATATGGGGTCAACTGCAAAGCATTCTGAATAGAATCTACATTGTGATTCCAAGAGTAAATAGTTTACAATATTTTGCATAGTATGATGTTCTATCCAAGATTAAAACAGATTAGGATAAACATATTCACCTTTACTTTTGTAGCTTCATATATATTCTATAAAGTATTCTGAGTATTGTAGTTGAACATATGCGTTACATTCCAACATCAACACACAAATGCTAGAAACATCTGATATGGGATAATGGAAGTATTGGCAGTACTTACTTGCTAAGTAATCATGAGCAAATCAGTTAAGCTCTTTGAACTTGTAGGTTCATTGGGTTTGCCATGAGATTGACAATAACAAAATGGATGTAAACCATTTTGAAAACCTTAAAGTGGTATGTAAATGACATCTAATATTAAAACTAGTATTGTAGCTAATAACCACTGTTTCAGCTTCACTTCCAAACTACTGGCAGGAGAAATCAACACAGAATATTTTTAGAATAGTGTTTAACTTTTATTGCTCCCAATAGGCTCCTTATCTCAGGCCTCTGATTCATTCCTCTTCCTCAAATCTAATTCTAACCTCTTCCCATAATTTCTCTACATATCATAATGGGCAAATGGTGGTATGATGAATTAGAGTGGGGCATTTTGTCACATGTTTTAGGATGATTAGTTTTTAAATTTTAAACTAGGTTGTTTTTGTGTTTAAATACACACAGGATAAAATTTCAGCAATAACAAGTTCTTAAAGTATTTAAAACCGCCTGCATTAGTGGAAAGAATTTCCTTCTTAGGAGTTCTTCATGCAAATGAAATCATAGGCCACCCTTCACCAGCCCCAAAATAATACATATAAGATGGATCAGAATGACCATTAAATATATATAAGGCTGAAGCTAATTCAAAATTAAACAAATGATATAAGATATTATTATCCTTAATAAGTACATATTTTAATGTCCTTCTTTGTCAAGGAATGAAGCAAGGGAAACAATTTTAATTGAAATAATTCTCATTTTCTACAATGGCATAAACAGGTGCACCATTGAAATGATGAAGTCTAACCCAGAATATTTAAAATATATGGGAATATCTTCCTAACTGATCTCCCCACCTAAAGCTACTCTTCTATTCATCTTCTACAAAATGCCAATGCAATTTTCCTAAAACCTACATTTGTCTGTGGTACTTCGCTTCTCAATAAATTTCAGGTTCTCCATAATACCTCTAGGATCATATAGCTACTCTATTATTTGACATTTAAGAGTCTTCAAAATCTAGTACTACTCCTTTTTGTCTTTAGTATATATTTTCACTTTTCTAGTTCCACAGAGTAGTCATATCTGCCTTCTAGCTGTTTCTCACAAAGGACATTTCATCTCCCATTTTATGCCTTTTAACAAACTGTTCAACATGCCTGGAATGTACTTATTTTTCACCTCTGATTCTCAAATCACTGGTTTCCTCTAAAACTCATTTCAAGGGCCACCGTCCTCATGATATCTTTCCTAATATCTCTTCCTTTACCCCCAAAGCCACCAAGATTGTCTTGTGTGTGTATGAACGTATATTGATGAGTGTGGGCATACACATACGTGCAGACATACATGTTGTTTCATCTAAGTACCTCAGGGACACTGGATTTTTTAGTTTTTGTTGTTGTATTCCTTAAAAGTGTCACAATATTCGATGCATGGTAGGTACTTGATAAATGCTTAGAAAATAATTAAAAAGGGGAAAAAAAGTCTTGAGCCCACCATTATTGGTAGTAATGGACCTATATGTGTCCCCCTTTTTGGTTAAACTTTTTGACAAAGTTATCCACTATCAGTAGTTCAACTTCTTTTCCTCTTATTTGATTCTGTACCCTTATCACTCCATGAAAATTACTTTTTTCAGAGTTTTGATCTTCTTGTCTTGCTTGCATCTTTTGATACTGTTCATTACCCTCTCATCCTAGTTATTCTTATTTTCTTTAGGTTGTTATTTTTTTGGAGGGGTGACACTTCTTTTCTGGTGTTCCCTTTGACTGCTTGTGTGTCCAATTGCTTCTTTTCAGTCTTCTTTGATGGTTCTTCATCAAAGTCATGCCCACTAGCAATGGGTGACAATTACGGGTGTCTCTAAGGCTCTGTGCTAGGTCCCCTTCTCTTCTCCTATTTCATATGGATCAGTGATCTTATCTTGGGTTCAATTGAATGACATATCTTTCTATATTCAACTCTATGTATACTCTTCTCTTTGCCAAGTTTAGAGTGAGATTCAAGGGTTAGCTGTTCCCTCCATCGTCCCCTTTTTTCTCATTTCTATAGATGTCTACTTTTTTACCCTGATTATATGAGATAATTTCCTCTAACCTTCATTACGAAAGCAATAAAGGGGTTTTCTTTCAATACTCTTTTATTAAAGTGATGCCGATGTCTTCTATTTATATTAATTTCTGCTAAAGAATTGTTAAAACCGGGACATCAGTTACTGAAAATAGTGAAAAAAACATACCAGCCATCAAAATTGCCAGTTTTGTGAGGCCTAATTTTTTTTTCTGTGAATAAGCCCCAGCTCTGCTGTCTGCCTGTTCAGTACCCAGGGGTAAGCCACTTTACCACACTGAGACTCAATTTCCTCATTTTATAAAAAGGAAATAATATTTAGACCACCTATATCCCCAGCAGATTGCCTGATTACTCCCTCCATCTCCTCCTGACAATCTTTTGAAATTTCTGCTGTGTAATAACATATTCCTATCTCCTCTGCTCTAAGACAAAATGAAACAAAGATTAAAAAAAAAAAACAGTGAACCATAGGATTTTCCTGAAACATACTTCAAATGCTGAAATCATTCTAAATTTGAACTGCCAGGAGCACAAACTGCAAGTGTTTGCCCATAACTCACTGTATAAAGTGCTACATTTGGAATCTGAGTTTTAGTTTTCTTTTTCCCTTTTAGATTTACATTTAGAATTAAAGAAGGAGAGTGAGTGACTTTCCCAAGGTAATGCAGGAGGTAAGTAGTACTTTCTACCTCTTTTCATTTTGTGCACCGAGATGCTAGCCAAAGTGACAAACTAGTCTTTATCAGAGGGAGAACTTGAATTCAGGTCCCCCTGACTGTGAAGTCAGTGTTCTACCTACTGCAACCATTCTGCCTGTTCATGAAGATGTAAAGGAAAGTACAAAAACTTGCAAATTGAGTTATTAGATGAGAATCCGAAGAGCAAAGCAGAATTAAATGCAAGATAGGTACATTTTTTTTAACCTTTGCTTTCATTCACTTCAATATACCTGGTTATACTTATAAAATGGTTTCACATAAATATGATTACTATGAAAGTGATGATTTCTGTACTCATTTGCTTCAGAGCATGATGTATTTTCTTGACATCTATATATCAAGGGACTCTAAATAATTTTCTAGTCTCTGAAAACAAAAATAAAAGTAAATTAGGTTTAGCAACATAAGCTCAAACCAAATATATTTGTATTTCCAGCAACATCTCCTTTTTTGGTTGCTGTCAGGGAATGGAATGTTCTAGATAAATGAATTTTCTAGATACCTAAAACTTAATTTAAGCATATCATTCCTTTTTTTAATTGTAACTGTTTAAATTGTGTTCTTGGATATGTCTCAATCTCCACAGTCCTCAGTTATCTCAACTTCAAAATAAGAATCATTGGAAGTCAGAAGTCTACAAACAGTAAGAAATATACATAAATCTTGAAGCTATGCCAGATAGATTTTAATCCCAATGGCACTACCATTCCCTAGCTGTGTCTGCTTTCCCTCTCACCTCCATTCTTTGCTGCAGTTGACAACAGAAAGTTGAATATAGACAGTAATGACACTTCCTCCTCTGTATTGGTCATGGATTTCTCTCAGCCCCATTCTCCTTCACTTCATCTCAATTTTCTCTGAAATAAGTTGGCCACAAGACTTGGAGGAAATGAAAAAAAAATCTCTTCACAAATTCCTCTTGTCATTTGTACTAGGTGTGCTCTAAGGCACCACCAAATCATTGTAAAAAAAATGATTAGAATAATTTCTAAAATGGATTATACCTTTCTCTGCCTTAGTGAATAAATTATACTGAGCATTGCTTAATCTTGGTTCACCATGGTGAATCTCAGTTACTGTAATGTCATTGTCAGACCCTCAGGGGTTATAGAGATGAACTGGCACAGGGGAAGAAGGAAAACAGAATAAGCATTTATATAGGGCTTACTATGTGCCAGGAATGGTGCTAAGTGCTTTATAAGCATTATCTCATTTGATCCTCACAACAACCCTGCAAGGTAGGTTATCTTATTATCTCCATTTTACAGTTGGGGAAACTCAGGCAAACAGGTTGCATCATTTGCCCATTGTGACACAGCTAGCGGTGTCTGAAGCTGCATCTGAAGTCAGGTCATCCTGACTCCAGGCTCATGGCTCAGTTCATTACAGCACCTAGTTTCCCCATTTAGCAGGCATTTCCATTGGATTTTCCCAACTATTATTCTGTTCTAGTTCTAGTATTCCCTAGCACCTTTAGAAGCCAGTGAGATGTATGGGGCTAAAGAGGTGTATATTAAATGTATTTAGTCTATTAGTTTAGTTAGTGTTTCTTCTGTCTGCTCTTTTATGGATGACGTGGTTTTCTTCTGTCACTTCTCACAACTAGCAGTGGATCTGCATCAACCAGCCTTTTTTGCTTCTGAACAGATGGCCACAAAGTTGTGTTTTTTATTGTTCTGTTGTGATCTCCAATTGTAACATAAGCAATGTATGAGCCTATTAACAACTAGTTTGTGAGGGAAAATTAAATAACAATCTCCAGGTAGACAATTTTAATAGTTTGACTGAGGGAGTCTGTGACCACAATAAAAGAGGAGTCCTCAAGCATTTCTCTTCCCATTGTTCTACCCATATAGGTTTGAAAAGAGAGAAACATTCCTCCAGAGAGGCAGAACTGAAGTGGTGACTAAAGTGTACCTTAAAATTGAGAGTAAGAGGGGAGGAAGATTCTGGAAGAATGTTTAAGTGCTAAAAGGAAGGGAGAAATACCCTCCTCAATGGCAAACCACTTACCTCTATTTCCTACACCCCAATGCTGTTTAAGCAACATTGAGTTTTCTAATGCAATATTTTCTACTACCTTGAAATGTTTATATATTAAAGAGTGATGAAGAATAACTTGGTTGTTTTTTTTTAAGTACATCTTTTGTATATTTTCCTTGGAAATAATAATCATCCCTGTGGTATAGTTTAAGGTTTTTTACCCCACTGAGCCAAAGAAATGACAAAAGAGCAGAGTTATAGAAAACTCAAAAGAATTGTATGAACTGATACAGAATAAAGACAGAAGACCCAGGAGTACAATTTATTGAAATTTTACAAATCTATAAAGTAAAGCAATTTTTAAAAACTTAAAAAATCTGATCAATGCAATAACCAGTCATGACTTAAAAATACTGATTATAAATCATGTTTCTTGCCTCTTGGCAAACTAGTGATAGACCAGAGATGTAGAATGAGATGATGTACATTTTCAGAGGTTGCCAATTATAGAATTATTTTGCTTAACTATGTTGATTTATTACAAAGCAGGGTACTATTTTGTAGTGAGGGAGATGTGTGTGTGTGTATGTGTATGTGAAAGGGAGAATTAAAGACATTTCAATTAAAGGAAAACAAAATAAACATTAAAAATAGAAGAGAGCAGAAGGAAGTTCACCAGTATTGTGATGCTACAATCACCATTAAATTTTTATTTACTTTTTGGGTTCGGTTTTGGTTCTGGCTTTTTTGGAGGGGGGAAGGTAAAGCAATTGGGGTTAAGTGATTTGCCCAAGGTCACACAGCTAGTTTTGTGTTGTGTCTGAGGTCAGATTTGAATTCAGACTCCAGAGCTGGTGCCCTATTTACTGTACCACCTACCTGCCCCAAACTTTTATATACTTTTAAAAAGCTTTAGATATTAGAGATTGCCTTTACTGTGAACAGATTGGAAGAAGTCAAATCTCTGTAAGCAGTAGTAAGTACTAGCAGATGTTAAACTTGTACCTGGTGGATCTCCAATTCAAATGGAGTACCATCTTCTACTTGTGTTCCCTTTCTCTCAGAACTTCAGTATTTACAAGAATTGGCTGTAGATTGCATGCCTATATAATCCTTCTCTGTTCTTTGTATGTGGAAATGTTTGTTTGCTGATGATTTTCAAGTTCAAACGTAAAAGTAATAAAAATGAAAACAAAAGATTTGAATGTCAACATGTCATCACTGAGTTTTTCCTGGATATAGTTAGAAATGCTTGGGGAAAATTAATTGATTATTTCATTTATTCATTTACATGCACAGAATAGATCTTTGATTTCACGTGGGTAACTTCTGTTTGGGAAATTACAACCTTCTCTTATGATTTAGTAGAGAAGTACTAAAGAGTAGCTGGCAGCTAGCTGGAACAATGGATAGAACGCCTGGCCTGGAGTCAGGGAGATCTGTCTTCCTGAATTCTAATCTGGCCTCAGACACTTACTAGCTGTGTATCCTAGCTAAGTCTCTTAATGTTATTTACTTCAGAATTCTCATTTGTAAAATGAAGCTGGAGAAGCAAATAGCAATTCACTCTAGTATCTTTGCCAAGAAAACCTCAAATAGGGACACAAAGAGTTGGACAGGACTGAAATAAATGGACAACAGCACTAAAAAGTTGTCTGAGTCACAGAGTTATACAGCTAGAATGAGTATTTGAATGCAGGTCGGCCCATTGATCCTTTTGCTCATCCTATATTACAAAATAATTTTTCCTTATTTGAGCCCACAATTAATATTATCATCTGCCGTGAATATTTGAATTTAGTCCTAAATATAAATGATAGAATATTTGAGACGATTGAGAGAACTACGTATCTATTTTTTTTATTTTTTTAATATGTAACACTGTTCATCGCTGAAGAGATACAGCTGAGATACAGCCCTACATTTGGCGGGAGGAGAGCAATAATAGAGTCCTATTCTTGGTGCTGTAGGATATCTATCCAGCCCTCCTTTTTCTGATGAGCAATTTCCTCATTGAAAAATAAGGGATTTCTAGTTAGATGTTCTTAAATGTCGCTTCTATTGCTAATATTCTAGGAGTCTTATATTTTAATTCCAGTTAAAATGAAATTTAAAATGGGGTAGCTAGGTGGCATAGTGAATAGAGCATGGGCCCTGGAGTCAGGAGGACCTGAGTTCAAATTTGACCTTAGATACTTGACACTAGTTGTGTGACCTTGGGCAAATCACTTAATCCCAATTGCCTCGCCTTCCCCCCTCCAAAAAAAATGAAACTGAAAAGCAATGAGTCAGAGCATTCAGAAGCAAAATAAAATTGAATTAGCAGCAAGATTATGCCATACCATTATGGAACATTATATTTAATATTTACAGTCTAAATAAAACTATTTTTAAATTTATTTATTTTTTTTAAATGTAACTTTTTTTTTAGAGGGGGAGGCAGGGCAGTTGGGGTTAAGTGACTTGTCCAAAGTCACAAAGCTAGTAAATGTTAAGTGTCTGAGGCTGAATTTGAACTCAGGTCCTCCTGATTCCAGAGCTAGTGCTCTATTTACTGCACCACCTAGCTGACCCTTATTTTAAAATTTATTTAAACAATTAAGTCAATTTAACTAAATTTCCATGAATAATTAAAATGAAAAATTGTTCTTATTTTTATAGATTTGACTCACATGACTAGGGCTAGTTACAATTTAATTTTGACCTTCTTATTCACAGAAGCTATGGCTCTATTAATGTAGCTAAAAGTCACATGAAACTTTTTAGATGGCAAACTTTGGATTCACCATAAGCCTCAGAGACACCACCCCCCCCCTCCCCGAACATTTTGGTAAATAGTCTTGAGTCTCAGTCATATGAGGATCACTTGAAGGAAGTAGGAATGTTTAGTCTGGAAAAGAGAAATTCAGTGAGCATAAGATAACTGTCTTCATGTATTTGAAAAGTATCCTATGGAAGACAGATTATATTGGTGAGAAAAGCAATGGGTAGAAATTTCAATGAGGCAAATTAAGATTTGATATCAGGTAGAAAAAACTAAAACAAATAAAAATCTTTCCAAAAGTTGGAGCTGTTCAAAAATGAAATGG
This sequence comes from Pseudochirops cupreus, assembly GCA_028627135.1. NCBI lineage: Eukaryota > Metazoa > Chordata > Mammalia > Diprotodontia > Pseudocheiridae > Pseudochirops > Pseudochirops cupreus. The sequence goes on from CM053580.1 coordinate 304,828,925, forward strand.
GTTCTCTCAAGAGGTAATGTTTCCTCATTTTATATATCTTCAAACAGGAGCTGGATGATCATTTACCATGTATGTTGAAGTTAAGATTTCTCTCATTATGGGGTAAATTAGACGGCCACAGAGGTCCCATGCAATTCCAGTTTTCAATGATTTTTGTGACACCAATGGTACCATTATATGGGAAACTCAGAAACTACATAAATTAATATTTCAGAAATGTTCATACAAATTTTTTATAACATTTACTCAAAAAAAGCCTTGCACATTATGGACAATTAATATTTATTGAAAGTTAAAATGAATTTAGTTCTAAAATTTAAAAAGGAAATTGCAAATAGGTTTTAAAAAACTGACAAAACCAAGACAAACATAATATGTAGATTTCATTTAGCCCATGGGGTGGAAATGAAAGACACCTGAGTAATTGAAAGTACTTTTTCTTTCCGAGAATATAGTTTTATTTTCAGGATATGATGGTCACAGTGTAATTAAAGAAAAGATCCTCATTAAATTTCTATCAAATTAACATATATTTTGAGATCTTTTAGTGAAAAAATGTGAAGAAAAGCAAAGCCATTCCATGAACCCACATTAGAGCTATATATAGATAAGTGTAGTGATCTCTTGGAAATGAAGCATGATAAGATGTTAGCTGTGCACAAACTTTTCTAAAAAGAAAAAATCACCAACTCCAAGAAGGAAACAGATTGCGAGGAAGCATGTACGTGCGCCTGCGCACACACACACACACACTGAAAGCTCATGAGCCTGTACCTTTCATCTGGTGCCTACCAGTCTGCCTCCACTGCTTCTACATGACTACCTTAAAATTTAATGTCTTCACTATTTCTTTCTTTCTTCTTTAATACCTATATTATGTCTAGAGTTCTACAAATGAAAATGAAGAGAAGCTAAAATACAGCATACAGAGGTAACATGAAGGTCAGTGGCCCTGAAACATGGTAAGAAAGCTATTATTTCCTTGTGCATTCTGTACTCTTTTTTTTCAGAGCTGTACTCCTTGTTCCTACTGAGAAGATGATTATGGTTTCAAGTGCATACAGCAGGCTTCTAATTAATCAAAACCTAGGAAACTTCCTTGAGTCGGGAGACTAAGGTAGTCTCTTGTATCTTCAAAGTGAAGGCAATTTCTGATATCTTCTTATAAAATTAGAAAAAAAATGCTGAATGTCATTTTCTTTTTCACAAGGAAATTGACATAAGATCACTGAAGGGGGATGCTAATTACCAGGAGCTTTTTTTTTCAGCCTCAAAAATACACAGCCTCTCCCATTTAGTGGGAAGTAAGCTGTTAGATAAGTTCATAATACCTTTAGGGCAGTGGTTCTCAACCTTCCTAAAGTCTCCACCCTTTAATACTGGTATGTAGGTGTATCTGCATGTGGGCAGACTGGCCTGGAGATAGAGGAGCAGTGTCTCGGTTCCTAAGACCATTGGAAATATATGTTTTCCGATGGTCTTAAGTGACCCCTGTGACCCTTGTGAAAGGATCATTCGACCCCCAAAGGGGTCGCAGCCCACAGGTTGAGAGCTGCTGCTTTAACCAATCAGGGAGGTGCCTTCTTTGCAGAGTTTCTTAAAATTAATTTCTCTATCAGTTGCTATAATAATTATAGGATTTCTTCATATAGATAACAAGGACCATAGCTGTCTTTTGAAGATGGTGCTTGGATAACCTGATTCCTTCAGGGATGACTTAATATTGTCAGGGGTGAGGGAGGAGGGAAAGGGAGCCCAGTATGCTTAATGCTTCCATTAAGCCTAAACTTCCTGTATATTCCAATTCCCTCAAAGGGGTAGAGGCTTAATCCATAACACAAGCCAGGGGAACATTTATAGGTAAATTACAGTGCCAAGTCATAGATCAAGGATGTCCAATCTGTCACTGAGGAAACAGAAGCAATTAAAGTTTGGCCTGCGCCCAATGTATGTAGCACAACAACAGATAGCAAGCACTTCCCTACTGTAAATGTTTTATCTGTGGACAAAGAATCTGGTTTCAAAAGCCTGAAGACAGGCTTAAAAGGAAAGTTCACCAAAAGCACTGAAATGGGACATCAGACACAAGGAAACAAGTAAGTGAATTGTCTAGTATCACCTCTTTCTTGCCTGAATCATATTCTCTGTTACCTTGTGATTAGGCTTTCCTTGAAGACAGAGACTATACACTTGGCAAGAAAAAAAAACAAACTGCTATTCTTTTGTTGTCACATTGACATGACAAATGAAGATGAATGCTACCATCCTACCAGCCTGCATCATCTTCCCTCTGGAACATGGAGAGTGATGGATTTTTCAAGTTTTATACAACATTTAATGACAATTCCCATGGCCAAATTAGTCTTTATTAAAGAAGAACTATGTTAATGGCAATTTTCTAAATGTAAGATTCCCATAAAGAGAAAATGTACACACCTTATGATAGATTAGTGTGTCATTCATAGAAACATACCATTTTCTGCTACATCCTTCAGAGATGAGTGCCTATTATTTATTTTGAACACAACCCTTTGCATTTCAAATATACAGAGACAATTTATTTTTAATAATAAATTAGATCAGATGCATATCAAATCTATGAGACACATCATATGGACTAAATATTCATGAGGCATATTCGAAAATAATCATCTCTATCCTCATATTGTAATTATTTCATTGGCTTACTTTACTTACTAGAATGTAAGTTCCTAATATTCAGGGACTTTATCTTGAAGAAGTGCTCACGCCAAGTTTATGCTCCTTTACCACTCTACTGGTTCTGCTCCTACATCTCCAGATTTCTCCATGCCCAATAGTATTCTCAACCTGAAAGATCCCTCTATTCGTGAGGCCCAGCCCTTATATTCGTGAGTTTTCCCCTTAACCTCAATTTTGAGGAAATGCCCTTGCAAGCGTCAAACACACTCTCATTTTTTTTTCCTGACATTGCTGAGAACTCTCAGGATTTTTTCTCCATGCTCCCATGAGGTCACTTTGCATCCTCGTGTTCACCTCTTTTATTTATTGTCTTCTCCCATTAGAATATAAGCCCCTTGTGGGCAGGGACTATCCTTTTTTTCCTCTCCTAATTTTGTATTTCTAGTCTTCAGCACATTAATAAATGCTTGTTGACTTTTATTGCACTTCATTTTGTTTTTGTTTACCCAGTCTCTAAAATAATGCCTTGGAGTACTTAAATATTTGTTGATATTAGCTGAATTTAAAAGATCTCATTTTACTCACAGACCTTTGTCAATGAGTATCTGATAAAGGTTTATCAATTTGGCTCCACTGGGTTTGGACTTCAGTGTTAAAGATAAAAGGAATTAATCATCCCCCTAATTTCTTGGTCATTGCATAGAGTACAGAGAAATTTGAATTCAAGTCACACCTTTGACACAAGAGATATGATGATTAGAAAGTGATTTAATCACATTGAATTTTGTTTAATTTTTTTTTATTTGTACAATACTAATATCCAAAGTTCTTTTTTGGCGAGATTTAAATAATAAAACATGCAAAAACCACTAAAAACCCTAAAGCAATATATAAATTTCAGCTATTGACATTATAAATGTCATTACTTTTTAGAGCAGTGGTTCTCAACCTTCTTAATGCTGGGACCCTTTAATACCCGAATGTGGGTGTATCTGCATGTGGGCGGACCCACCTGGAGACAGATAGAGGAGAGGTATCTCCGTTCCTAACACCATCAGAAATATGTGTTTTCCAATGGTCTTAGGCAACCCTTGTGACCCCTGTGAAAGTGTCATTTGACCCCCAAAGTGGTCGCAAGCCACAGGTTGAGAACCACTGTTTTAGAGTAATTCTCCAAACCTATTACAAAGTGAATTTCTGTGATAGGATCATGTTAGATTTAAAGCTGGAAGGCACCTTTGAAGACACAAAGGATATAACATAACTTATCATTTTATAGTTAAGGGAATTAGAACACAGAAAAGTTAAGTGACATCCCTAAGGTCATGCTGCTATGAGTAAAACACTTTAGAATGTGAGATCTTACGTGAAAATACTCAACTTGACGTGAACTAAGTAATGGAACTGAAGTTTGGAAGTTGTGAGCTAGCCTGGAATAGTATGGATTTGACTGAATTAATTATACTTGTTTCTAATTTCTAAAATTGTAAAGTTGGATTTTTTCTAAATTCTGGAGGAATAAAAAACATAAAAATCTGTTTAAGAGGGAAGCCGGAGATAATTTTTAAAGTGACAATGAATATAAGCAATCACAAAAGGTCACTTTGATTGCATTAGTTTTTTTTTCTCAAATAGGGTAAGAAATGAAGTAATTGATTGGGAAAAAAGTATGTATCTTACGTCTGACAGGATTCTGATATCCAAGACATATGGGCAACTACCAGAAATTTATAAGACCAAAAGCCAATCCTCAGTAAACAAGTAGTCAAAGAATGTGAACTGAACAGTTTTCAAAAGAACTGCAAATTATTGATGACTGTGACAAAGATTGTTTCAACTCATTAATAGTAGAAATGCGAATAAAAAAGTATTCAGATTTTGCCTTTAATTCCACAACTGACAAAATTGGTAAAGATAAACAAAGATAGTGATGTTCAATGTTGGAGGAGTTGTGGAAAGAGGTGCAAACTAATGTGCTGATGAAGGAGCTGTTAATAGGTCCAACCACTCTGGAAAACATTTAGGAGTTATCCAAAGAAAGTGATTAAATTTTCTATGTCCTTTGACCCAGAGATCTCACTACTAGGAATATGTCCCCAGCAGTCAGTGATCAAAATAAATGTCACAAATCCAGAACCATAGAAGATGGTGGCATAGAAGCACAAAACCACCATGAGATCCCCCCATAACCACCTCAAATACCTAGAAAATATGACTCTAAACAAATTTTAGAGCTACAGAACCCACAAAGTGAGAGAGAGAAACAAATTTCCCACTGAAAGCAGCCCAGCAGGGGGACAGGAAGGGTCCATCACAGCATGGTGGGATCCGAGACCAGCCCCATGTGGGTGGTGGTTGTAGCCCCAGGGAGGCCCAGAGCAGCAGTGGCTGGAGGGCACTTCCAAAGAGCAGATTGCCAGCAGCTATGGCAGTTTCCAGAAATATCAACCCATAAATGCCAAAGACAAAGTAGAAGGTCAGTGAAGAATTCTGTTGGAATTGGGGGTGACGTAGTGTGGTCAGGTCTCTGCCCCCAAAGCAAGAAGCTGAGGAGGCACAGGAGCTGTGCAGCCACCTCCACATGGCTGCTTCAGAGCTCTTGGCCTGCAGATTGTAGGGAGACCAAGCAGCCACTCAGAGAGTAATCACTCTTGCCTTAATCTGCCTGGATATGGATTGCAATCTTCAGTTGTGGTCTTGAGGTGTGTGACCAGCGAGGCAGAGCTAGTGAGGGCAGCAGAGAGGGCACTCAACTAATAGCTCTAGCAGCTTTGAAAACCTCAGCAATTTGGGACAAAGCTCACCACTCTGGAAGCAGAGTTCTAATTTGGCAAAGAGCTCAATAGTCAAGTAATTGAGTGGCAACATGGGCAAGCAAAGGAAGCAAAGCAAGCACAGCTATTAAATCTTAGATATTTTGGGGGGGGGACAAAAAGGATGAAAGCATGGAATGGCAGAAAGACAACACAGTCAGAACTTCTGCACCAAAAGCTTCCAAGAAAAATATAAACTCATTACAGGCCATGGAAGAGTTCAAGAAGGATTCTGAAAATCAAGTAAGAGAAGTGGAGGAAAAATTGGGAAGAGAAATGAGAATGTTCGAGAAAATTATGAAAAGAGAGTCAACAACCTGACTGAAGAAAATAACTCCTTGAAAAATAGACTAACTCAAATGGCAAAAGAGGCACAAAAAGCCAATGAAGAGACAAGTGCTTTAAAAAGCCAAATTTGCCAGATGGAAAAATAGTTTCAAAAGCTCACTGAAGAGAATAATTCCTTCAGAATTACATTGGAGCAAATGGAAGCTAATGACTTTATGAGAAATCAAGATACTATTCAACACATCCAAACAAATGAAAAAATAGAAGGCAATGTGAAATATCTCATTGAAAAAACCACTGACCTGGAAAATAGATCCAGGAGAGACAATTTAAAAATTATTGGAATACCAGAAAGCCATTATCAAAAAAAGAACCTAGACATCATCCTTCAAGAAATTCTCAAGGAAAAATGCTCTGATATTTTAGAACTAGAGGGCAAAATAGAAATTAAAGAATTCACTGATCACTTCTTGAAAAGGATCCCAATAAGAAAACTCCTAGGAATATTATAGCCAGGTTCTGAAGTTTCCAGATCAAGGAGAAAATATTACAAGCAGCCAAGAAGAAACAATTTGAATATTGTGGAAACACAATCAGGATAACACAGAATCTAGGAACTTCTACATTAAGGCATAGAAGGGCTTGGGATATGATATTCTGGAGATCAAAGGAGTTAGGATTAAAACCAAGAATCTTCTACCCAGCAAAACTAAGTATAATATTTCAGGGGAAAATATGATCATTCTATGAGGTGGAAGACTTTCAAGCATTCTTGATGAAAAAACCATAACTGAATAGAAAATTTGACATTCAAATGCAAGAAGCAAGAGAAGCATGAGAAGATTAATGCGGAAAAGAAATCATAAGGAACTTATCAAAGTTGAACTATTTACATGCTTACATGGAAAAACGGTAACTGTAACTTTTGAAATTTTCTCAGTATGAGGATAGGTGAAGGGAATATATATGTGTGTGTGTGTGTGTGTGTGTGTGTGTGTGTGTACACACATACATATATATGTCTATATAGGAAGGTATATGGCCATATGAATACATATGTGATTGTGTGTATGTATGTGTACAGGTATACATAGACAGAGGGCACAGGATCAATTGAATAGGAAGGGATGATATTTAAAATGTGAAATTGAGAGGTGAGAGAGGAATATAATGAGAGGAGATGGGGAGAGACAGAATGGGGAAAATTATCTCATACAGAAGAAGGAAGGGATAACCGTTACAACGGAGGGGAAGAACTGGAAGGCAAAAGGGAATGAGTCAACCTTACTCTCATTGAATTTGGCTTACAGAGGGAATGACATACACTCTGAATTGGGTATCTTGCCCTACAGGAGAGTAGGGAGGAAGGGGATGAGAGGGGGGATGATGGAGTTGAGGGCAGGTGGGGTGGGGATGGTAGTTAGAAGCATA
>CM053580.1:304836617-304862311 GCA_028627135.1 Pseudochirops cupreus
ATAACATATATGTATATGCTTACATATCTATATCTACGGTGCTACAGATAGATATAGATATGTAGATATAGATTAACTTGGGTTCGAATACTACCTTTGATACTGATTAGCTATATGACCTTGGGAAAGTCACTGCTTTTTTTTCTCAATTTCCTCATCTGTAAAATTGAGAAAATATTAGACTCTACCTCAGAAGGCTATTGTAAGAATCAAATAAAATAACACGTGTAAAATGTTCTGCAAAACTTCAAGTCCTGCAAATATACATCTTATTTTTTAAATTAAAAAAATTCCAAAGAACATAATCCTATAGTAAATAGCATTGTGAACTCTATTATTTTAATAAGAATATGATAAAAAAAAATCTTCAGTTCCAGAACCCTTACTTATCTATAATTGTAGGTTGACTTTGGAGGGAGATAATAGCATATTACCTTATGACTTCCTAAGCAGCAAGTTTCAACCAAATAATTCAAAGTTTCTAAAGGGTAATAGGGATTTTAAGGATACTTATCATTCAAGATTTGGGCTTGTTAATATAATTTATCTCCAGCTACCACAAACACTAATATCTCTAATAAATAACATATAAACCTGAAATCAGAAAGTTGGTTTGTTTTCAGTGAAAAGCTAGTTTGCATAGACATGAAAATTGCTTATTTGCATATGAAAATAGTGTTTGTGAAGCAGCTATCTTTCATGCATACTATGCTTTACTGGGGGAAAAAAAATCACTATTTTTTATTGTTGTTTCTAATTCTACATATTCCATGGGGTTGGAAGGGAAGGCACTGTTGTTTGCTGGCCAAATCTATCTGTAGAATCACAATTTAGAGGTTCCTCTATCCTCTAAAAGTACTTTGTTTATATTTTATCTTTTATATGGTATTTTCCTCTCAGTACAAGGCAAGTTCCATAAGGGTAGGGACAGTTTCAATTTTGTCTTTCTATCCCTGAAGCTTACAGAATAATCTGGCACATAATAGGTACTTAATTAGCGCTTTCCAAATTGAATTGAAATTGAAATTTGAAGCTTGAACTAGTAATTAGTGGTTTATAGAAATTGAAAAGATTGTTTTTTTAAAGTATCAAATCAGAGAAAATTAAATTGTATCTTATGACACAGGAAGTGGGGAATTTCCCGGCATGGTGTCACATACCTGTATGTAGATAATTAAATCACCAAAATTGCTAAGTTAAATATTTGACTTTTTAGCAATGGCTCATAAACAGAATGGGGGAAATGATAAATTTCCGTTGTTTCTTTTTAAACTTTCAAAAAATAAAATATGGTTGATCATTAACAAACCATAAATTATTAAGAAAAGATAAAAAATAAGAATAGTACAGGTAAGAACATGATCCATTTCTATAAAAGCTGATTAGCACCAACTAATCTTTTAAAATCAATATGGTTCACTGAATGAATAAACAAACAAATAAATAATATTCCAAATTGGGTTGTGTTCTTCTACATAAGAATTTAAAAATGAAATTAACTAGACATATTTTAGAACAAAATTGAGTTAAAATTTGGTCAACTCTCAGTCTGCTTATCATACTCCCCTATTTAAGGAATGAAAGATTTTATTATAAGTAAGATCAACTTTTTTTATTACTTTGATAATAAAAAGATATTCTAGTATTACTTGATGGCTAGTGCGATTATTTTTATGGGCATTAAAACATTTTGTGTTTTTTTTTTTCTTTTGCCAAGTTGTATAATTAAAGAAAGGGCCAAAACTCTATTCCAAGAAATATTTAACAAAATATATAAGAATCGTTATATCCTCAAAAGCAGAGGAGTTATGGGTGCCATTTTGATTTCTACTTTCAAACAAGGAACCAACTAGGCATAATCTCTTGTGGGAAGACAGTTTATTACATTGTTGGGGGGGGGGGGGGGAGAAGCACTGCACTATTTAATTTGAACTGTATGTGATTAACGTTATCCACATCCAGAAAATCACACAGCCCCAGTAACTCTTTAGAATGCTGGAGATGGCTAAAAAGTATTTTTACTTCCCACAGGTCCCAAACTCACCCAAAGCACCCTTGTTTAGGGTTACCATACCCAAGATTTGTGACAGGTCAACCTATGTTTTAGCTTATTATGGTGGTTCCACTGTGGGCACCTTTGTCTAAAACCTATATAATATATACGCTCCAGAGCTTGCGAGAAACGGAGCATACCTCCTTTTCCTGCTCACTCTTATCTACCAAATGTTCTAACAAATTTCTTTCTAAAACTATTTCACATTTTGTGGTCTGTTTTCATGAACTATACCCCACAGTGGAATATTCCTCTGAATCTCCAGGATATATCATAATATCTACTGAGATGAATAGGACATTCTCTAATCTGGTCAAATATTGCTAAAATTTGAATGCAAGGTATTAGATCCAATATGATGGCAAATGTGGGCTAAGTAAGTAATGACTGAACAATCTATAAAAAAAATGCACATAAGATAGTAAATCAATGTGAAAGTTCTTGCCTTTACTATATATTTCTGTCTCTAGAAAGCACTAACAATAGCCTTCATGTCAATATGTGAGGGCATACTTAAACATGTGCTACCCTATACTGTACCTTACAATGTCCATTTCTAATAATAGATGTGCTACTGTTTCACCAAAGGCCAGGCCAAAGAAAAATTCAATAGTTCTCACTGAATCATAGTAAAGACAGCTATGCATATTCAGTGCAGATTTATAACAGAGTGATAGTTAGCTAAGTAAGGAAGAAGCATCTAAAACTAATTACCTTCTCTTGATATTGTCTCCGGGAGGAATCCAGAGATTGTATTAATGCAGTGGCATGGCCGACAAACATGGCATAACAGGTTGCCCCTACAATCATACTCAACATGGTGATCCACAGATCTGACATGCTGACTGGAGCTTGGGCTCCATAGCCAATGCATAGCATGTGACTCATAGCTTTGAAGAGTGCATAGGAGTATTGTTTTCCCCACGAGTCATTCTGTAAGGAAAAAAAAAAAAGAAAGAGAGAGAGAAAAGAGAAAACATGGCTGAGATAGCAAGAAGGAAGAAGGAAAAATGTATTATGCATAAAATGAAACATTCTAAATGACTTGGTTTGTTGTACCACCTTGTGATGGTATATACTATACCATGCATTCACTTTTTCACTAAATGACTACTCATCTTTATTAGATTTTGCTTAACACAGCAAGAAGGAAAAACTCACATTCATTTAGTAACTATTTCTAAATAAGCTGAAAAAGAAAATTTGTTTTATTAAGTCATTGACATTTCTTTGAATCATCAAGAAAACTGTTTGAATAAATAATATCCCGGAGATTTTAAGCAATGCTTAATAATTTATTCAAAAGTAGTTAGGTAACACAGTAGATAGAGTGCTGGGCCTTAAGTCTGGGAGCTCTAGCTTCCTGAATTCAAATCTGGGCTCAGAGACTTAATACTCTAGTATCTCTGCCAATAAATCCCCAAATAGGGTCACAGAGAGTCAGACAAGCCTGAAAAATGGGTGAACAACAAACAATAATTGGCTTGTTGTTGTTACTGTTGTTGAGGCATTTTTTAGTCATGTCTGACTCTTTATGACCCCATTTGGGGATTTTCTTAGCAAAGAAACTAAATCTGTTTGTTATTTCCTTCTCCAGATCATTTTATAGATGAGGAATCGGTGACAAATGAAGTTAAATGACTTCCATAACTGTCTGGGGTTCAATACTGAACTATGCTACATTTCTACCTCTAATATATATTATGTGCAATCCTGCACAAATCACATAACTTTTATTCTCTAAAACTTTAAGTTGCAAAGAAGATATGAACCTGATAGGATAGAACAAGCTGCCGTATTTGGAAATTCTTCAAATCACTGAATTCACTGGTATAGTCCTTTTGTTCAAAATAATATCGATGCCTTTTTTCCCCAGTAAACAAGTTACTGCATACCTGTTGGGTTAACACATTTCCCCCCTTCCCTGAATTAGGAGAAAGACCTGCACTTCATTTCCATTTCCACCAATAGCCAGTTATATAACCTCAGACAGATCATTTCACCTCCATAAAACTCCATCTTTGCATCTCTAAAGTGTAGGTGATACCTGAACAATCTATGTCACAGGGTTACTGTTTGGATAAAATAAAGGCATAATTGAGAATAGACTGTGAACTATACAGCTACTATAACTATGTACATATAAGGTGGGAGTTCCTGTGACTATAGGATATGTCTAAGACAAAGGTATATATGTGTACTTGAGAATGTGTCAATGTGGCCATGCATATTTGTGGCTGTTTATGCTTGGTTGGAGATATTTTGAAGTGTGTGTGTGTGTGTGTGTTATTTTGAAGTATATATACATATATACATACATGTGTCTCTGCTAATATACATATATGTCTAGATATCAATATATAGATATACTGGGGCGGCTAGGTGGTACAGTGAATAGAGCACCAACCCTGGAGTCAGGAGGAACTGAGTTCAAATCCGGCCTCAGACACTTGATACACTTACTAGCTGTGTGACTTTGGGCAAGTCACTTAACCCCAATCGCCCTCCAAAAAGCCCCCCCCCCCCAAAAAATCTAGATATACAAAAAAACTACATAAAAGTTAGTCAAGGAAGGAAAGTACTAGTAATTGAGGATAAAGGGCAAAAATTCCATGCAGAAGGTGCTGAATTGTAAAGGTAGAGAGGGACTCTTCCAGGCAGAGGTGGGGAGGGAATGTATTACAGTCACTGGTGAAGCCAGTGCAATATTCTTTTTCCTTCTCCCTCTCTCTTCCTTTCTTATATGTGTGTACATATACATACATACATATATATATATATATGTATATATATATAGCAAAACACACATATATACACATATGTATACATGTCACAGCCTCTGTCCATTTTACAGATACTAACTAACCACTTCTTTACTCAAAAAATAAAGCATTTTTTCCTCTATTAAATGTATCTCCACCTAAACCTATGCATTCTCCATCCATTCCATACAGTTCTTTATAACCTTACAATATCAATAATTTCAAACCCTTCAAGTTGTTTTTGAATTCATTTTTAACTGATATATGAAGCTTCTTGAAATAGAGTTTCAAGCATTTTGTAATTTTCTAGAAAACTGACTATATAGCAAACTGAGTCAAAGTATGGGTTAATCTTTATAGATTTTGGTACATCATTCTCTTGTTGAAGACACAAAAATAATAAGTTCTATTCATTATTTGAATAGGCAAGGTCAAGTAAAGACATATAGGAAAACTGCTTATTTATAAAACATGAGTAAACTGTCACATTAAAATAACTTCTAAAATATTCTGATTGTTTCATATAAATTGAAATGAATAATTAATGAAATTAATAATGCATTAAAATTGTTTATTTTTAAAAAGACTAATGTGTCATCTCTGTAATCTGCTGCACTAACATTCATCAGACATATTTCTTTCTGGTGGCAATCAGAACTAGTTTTAGACATTATTTCATTCTCTCTTCTCCATGGAAATTTAAAATTGCTTTTAGTAAAATATAATTGGGTTCTGAAGGTGTCCAACGTGCCACAAACATGAAATGGGAGTCTGAATGACCAACATCATATGTGGTTCAAGGAGTTTAAATGCAGCTTTGTGCATGTCCATTTACAACTAATCATTTAAATCTATTGAAATTCACTTCCAATAAAACCCAGGATATGATGCTGATGCATTTATTAGAAGACATGTTCTCTAAGGGATAGATAGAAAAGTCTTATCTAAGTAAAACTGAGCTTTCTTCTTTTGATTTTAGAGTCAAACTATAAAACCCTGAAAGTACTTTAAACATTTTGGAATGGACAGTCTTATATTGTTACAAGATCTTGATGTGTTAATGAATAGATGCAGCATGGCCTTATGGAAAATGAAGTTATTTAGAGCCAGAACTGAGCACTACTCCTGGCTCTCATACTTACTAGATGTGTGACCACAGATATGTTGCTTATCTCCTTTAATTATCAGTTTCCTCATTTGAAAATGGAGGGTTACAATATTTACTCTAGGGCTGTGTCAGAGAAAGCTCCTTGTGATATATTTTATAAATGTGAGTGATTCTTGTCACAATGGATAACAAGGATGATTTGTGAGACAATTCACCTCATCACAAAAATAATAAGAATTAATAGATTCAAAATGTGGAACAGTAACATCAGAAAAATAGTCACAGAGGAAAATTAATGGAAAATTCATTTCAATTGAATAAGAATCTATTGATGTCCTACTAAGTGACAGTCACTGGGCATATGAAAACAAATCAAAGGGGGAAAACAGGTCCTTCCCTCAAAGAACTTATATTCTACTTGCTCTTTTGCTAGGTATGTCTTGCTGAATCCCAACCTGGCAATAGTCCTATGATTTCCTTTCTCATTTCTTATTTGCTTGATGATGAACAATGTTGAGAAAGGCTATACAAGGTGTTGAAAGAGCCCTCTACTAATTTATGTTATCCATTCTCAATTGGGAGCATGCTATAAGTCAACTGTTAGACTTTTGATATTGACTATTAGATCTCTAGTCTAAAGCATTTCTTCCAAAACTTCTTTATTTTCCTTGAGTAGGTTATAGCTTCAAACCCCACCTCTTTCACAAATAAAGAGTTTTGTCTCATTTTGTAAGAAAAGAGATTTTCTCATGAACATCTCTTCAATTCTATGCTTCAGTTACTTCAATATCATTTGATATCTTTTCTCCTTCTTTGGCTGAGGCCCTGAGATTTAGTCCTTGTCTTTTCCAAAGTCATGCTCTTTATTTGTGACCTTGGTCCAGTGGTATACTGGTAAATACTTAACAACCAGCTCTCTGAAAGTAAATTATTAACATTTACATATCACTTTCTGAAGTCTAGAAATCAATAAAATAACAAATTAAACATATTTATTGAGAGAAGCGAACATGATTTTCCCACAATGAAAAGGTGTAGAGGTGTAGGAAACTGTATTAGTGGAGGGAATCTGCTTCCTAAATGAGATCATAGATCTCTTGAAATAAAATTTCAAATCTCATCTTGGTTTTCAAACAAAGTTTAAAAATGTTTTGTGAAACTGTACACAGCTACATTGATTTATGGCTGTTTTTAGTAAAGATAATACAAAATAATATCCAATTTTTTTCATAAGTTTTTATTACTCTACATCATTTTTACTTTTCACTGACATACATTAAAAATGTATCACGAGGAAAAAAACCAGACAAGGAGTATAGAAACTGCTTTTACTACTGGTTTTTCTAATAACTTTGGTCTTTAAACTTTGGCAAGTCACCCGGTATCTCTGTGCTCCAGTTCCTTCATAAAATTATAGGTTTAGTGTTTTGGAAAGCACTTTGAAAATATGCAAATAAAGAGACAAAACTGTTCATGCAGACACAGAACCTACACACGCATATGTTTGTATATATGCATGTATATGTATAGACATACATTTACATACAAACTTAGTGATAGCAAAGAAATGGATACCTATGTATGTATTTACACACACATACACACACATACACACACATACACACATTGTGATAGCTAAAAATTGGAAACAAAGTAGGTGCCCATCAATAATTAGGGAATGACTTCTGTTAAAAGTGCTGTACTCAATATGCCAGCAAATTTGAAAAACAAAACAGTGGTCACTGAATCAGAAAAGATCAGCTTATATCCCAATCTTAAAGAAGGGCAATGCCAAAGAATGTTTAAATTACCAAATAATTGCATTATTTTACACACCAGCAAAATTATGCTTAAAATTCTGCAAGCTAGGCTTCAGCAATATGTGAATTGAGAATTACCAAAAGAACAATCTGGTTTTTGAAGTTGTAGAGGAACTAGAGACCAAAGTGTCAACATTCACTGGATTATGGAAAAAAGCAAGGGAATTCCAGGAAAAAAAAAATCTTCTTCTTCACTGACTGCACTAAAGCCTTCGACTCTGTGGATCACAACAAACTGTGGCAAGTACTCAAAGTGATAGGAGGGACCAAACATCTTACTTGTTTCCTGAGTAATCTGTGTATAAACCAGAAGTAGCAGTTAGAAGCAAACATGGAACTGATTGCTTTAAGATTGGGAAAGAAGTTTGAAAAGACCATTTCTTGTTGCCTTATTTGTTTAACTTATATGCAGAGTATATCATTCAAAACTCAAGCTAGATGAATCAAAAGCCAGAATTAAGGTTGCTGGAAGGAATATCAATAATCTTAGACATGTAGATGATATCATTTTGATGGCAGAAATTGAAGAGAAATTTAGAAACCTCTATATGAGGTGAAAGATGAAAGTGTAAAACCTTGCTTTAACCTTAACATAAAAAAAATGCAGAGCTCTTGGTAATTGATCCTATCACTTCCTGGCAAAAAGAGGAAGATGAAATGGAATCAGTGTCAGATTTTATATTCTTGTGATCAATGATCCCTGTAGCCAGTGACTGCCACCAGGAAATAAAGATACTTGCTCTATGGAAAGAAATCTGTTGCAAAACTTGACAGTATATTAAAAAGCAGCAATATCAACTTGCCAACAAAGATTAACATAGTAAAAGGTAGAGGGTTTTTTTGTTTGTTTGCTTGTTTGTTTTTGATTTTCCAGTAACAACGTACAGACATGAGATTTGGACTATGAGGAAAGCTAAGCACCACAAAATCTATGCTTTTGTGTTGTGGTGATGGAGAAGAGTTTTGAGAGTCCTTTGGATAGCAAGGAAACCAAATCAATCAATACTTAAAGATATTAGTTCATGCTATTCACTGCAAGGTCAAATCTATCCACGTAATGGGAAGAAAGGGCTTGTTAGAAAAGACCTTGATATCAGGAAAGATTGAAAGCAAAAGGAAAAGGAGAAAGCAGAAGATGAGATGGATATGCAACCAATGAAGATGAACTTGGACAGATTTCAAGAGAGTAAGAGGGTAGAGAATAGGAAGGCCAGGAGTACTATGATCCATGGGGTCATGAAGAGTTAGACATAACTAAATGACTGAATAAAACAAAACAAATTGCACTATGTGAATTTGATGAGATATTGGACATTATGAATCTTGAAGAGATTCATATTAATAGTTAAAACATAAACAGGAGAAGGAGAATAAGGAGGAGGAAGTGGAAAATGAGGAGGAGGAGGAGGAAGAGAAGGAAGAAGTGGAAGAAGAAAAAGAGGAACAGGGAAAAGAGGGGAAGAAGGTTAAGGAAGAGGAGAAGGAGGGGGAGGAGGAGAAGGAAGAAAAGAACAAGAACAGGAACAAGAAGAACAAGAACAAGGATAAGAACAAAAAAGAAGAAAACAATGAACAAGAACCAGAATTAGATGATGATGAAGATGAAGAGCCAAGAAAACAATACATATAAAAACTGTAGCAATCCTAATTGAAAGAATACCAACCAAAATTTTATTGCAAACAAATGTTGTAAAATTATAAAGAACAAGCATCATTGCAAAGAAGAGATATGAAAAGCTGTGTCCTTTGCTGAAGTGGGAGGTCCCTGATTGTGGAACATTGAATATATTTTCACACCTTGTCAATATATTGACTGGGTTGCAGATGCTGTCTCTTTCTTTTTCTTCCTTTTTGCTCTTTTTTTTCCTGTAAAATATTTTGCATTCTATGGGATAGCTCTCTGGTGTGGAGAGAAACAGTAAGGAGAAATGTAGTCAGTATAAAAACAAATAATACTGATAAAATTTCATTTAAAATGAGATAGATGAGTGTTCTAACAGATGTCACTTTCAGCTCTAATAGTCTGATTCTGAGAAATTTTCAGGAGAATTCTATTGCATTCTAGTAAATGACAGAGTTAGTTCTCTAATCTATTGGATCAAATGATTTAGAGGGGAAGTGAAGGGAATGAGTACATGCATACACATATACATACTTTCATACATACCTACATATGTACATACACACATATGTATATATGTGTATCTTTGTGTCAGGCACTGTGTTAAGTTCTTTTTACAAATGCCACCTTATTTGATCATCATAACAACCCTTTGAGGTAGCTGATATTATCAACTCCATTATATTGTAGAGAAAACTAAGTCAAACTGAGATTAAGTGACTTTCCCAGGGTCACACAGCTAGTGAGTATTTGAGACAAATTCGAACTCAGATCATCCTAAATCTAGGCACAATGGTCTCTCTGCTGTTAACTAGCAGCTTCTACAGATGGAAACAGTCTTAGAAAATATCAATTCTCACTCTTTATTGATGATTAAACTAAGGTCCAGAGATAGAAAATTATTTTCTTCAAGTCACACAGATTTTAAACAGCAGATTTATTTGGTATGTTTGGATTTTCTGACTCTACAACCAACATTCTTGACACCATACCACATAGCCTCTTCATGAACTGAAAGAAGCTACTGGTATCTCTCTAGGGCATTTAAAGGAAAAAGTGAGGTTTTCATCAAAGATGTCCTCCAAAGATAAAATCTTTAGAGAACTGAGGTCAATAGAAGCAGTCTCTTGGTTGATTCACCCTATCACGTGCCCCATTCCTGGTTTTCTACTGGCTTAGAATGTCCAAATTGCTTGCCTATCTCTTTCCTATTCCCAAAGTGTTGAATCTAGAAGTACAGTCTGTTATATGATAGGGATATTCCTCTGAAAGGAAATCCTTACATGCAATTGAACTCTCCAGAGAATACAACAGGAAAAGGTGGCAAAAAGATGGAAGATTGAACACTGGTACCTCAGTTTGAATTTTCTGCTTATATTTTCCTTTACTATCTTCTAGTGAAGTCTTCTATGTATGAATATTAGTTGTTATTCTTGGTCAAAGCAAAAAACAAAAAAAAGAAGAAGAATTTATCTCCAACATTATACTAGCAGATTTATGTTTATACACATCAAGGGTAAAGTCTGATAATGTTCAGCAAATACATACATTTTGCTTATACAGCTATATTCAAATTAATGGTTAATGAACTTCAATATTTCAATGCTTTAAAAGAGAATAATAACAACTTACATCTCATTTGAGATTCACAAATTCTTTGTGATAATCATTAAAAATATATATTTTAAAGATGGAGAATCTGAGTCTCATAAACATTAAGTGAATCACAGTGCTATGTTATTATGTGTCAGAGACATGATATGAACCAAACTTGTTCTTACTATAGTTGAAGCAGTCTAAACATCATCCATTTTGCCTCTCAAGGAGTTATAATTTCATCTTTGAAAGTGTTCCCTATAGTAAAAGAGATTCCAACCTCTCTATGCACAAGCAGAATGGTCTTCATAACTTGTTGGGTGTGGGGGATGCAATTGTACTAAATTCTCAAAATAATTTGTGATCTCATCCACAGAGGCACTCCTTTTAATTATGCAGATACAAATCCCTGCATTATAGCCATCTGGGACAACTTTCCAAGCCCTCCTATACATTCACCAAATAAATTGAGGGCCTTTCTTAGTTTTGGTAAGCCTCTTCAAAATTAGCCTTGGATGAACTTTGAATGACAAACTCATCAAATTCATAATTAGAAGCCCTTCTAGTTTAGTAGGATCTACCAAAGCTTAAAATGCACTGGTATAACCTACAGAAATCCACAATCACCCGCATGTCTAAGATGAAGCATCTGAGTAAGACTAATGAAGGGGAATTTATTTAACCTCTCAAATCACCATCTCTTGGCACAAAAAACTAGGGTTTACTAAATAAGTAAAAGTCATTCTCAAGCAGAAAAATTTAAAAATTCACCACAGAATAAATAATTTCTGAGGGTCAACACATAAATTTAAATGAAGACTACAGTCGTTTGTTAAATAGGTTAAATGAGTCAAAAAATGTATTAGGTTCTGTTCTGAAATATTTTCTAAGTTTTGTCTTCATTTAAATTGGCACTGTTCTAATTTTTTAAATTTTGTTTTATATATGCTTTTGGGGTTTACACCTGTGATTTCTTTGGTGCAATATATGATCATAAAGAAACTCAATCTCCCAAGAAAATCTGCACATGTTCTGCAATTTATAATCTTATTAATTTGCCTGGGACACTGAGAGCTAAAATGATTTGACAAAGGACAAACAACTAATATAGTCCCTTCCATGCCACTTCTTTATAGTGGAGAGGCCAAATCACCAATAATAGAAAATCAAATTTAAAAGGAAAAGAAAAGAATGAAAATTAATTGGTAGTTCTGTGTCAATAGAAGATCACTGGAGGGAATATGACAATGTGAATCAAATTTGTACTGGAATTTATTAATATCTGGTTCTCAATTGATTTTTTTTCTGCTGGAAGTTTTCTGTGATAAAAATCTATTTTCTTCAAGTTCTCTTAAGTATAGTTGTAGCTCTTTTTGTTAGTTAAGAAATAGATAAATCCTGTATAGAATTTCTTGGAATCATAGGTAGAAGGAAACATAGATCACCTAAGGCAGGGAGCCATGGGATCTGCCGATCTGTAAGGAGTTCATAAGTTGGGACAGTGGGGTTGTTAGACTCAGATGAGAAATATTATATCTTTATTTTTATGTGCTTCTACCTGAAATTCACAATTTTTCAATTATTTTTTTTAATTTGGAGAAGGGTTCTATAATTATTAATAGATTGTCAAAGTATCCTACAATACAAAAAAAGAAAAAAAAGGTTAAGATTTCCTGACCTAGGTTGATTTCATCATTTTACAGATAAGAAAACTATCTCAGGGAATTGGGAAGCTTATTCAAGGGGGAACTGCTTGTAAATGGGAATTATGAGACTTTAACTTAGTTCTCTACTTCCAATACGTTATCAAGTCTGGAAAACTGGATAGAGTATTACAGCACTTGAGGAAATGTCTATAGGACTAATGCTATACATGAAAAAATTGTTTGAACTGAACAACTTCTACTATTGTTTCCAATGTGTACAACATTATCACCTGTTTCAGGAAAATGGCTTCACTATGTCCATTTACCTGTAAGTAAGCTAGAAAACAATTAAATTGAATTATTGTCGACTTTTTCTGTACAGTGGCACAGAAAATGTAAAATAATAATAATAACAATTGTGTTTCAATTACCAGATATGAAATTCAGACTGGACTATCTCTAATGCATCATTTTGCTTTAAGAGAAAAAAAAATCTTTAATTGGTTATTCTAATTTGAAGCCATGTCTTCTCTAACTTAATCTCTCAACAATACGAGTTTCTGAAGAATTCCAAAGGAATGATAGTAATTTCAAAAAATGCAAAAAATCAAAAGTTCATGTCACCAAAACATGCCATAGCTGGTTTCATGGTACCTAGATTGTAGTTCAGTCATAACATTATAATTCTAGAAAAATCCCTTATTGTGTGACAGCAGAGGGTATTGACCATTTGCAATTACTTTTACGACTCATGGCCTTAATTTGGAGTTCTTATCCCCTAAAATTCATTCCCTGGATCCTTTATGTTAAAGGCATGGAGCCAAAGCCTCACATCTGATGGAAGTCTCCTAACACCACATAAGCCTATTACAAATATCTGTTTCATAGCATGAATACCTCTGTAAGCCCAAATGCAACTTCATAGAAAGCTTTAATACCAGAGTGTGTTTAAGAAAAATAAAAAGTAGACTTCTTAGATCAATTGAATTAAATCAAGTTCCTACTTTAGTAGAACTGGAAGAGGTTATATTCCTAGGAGATGGTCTCATCTCATAAAAATCAATTTTACTCCAGTATTGTGGTTTTCCCCTCAGGCATAGCTTATCTTCAATCAGCTATATCCCTGCTTTCAGATAACTGATTTAGAAATCTTGAACAAGCATGTTATTACAGAGAAAGAAGTAGGCACTTTTAAACAGTTTGTTTTGGGAGGGTTTTTTTCCTCCAACTTTTACTTCTTTTTGGCTTTGGTTCCTGCCAAACACTGATAAAACAGTTTGAGTAGAGAGAACCTTACCTTGCTTATGGTAAGTTGTTCTTGATTCTTTTGGAGAGAAAAGCAAAAACAAAAACAAACAAAACCCCCTAAGAATATAACAGTATTTCTCTAACAAAGGGAGGTGATCTAAGATGCTGATTTTATTGACAATTTTCCTACCTTGAAAATACTACTGCAGTTCAAAGGCTACCAGGTCAAAGAATCACAGAATCTAAGAATTGGTGAAAACTTCTTTACCACTTAGTCTAAATGACCAAGAATTTCTTCTATAACATACTTAGCAACTAATCATCTAGCTTTGCTTAAAGACCACTACTCAAAGAAAGACCACTGGGAAATGTGTGTGGTGTGTGTGTGTGTGTGTGTGTGTGGTTTTGTGTGTGTGTGTGTGTGTGTGTGTGTGTGTGTGTGAAGGAATAAGCATTGTTAACCACAATTTATTCTGTACCAGGCACTGTACTAAATGTTTTACAAATATAACCTAAATTTAATCTATCTACTACTTCCCAAGGCAGTCCATTCGACTTTCACAGAACTGTAATTGTCTATAAACTTTTTCTTTACTTCAAAAATATGCTTCTTTGTCATTTCCATGTTTTCATCTTCATTCTGCCTTCTTGATCTAAGCAGAAGAAGCCTATTCTCTCTTCAATAAGCAAAGGATGAATAAATTAAGTATTTAATAAGCACCTACTATGTGCCAGGCTCTCTGCTAAGCATTTAAAAATGTCTCATTTGATTCTCAAAACAACTGTGAGAGACAGGTACTATTATTATCCTCATCTTAAGGATGGGAGTCCACTATCTTCCGTGTCAGTTTTTTCTGCTTTAGCTCTGTCAGCATTTTTTTTCTCTGAGTTATTTAATTGATTATCACATGGGAAGGCAGAAATGCAAACCCTTAGTCAACATATAGGATGTATTTTCATCTGAAGAATCATAAAGGTATAAAATCCCTGAGCAAAAATGCCTCATCCAGCAGGATAAGTCCTGAATGATGGGATGCCTGTGGTAGGAGGTAATGAAAGAAGGAAATGGTAAAAAGTTGACGGTTAAGATGGAAAATATAGACCATATTTCTCTCTAAGATTAGCCTCTTACTCCAATTTGTCCATTTTAATAGGCCGCTCTGCACATCATCACAACTGGAGGCAGTACTTTCATTTTTTAGAGGTAATGTTTGATCTAGACTGAATTTCCTCTATGGGCTATTAGTAACAGCATACAGAAGCATCAACAGAAAATAGCCAATGTTAGGGTTGCTAAAGAAGTAAAGATGTTATACCTATCAAGAAAGGGGTGATATTTACCATTCCAATTATTGAGCAGTCTGAAGTAAATGACTAGTTCAAGACAGTATCACTAGAGTTGTCATTCTTGATTATGCTCTCTAAGATATTATGGTCAAGAGAGGATTCTGCGAAGATGGTGGAGCAGGTCATAAAATTCCAAGCTCTCATGATTTTCCCCCACAATGAAGATGAAATAGCACCTCAAGGGCAATAATGAACAGAAAAAATAAATGAGAAGGGGCAAAACAGGGGTCCTTCAGGGACAGTCAGAGAAAATTTGAAAAAAAAAGTCCCAAGATGAATGGCAACAGTAGCAATGGTTTCTGGAGCTCTCAGCCCACAGACTTAATATATGAAAGTCACCTATTTTGACTTCCTGGAGCCTAGATAGTGGAGTATGCAGTAAGTAGCTCTTACCCTCCCTTACTGATGATGAAAAACATAGAAAATATCACCCCAGGAAAAGTCCTGAAACAGTGGAGTCAGCAAAAAGACAAAGTACAGCAGGCTTTTAAGTCAGGAGGCTAGGAGCATTAATAGGAAAGGCCGCTCTTGCTATGTCTGAAGGGGACCAGTACAGGACCAGAGGTGTCCTGGCAAGCCAGTAGCAAGCCCCACCTCAATAAGCCAGTGGGAGATACTGAGCCCCAGAGTAGTGGAGCAGGCAAGCATCACACGCCCTCTTTTACTTCACCCCTCTCCATACCTTGCCACAGCCAGGGAAATCAGCAGAAGCCAGTGCAGAGAATCACCACAAGCACTGGCAGACAGGCATACACCAGCAGCTGAATCTGCTCTAGTTCAGCCCCAGGTGAGGAGGCACCTTCTGGTAGCCAGACCATCCAGTCCCATGTCCCTACCTCAGAAGCTTCAGAGTAAGCCTGGGGAAATGCAGAAAAAACCTACCTGCACTAGGTACACACCAGTCAACATTACTAGCTCAAGCTTAGCACCAAGTAAGCAACCAAATCCCTACAGCCTCCAGCTGCCAGCATCTGAGGCCCTAGCATACAAAGCCAGTAACCAGGCCTCTATCCCCAAGCAGAAGAAACATGGGTCAATGTATCCGGGCCCCAGAAGCAAAGATCAGCTTTAAAAGCCAGGAAAAAAAGAAAACACCATGAGAAAAGACAACAAAGAAAAGCAATGACCATAGAAAATTATCATGATGACAAGGAAGGACAAAACACAAATTCAAGAGAGGACAACATTGTCTATATGTGTACATCTAAAACCTCAAAGGCGGATATGAACTATTCTCAAGCCCCAAAAGCCTTCTTGGAGGAGCTCAAGAAGAATTTTAAAAGTTAAATAAGACAGGTAGAAGAAAAATTGAACAATTCTTTTAAAAATACAATTCACAAAATCAGGGGGAAAGTACATTGAAGAAAACTCTTTAAAATGGCCAATGTACAAAAACTACCTGAAGAAAACAATTTTTTTTTGGCTTTTTTTTTTGGAGGGGAAAGGGCAGGGCAAGTAGGGTTAAGTGACTTTCCCAAGGTCACATGGCTAGTAAGTGTGTCAAGTGTCTAAGGCCGTATTTGAACTCAGGTCCTCCTGGTTCCAGGGCCAGTACTCTATTCACTGTGCCACCTAGCTGCCCCTGAAAACAATTCATTAAAATTTTGAATTGGGCAAGTGAAGGCTTGTCTCCATGTCTCTATAAGGCATCACAAATCAATCAAATAAAATCAAAAGAATGAATACATTGGAAAAAAAAAACACAAAATACCTCATTGTAAAAACAACTAACATAGAAAAATACATCCAGAAGACATAATTTAAGAATTATTGGTCTACCTGAAAGTCATAAGGAAAATAAAAGCCTGGATAGCATCTTACAAGAAATCATTAAAAAAAAAAACAAAAAGACCCAAAACATTGCCTGAAGTCCTGTAACCAGAGGGTAAAATAGTCATCCAAAGAATCTACTCATCACCTCCCAAACAAGATGCAAAACTGAAAACACTGAGGAATATTGTAGTCAAATTCCAGAATTATCATGTGAAGGATAAAATACTGCAAGCAGTCAGAAAGAAACATTTCAAATGTCATGGAACTGCAATCAGGATTACACAAGACCTTGCACCTTCTACATTAAAAGGTATCAGAGTGTATGGAATGCAATATTCTATAAGGAAACAAAGATTGGATTACGACCAATGGCTGGGCAACAACTACCCAATAAAACTGAGAATAATCTTTCAGGCAAGGAGATGGACATTCAGTGAAACAAGGGACTTCCAGACCTTCCTGATGAAAAGAATAGAGCTCAACAGAATATTTAATCTTCAAATACAAGGCTCAAGAGAGGTGCAAAAATGTAAACAGGAAAGAAAAAAATACATGTTATTCATTAAGGGCAAATTGTTTACATTCCTACATGGGAAGATGATACTTGTAACTCTTGAGAACTGTGACTTTATTATGACATTTAGAATGTGTGTGTGTGTGTGTGTGTGTGTGTGTGTGTCTGTGTGTCTGTGTGTGTGCATATATATACATAAACAGAGGGTATGAGTATAAGTTGACTTTGATTTGATAATAAAAATAAAACCCTAATTAAGTGGTGAAAAGGGATCGCAATAGGGAAAAGGAAAGTAGGAGGCAGAAAAGGGCAAATTATATCACATGAGGAGGCTAAAGGACATATTAATGTAAAGGGAAAGAAGAGAGGAATATGAGCATTGTTTGAACCTTACTCTCATCAGATTTGGCTCAAGGAGAGAATAACATACTCAGTTAAGAACAGAAATCTAATTTGCCCTATAGACAGTAGGAGGGAAAAGAGAAAAGAAAAGAGAGGGGGTGGATAGAAGGAAGGGTAAATTGGAAGGCAGCGGTCACAAACAAAACCATAATGATGAGGGAAAGGAATAAAGGAGAAAGAAAAAAGCATAAATGGAGGTTGGGGGAATAGGATGAAAAGAAAGACATAGATAGTAATTATAACCATGAATATGAATGGGATGAACTCTCCCATAAAATGAAAGCAGTGGAATAGATTATAAAACGTAATCCTACAATATTTTGTTTACAAGAAATACATTTGAAGCAGAGGGATGCACACAAAGTAAAGGCAAAAAGCTTAAGTAGAATATAATATGCCTCTGCTAAAGTAAAAAAAAAAACGGGGGTAGCAGTCCTGATATTAGACAAAGCAAAAGCAAAAATAGATCTAATTAAAATAGATAAGGAAGGAAACTACATCTTGCTAAAAGCTACCATAAACAATGAAGCAATATCATTACAGAACATATATGTATCAAGTGGTATAGAATCCAAATTCTTAGAGAAGTTAAAGGAGTTATAAGAAGAAATGATATTAGTGGGGGACCTCAACTTCCCCCTCTCTGAATTAGATAAATCTAACCACAAAATAAACAAGAAAGAAGTTAAGAAGGTGAATAGAATTTTAGAAAAGTTGAATATGGTAGAGCTCTGGAGAAAACTGAATGGAGATAGCAAGGAATGTACCTGTACTCAGTGGTACCTGGCACCTACACAAAAATTGACCATGTACTGGGGTATTAAAAACCCCAAATCCAATGCAGAAAGGCAGAAGTATTAAATGCATCATTTTCAGATCATGATGCAAGAAAAAAGTACATGTAATAAAGGGTCATAGAAACACAGATTAAAATTAATTGGAAACTAAATAATCTGATCCTAAATAATAAGTGGGTCAAGCAGCAAATCATAGACACAATCAAAACTTCATCCAAGACAATAACAATAATGAGACATCATGCTAAAAGGTGGGATGCAGCAAAAGCAGTTTTTAGGATAATTTTTATATCTCTAAATGCTTAAATGAATAAAAAAAGAGAAGATCAATTAACTGGGTGTACAACTAAAAAAGCAAAAAAAAAAAAAAGAACAAATGTAAAATCCCCAGTTAAATCCAAATTGGAAATATTGAAAAAGGAATGATTAATAAAATTGATATTAATAAAACTATTAACCTAATAAATAAAAATAAGATCTGGTTTTATGAAGGGAAAACAACAAAAATACACAAAATATTGCTTAATTTGATTGAAAATAAAGAAGAAAACCAAATTCCCAGTATCAAAAATTTAAAGTATGAATTCACCACCAATGTAGAGAAAATTAAAATAATAATTAGGAGCTATTTTGCCCAATTTCATGTTAATAAATTTGACCATCTTATTGAAATGGACAAATATTTACAAAAATATAAATTTCCCAGATTTTAACAGAAGAGGAAATAAAATATTTAACTCCATTTCAGAAAAAGAAATTGAACACTATGTCAACAAAAAATCAGCATAATCAACCATATCAACAACAAAACTAACAGAAACCAGATGATTAACTAAATAGATGTAGAGAAAGCTTTTCATAAAATACAATGCCCATTCCTATTAAAAACACTAGAGAGCACAGCAATAAATGAATTCTTACTTAAAATGATAAGTAGTATCTACCTAAAATTAGGAGTAAACATCATATGTAATGCAGAAAAGCTAGAAGCATTGCCAATGAGATTGAGGTATCCTGATAATGATATCCATTATCACCACTGTTATTCAATATGGTACTAGATATGTTAGCTTTAGCAATAAGAGAAGAAAAAAGGAATTGAAGGAATTAGACTATACAATGAAGAAACACATCTATCATTCTTTGCAGATGATACAATGGTGTGCTCACAGAATCTTAGAGAATAAAGTAAAAAGAAATACTTGAAATAATAAATAACTTTAGCAAAGTTTCAGGATATGAAATAAATCCATATAAATCATCAGCATTTCTATGTTTTGCTAACAAAGCCCAACAGAAAGAGATGGAAAGAGAAATTCCATTTAAAGTTACTGTAGACATTGTAAACTATTTGGAAGTCTTCTTGCCAAAATAAACCCAGGAACAATATGAACACAATTACAAAACACTTTTCACACAAGTAAAGTCAGATCTTAATAACTGAGGGAAAAAATGTTGCTCCTGGGTAGGCCAAGCTAATATAGTAAAAATAATAATGTTACCTAAATTAATTGCTTAGTCAGTGCCATATCAATCAAAGTAACAAAAAAAATTTCTAGACCTAGAAAAAAATGACAAAATTCATCTGGAAGAACAAAAGGTCCAGAATATCTAGGGAATTAATGGAAAGAAAAGCAAAGGAAGATGCCCTAGTCATAACAGATCTTTAATTTTATTATAAAGCAGTAATCATCAAAACCACTTGGTACTGGCTAAGAAATAGCTTGGTGGAGGAGTAAAATATGTTAGGTTCACAACACTCAATAGTCAATGACTATTGTAATCTACTGTTTGATACACCTAAAAACTCCTGCTTTTGGAACAAGAACTCATTATTTGACAAAAACTGCTGGGAAAACTGGAAAATAGTATGGCAGAAATTAGGTATACACCAGTATCTTATACCCAATACAAAGATAAATTCAAAATGGGTACATGATTTAGATATAAAGGCTGATACTACAAACAAACTGGTATAGCAAGGAATAGTTTACCTGTCAGCTTTATGGAGAAGAAAAGAATTTATGATCAAACAAGGGAAAGAGAACATTATAAAAAGCAAAATTGATGATTTTGATTACATTAAATTGAAACATTTTTATACAAACAAAGCCTACATAACCAAGGTAAGAAGAAAGCAGAAAATTAGGAAAGAATTTTTACAGTGTCTCTGACAAAAGCCTCATTTCTAAAATATATAAAGAACTAATTAAAATTTATACAAATACAAGTCATTCCCCAATTGATAAATGGTCAAATGACATGAACAGGCAGTTTTCAGATGAAGAAATTTAAGTTATCTACAGTAATATAAAAAAATTCTCTAAATCACTATTATTTAGAGAAATGAAAATCAAAATACCTCTGAGGTACCATATCACATCTATCAGATTGACTAACATAAGAAAATAGGAAAATTATAAATGTTGGAAAATCAGAACACTAATGCATTGTTGGTGGAGTTGTGAAGTGATCCAACTATTCTGGAGAGCAATTTGAAACTATGCCCAAAGGGCTATAAAACTGTGCATACTCTTTGACCCAGCAATACCACTTCTAGGTCTGTATGCCAAAGAGATCATTAAAATGGAAAAGGACCCACATGTACAAAAATATTTATAGCAAGTCTTTGTGTAGAGGCAAATAATTGGAAATGGAGAGAATGTCCATCAGTTGGGGAATGGTTGAACAAGTTGCAGAATTTGAATGTAATGGAATACTATTGTGCTATGAGAAATGATGATCAGATGGACCTCAGAAAAACCTGGAAAGACTGATATGAATTGATACTGAGTAAAGTGACCAAAATATTGTACACAGAAAGTCACATTGTGTAATCACTAACTTTGATAGACTTATCTCTTCTTAGCAATGCAAAGATCTAAGACAACTCTGATACACTCATGATGGAAAATGGTGTTCACTTCCAGAAAAAGAATAATTCTTTTGTAGATTTCTTAATGCAGATTGAAGCATATTATTTGCTTTCTCTTTTTTTTTTGTTTCTTCTTTCTCACAGTTTCTCTCATTGGTCCTAATTCATCTTTACATATTACACACCATCTAGGCTTGGGGGAGGGGAATGATGGGGAGAAAATGTGAAACATATTATGGAAGTGAATACTAAAAATGAAAAATAAATAAATAAAAATTTGTATGTCTACTAAAAACATCTCAGATTTGATCCCTGTGAAGAGTAAACACCTCCATGCTAGGTGCTAGATGTCCTTAAAAGGCAGCAACCCCTGGGTTTGGTTGGTTTGGGAGGCTGCCTCAGCCCCAACTGCAGTAAATTTTTCCCCCTGGACAATAAGGGGAGCTGTAGAAGATTTGGAACCTCTTCTGACAAGAAAGGCCAGACTCAGCTGTGCTGTAGAGACAGGGTGGGGCAAGAAGGAACCAGAACACACCCAGTGAGTATAGAAGCTGTAGGGCCAGGGACCCCACTGACACTTACTGGAAGTCTTGGTTCTGGTGGAAGAGAGAACTGAAGCAGAATCTGAGGCCAGAGGCACAATCCCCCACACCCCAGGACTAGAGAAGACTATAAAATCTATGCTACTAGAAAAAATGCACAGGCAAAGGAGAAAGAATGCCATCATAGCAACTTAGTATGGGGATAGAATAGACCTGGGTTCATTTTCAGAGGATACTGAAGCAAAGGAAACCTGTTCTACCCCCCAACGATAATGTCAAATGGTCACCTTCTCAAAAGAATTAATAGAAGAAATTTTTTTGAAAAAAGAATTTAAAAACCAAATGAGAAAGACTGAGGAAACAATTTAAAAAGAACAACATAAGAAAAACAAGAAGACTGTGAAATGAAAGTCAACCAATTAGAAAAGGAGATCCAGAATCTTAAGGAAGAAAATGACTCCTTGAAAATCAGAATTGGGCAAGGGAAAGCCATCAAAGTTATAAGAGAACAAAAAATAATAAAACAAAATAGAAAGAATGAAAAAATAGAAAAGAATGTGAAACATCTCATAAGAAAAACAATTGATCTGAAGAGTAGATGAGGAAAAGAAAGTGTAAGAATAATTGGACTACCTGAAAGTTATGATAAAAAAAAGAATCCTGGTACAATAATACAAGAAATAATTAAAGGAAAGTGTCCTGAAGCATTAGATCAAGAAGGTAAAGTAGAAATAAAAAAAAAACCACCAATCACCACATGAAAGATAGCTGAGCATAAAGTTGAATGAAAAATATGAACATTTAATCAACTTTCAGATTTTTTTAAGACTATGTAAGAAACAAATAAAACTGAACTTAGAAGATTTGACATGCAAGAGCCAAGAGAAATATAAGGTACATACCAAAGACTATCAAGAAATGACTCAACAACGACAGACTATTTTACCTTTTATGTATGTAAAATGTATGTTGAAGATTGTTATTAGTGATTGGATAGTTTGTTAGAAAGATTGGGTTAGACCTGAGTAGGATATAACTTTAAAAAGTAATATCATTCAGGAACAGCTAAAAAGACTAACACAAATGAGGTGAGAGAGGAAGAATAGACACAGAGGAATTAGATTGGAGAGGAGGTCTGTTCTGGTAACCTACTTTCTTTGGGGATGAGTTCAAGAGGGAACAATACATATACACATATATTTCTAGAAGAGTATAAAAGTCTTTTAAATTCTGAAAGAAGTAAAATTCTAAGAGGATATGGAAGGGGATAGGATAAGGGAGGGATCTCTAGAGAGAAGGGTGAGGGGATAGGTCAAAGGGGTATATAGAAGGATGTTCAGATTATGGAGGTAGGTTAAGTAATAGAAGGGCAAGGTAGTAGGTAGAAGTAGGAGTTATGAAGTATAGAAAATAAGAGATACAGATGAACATAAAAACAAAGCCCAAAAGTAGAATTTGTTACGGAAAGTATATGACTACATATTTTTGTATATATGTATATGTATATCTATCTATCTATATCTATATATCTATATATCCATATCTATATCTATCTATCAATATCTATCTATACATATATATCTATATCTATCCATATATATCTATATCTATATATATAATTTCTTGGCTTAATTTTAGTCTTTGGAGTGGGGAAAAGAAGAAAGTAAAAAAGTGTACAGTAGAGAACAACAACAACAAAAAACTAACAAGGAGATATTATGGTCAAAACTTTGGCCTTCCCCTAAGAGAAAAGGCTAGAAATAGACAGAAAGACTAAAGAATCCAAATATGCAACCATCAAACCTGAAAGGAAACGTACTAACATTTCTGTACATCCTAATACTGCTTTTTTCTTATTTGTAGTTCCAAAAATCCCTAAGCTTTGCTTATGTAAGTGATTTCATTTGAAGATGCCCCTGGCTTCCTTTTTTTTTATTCCTGAATACTAAATGTAGTCAAACTCAATGTTTGAGAGGTACTTAGGATATTGGCCAGTCCCAAAAGAATTTGTTGAATATCATGTTGTTCAGTGTCTCAAAGTTATGATAATAGGTACTGAGGTTGGATACATCTTGTAAGAGCTTACTCTTATCCACAGTCAACCCTATGCTTTGTTTTCAAATTATTACTAGGTAACCCTCTTGTTTTTCTTCCTTTAATCCTAAAATACTTTTGTTTTTCTTCCATTAAGTCTAAATGGACTAGAAAAATATAACAAAAGAAGTTCTTTTTTTCCTATATTTAATTTAATTTAATTTCGTTTCAAACACTTTTGAGAATGAACTCAATCATTTGCAAAGACAAAATACTGTGAAATCACCAGTTAGGTTATGGTGAGTATGTGGCTCAAGGCTCTCTTTCAAAATTTTGATCAGCTAGATCTAGAAGGGACCATTTATTTCATTATCTCTTCCAGGAAAAGTGAGAGCAAATTCTCCTTTTAGATGTATTGAAGAGAAGATTAAAAACAACCAAAAAGGAGGCTTAAGATTTCATTTTGCCCATCATCTTCTCCATCAGATCCAGGGGGAAAAAGAAACTAAATATTTGTACTTTAAAATGTTTTCTTTAAGCCAGTAAACTGGAACATTTTGGAAAGACATCCCAGAAGTAATAAATCTCCATGGTCAATTATTCACCACCAACCTTTTCAAATAAAAACCAAGAGTGCTCTTAGTGTGTCAAAAATACTCAAGTTTTAAAATGAAAAAAAAAATACATGGCATTGAAGTGATCCAATCAACTCTTGCTCATGCCAGTAGGTCCACTGGCAAAACAAAATCATAATTCTTGAATTATACCAGCTGTCTGAAAATTTGAATAAAGACCACATAAACAAACAGACAAAAAAAAAGAGAAAAGTAAAAACACAGGAACAAAACACCTTGCTTCCATTTAAATTATTTGAATGGACAAGATTATATTGAGTTCAATAACAAAACAGAATTTGAATGTGATCATATAGCTTAATATCACCATTTCTACACTCTATTAACTACCATATTTCATAAGCACAGGCTTCATACTCCCCTCCTTTCTCTCTCTCTTTCTCTCTCTCTCTCTCTCTCTCTCTCTCTCTCTCTCTCTCTCTCACTCTCACTCTCTCTCTCTCTCTTTAAACTTGCTACCCAAAGTTCACATGGATGATGACATGCTACTTTTATCGACAGTGACTCTGCAACGTGCCAAGTTGGCTTTGCAGTAAACAGTGTTTCTCTGATTCTCTTCCTCTTGTTGGGCACTGTAACATCAGGGTGTGATGGAAGATATATGCCAGAGAGAGAGCCAGTTGGGGGATGAAGTTTAGAGCAAGAAAAGCATTCTAGCCCTGAAGTACCCCACAGAATATGTTATTGTCACCAATTTGGACAATCTGGAGAAGTCTGATACCATCCTTTCTATAATGAGCTCCATGTGACCAAGGAAGGGCACCCTCTTCTGTTCAAAAAAGTGTCCCTGAACCACAAAGTCAAAAAATAAAAGATAATATGAAGGATATTTGAGATCTTCAGAACCCTTGTCATGTGCATAGCCATCTAGGAACTGCTGTTCTGAATGCCTTTGGTCATACCACTGATATTATGATTGAC
>CM053580.1:304862411-304874760 GCA_028627135.1 Pseudochirops cupreus
AATGGTAATTGCCCCCAAAAGGAGGGATGAGATCAGGTTGGCCTTTTTTCCCTCTTGATTGAGGATTTAAAAACTGGAATGATGAGTCTAATGAGCCATCTGAGCACTGAAAGCAAACATCCAAAGCCCAAAAGTGTTTCTTCAGTATTCTCTATATTTTGTTTGTTTGTTTCTGTTATTAGTCATTCCAAATATTGCATCATGCATTGTTAAGAGAGAATTACTTGCCACTATTAATGCTGCCCTGCTCTACACAAAGGAGCTGCTTACATAAATCTGAACTAAGGGTGGAGAGAGGAAGCAGTATTGCTTACATAGAAATCATGTGTTCCTTATTATCACTTGTTTGTTGATCACTCAGGAGTCAGGAGGACCTGACTTTAAATCTGGCCTCAGACATTTAACAATTACTAGTCATATGACCTTGGGCAAGTCATTTAAACCCAATTGCCCTTCCAAAAAGCAAAAGAAAAACAAAAAAAAAATACGTATTCATTGAATACATTTGACATATGTCAAAATATTTGTGTGGAA
Source organism: Pseudochirops cupreus (assembly GCA_028627135.1). Classification (NCBI taxonomy): domain Eukaryota; kingdom Metazoa; phylum Chordata; class Mammalia; order Diprotodontia; family Pseudocheiridae; genus Pseudochirops; species Pseudochirops cupreus. The sequence goes on from CM053580.1 coordinate 304,862,946, forward strand.
GAAAGTGTGTTATAAAAAAACCTCCAATAATCAAGAATACTATCTGAAATAACAGAATAAAATAGTTCAATATTTTGAAAACCAAGCAACATCAATACAGTAGAAAACCTTACAATATGTTCCCAAATTATCTACATGCTTTTCCTCTTTGTCATTAGATGTTATGAGGCAGAAACAGAAAAAAAAACAGTGTAATTTTCTTAATTATGTCATCTAAACAAAGTCATAGTTTTTCCAAAGAACTCTGGGATATAAAAGGGAAGACAGAAGTAAATATGAAGAAAGGGTAGCCATAGTCAGTGAGGATCAATTTAATTTAGGTAGACAAACAGAAGTAGCACCCCTAAATTGGGAATTTCTAGGGTCTCATTAGTGGTAATGGAAAAAAAAAATCAAGGCCATAGTCAAGGTATAAGACTTCCTGATGAAAAATTTTAGTCTTGAAAACAAATGCAGGTCAATACTCTCAGATACATTTCAAAACTTTATTTTTAGATCAATGGGCAACAGACTAAAATAGGAAGAAAATAAGGGTATGAATAAAAACACAGTTGTATAAATCTATGTAAGTTGGAGGAATTACATGCATTTATTAATTAAGACTATAAAGAAATAACCTTATTTTAGCCCAAAAAGGTATAAATGTCAGTCATTATGTAATATTTTTGGAAGAATTGGTAAAATACTGATGTGAATATGGAAATAAATCCAAACACCATAATCATCCATTTGATCATTCATTTAACCATGTAGCAATTATTTATAAAAGAATTACCTACTCTGTTTCAAGAAAAAGAAGCATCAAGGGAACGTAGGCACATCCTCATTTCTTTGTTACAATGAGCATAATTATGCAAAAGTATCTAATAGCTATTATATTTAATATCCTAAAGGAAGCATTAGATAGTGGATAGAGAGCTGACCTCAGAGTCAGGAAAATCTGGATTCAAGTTTCATTTCTGTCACATATTGACTGGGAGACAAGTGGACAACTTTCAACCTCTCACATTCCCTGGCAAAGCTCTAAGACAATGCTATCAATTTGCATTGGTGTGATGAGTTTGCTTTTTGGAGAGACTTCCATTAAGGAAATCACTGGTCTGAACAAAAAAAATCAAATTACTTTTATTAACGTGCCACTGTGCTAGTGATCACAGGCTAAGTTAAAAGATACAGTTACTTCACTGAAAGTATTTCAATCCATTTAATATTACTTTCCATTAAGGTTTTTAATAGCAAAAATAGTCATGTGTTTAGGCTAGTGAGCACATAAGGGAAAGCACAGCGTGCTTCTAGATAGTCTGGTATGGGGAAATCAATTCTACTGTCAACAGCTGGGCCCTGAGAGGAGCACAGATGTAGGGAAGAGCTAGGAAACATTGTAAAATGAATGAAAACAAAATGTCTAAGGAGTTGCATGGTCTGGGAATTGCTTAGCTGAGCAGAAGGTATGAATCTGCAGGCAACTTCTCTATAGAAAAGTTTAAGACATCTCTTTAGAAACATGTTAATTTCAGCTCCTGAATTTAAGTATTATTCTGTTTTCTGTTTGTTGTGTAGAATACTTAGTAGAGTTTAACTCAGTTTTACTTTGCAGAATTGAAGTGTACACACTTTTTCTATTTGTTTTTCTAGCATTTAGCACAGTGTTTGGCACAAAGTAAACTCTTTCCCACTTAATGGTATTTTTTTTCCATTTACAAGAAAAGTTTTCAACTTTCTCTTTTATAAGATTTTAAGTTCCATTTTTTTCTCCCTCTCTAAAATGACAAGCAGCCTGATATAGGCTTTACATGTATAATGATGTTAACCATATTTCCACATTAGTCATTTTGTAAAAGAACAATCAGAACAAAAGGGAAAATCCACAAGAAAGGAAAAAAAAGAAAAATTATGAGAAAATAGTATGCTTCAATCTTCATTGAAGATCTAGTTCTTCCTCTGGATGTGAATAACATTTTCCATCATGGTTCTTTTGGAACTGTCTTGGAATCTAAGACTTAAGTAATTGTAATTTTGAGAAGATTTAAATATACCAAAGTTGACCATCACATAATATTGCTGTTACTATTTACAATGTTCTCCTAGTTCTATTCACTTCACTCATCATCAATTCATGTAAGTCTTTCCAGGTTTTTTTTTTTCTGAAATCCATCTGCTCACCATTTATTTTAGCACAATAGTATTCCATTACATTCATATACCACCACATGTTGAACTAATCCCCAAATGATGGGCATCTCTTCAAATTTCATTTTTTTCCATCACAAAAAGAGCTGCTATAAATATTGTTGTACATCTGGGTCCCTTTCCATTTTTATGATCTCTTTGGGATACAGACCTAGTAATGTTATTGTTGGATCCAAAGGCATGCAGAGTTCTGTAGCCATGTGGGTATAGCTCCAAATTGCTCTCTGGAATGGTTGGATAAGTTCACAACTCCACCAACAATGCATTAGTGCTTCAATTTTCCCACATCTTTTCCAGCATAAAATATATTTTTTCTTTTTTTGTCATATTAGCCAATCTGTTAGGTGTGAGTTCATGCCTCAGAGTTGTTTTAATTTCCACTTCTCTAATCAATTGTAATTTAGAGCATTTTATATATATACAGATGGCTTTAATTTCTTCATCTGAACTGGTATTCTTACAAATTTGACTAATTTCCCACTGTATTTTAGACATGAGGCCTTTGTCAGAAACACTAGCTATAAAAATTGTTTCCCAGCTTTCTCCTTTCCTTCTAATCTTGGTTGCATGATTTTTGTTTGCTCAAAACCTTTTTAATTTAATGATCAAAATTATCCATTTTGCATGTTCTCAATCTCTTGTTTGCTCATAAATTCTTCCCTTGTCCATAGATGTGACAGGTAAATGATTCCTTGCTCTCCTAATTTTTTTATTGTATCAACCTTTATGTCTAAATTATGTACCCATTTTGATCTTATTTTGGTATATAGTGATAATGGTCAATGCCTCATTTCTGTCACACTATTCTCCAGTCTTTCCAGTGTTTTTTGTCAAAAAGTGAGTTCTGATCCCAGAAGCAAGAGTGTTTTGGGCTTATCAAGCAGTAGATTACTACAGTTATTGACTACTATTTCTTGTGTACCTAACCTATTCCACTGATCCACTACTGTATTTCATAGCCATTACCAAATAGTTTTGATGATAGTTGGTTTTAATGTAGTTTTAGATCTCATATAGCTAGGCCACAATCTTTTGCTTTTTTTCCATTAATTTCCTTGACATTCTGGACCTTTTGTTCTTCCAGATGAATTTTGTTATTATTTTTTTTAATTCTATGAAATATTTTTTTGGTAGTTTGATTGGTATGGCACTGAATAAGTAAATTAATTTAGGTAGGATTGCCATTTTTATTATATTAGCTTGACCTGCCCAGGAGCAACTGATATTATTCCAATTATTTAGATATAATTTTATTTGTGTGATAAGTGTTTTGTAATTGTGTTCATATAGCTCTTAGGTTTGTCCTGGCAGCTAGATTCCTAAATATTTTATATCTTCCACAGTAATTTTAAATGGGATTTCTCTTTCTGTCTCTTGCCACTGGGCTTCATTAGTAATATATGGAAATGCCAAAGATTTCTGGGGCTTTATTTTATATCCTGTAACTTTGCTAAAGTTGTTCGCTGTTTCAAATAGTTTCTTTGTTGATTCCCTAGGATTCTCTCAGTATACCATCATGTCATATGCAAAGAGTAATAGATGTGTTTCTTCATTGTCTAGTCTAATTCCTTCAATTTCCTTTTCTTCTATTACTGCTAAAGCTAGCATTTCTAGTACAATATTGAATAACGAGGTGAAACCTTATTTCGCCCCAATGTTATTAAGAAATTTTCTGGCTTATCCTCATTGCACTGAGGTCAGAGAGAGTCTTCTAGATTACTAATTTCCTCAGCTATCTTTTTGTTAATAATATTTATATACATTTTCCTCCCTTTGCTGAGATAATCCTTTATATCTTGTTCCAGTTATCATGGGAAAAAAATCCCTCAGTTCTTAAAAAAAGAAGTGTTACTTGTAACATTTAATTCTTCATATAATTGACTTAGATGAGAAGATCTTCTTTTTGACTTTTTCTTCTAAAATGTCACTTTTGCATCCTCATATAACACTTTGGTGCCTGAGGTGATGATACTCAAGAATCTAGGCACCGCTTAATTTTTTTTTTGTCTTTGTATCCACTGTGCTTAGAACATTACCTGGAATATAGAAAGTACTCCATAAATATTTGGTGAATTAGTTGATCGCAAATAATTAAATTGATGATATCTTAAAGGCTATGAAACGCATAATTACTAACATTGAATGATTTCCAAATTAGCTGTCACTATACAATTTGCTAGTTAGAAAAGAAATTGATAGAAAAATAAAAGAAATTATAAAAAACAGAAGAATAACTGAATAATTTTATTTCACCTTGAATCATTCTATTACTGCTGAAACGTAAGAAATAGATAAAGGAAAAGATAATGAATCTGATTATCACTATTTTTCTTTGATACAAAGCATTCACTACAATTGAGATGAAAAACACACACGCACACACACACACACACACACACACACACACACACACACACACACAAAGAGACATGGAAGCCCAGAGCAATATTTGCAAATTTTTAGGGAGAGCAAAGAACATTATTCCCTCATAAAACAAGGAGAAGTATTAGAATGCAAAAAGAAAATAGTCACTAGTATTTATCATGTACTTACAATGTTCTAGGCACTGTTCTAAATTCTTGGAACACAAAAGAAAGCCAAAATATAGTCTATTTTCTAATAGTTCAGATTCTAATAGAGAAGATACTTACAAATAAATATACACAAACAAGATATAGAAAATACAAATGAAGTATCAGAGAAAGGGGATTAGTGGCTTGTGGGTAGGAAGGGGACTGGAAAAAAGCCTCCCACAGAAGGTCCAGTTTAAGCTGAGTCATGAAGAAAGCCAGGGAAGCTGGGAGGTGGAGGTGAGGAAAGGAAAAAGAGAAACCAAGAGGATTCCTGGTAGGAAGAGGGAGTGAACAGAGTCAGGAAATGGAGTGTCAGTGCATGAAAAAGAATAATTAGTCTAGATGAATTACAGAAACGGTGAAGGAGAATGTGTTAAAAAATACTGGGAAGAACGGGCTAGGTTGTGAAATCTTTTAAATATAAAAAAGAGAGTTTTATATTTGTTGAAGGAAATAAGAAGGAACCACTATTGAGTAGTGGGAGTGGGGCAACAAGGTCAGACGTGTTTTAGGAAAATCATTTTGGAATCAAAGAGCAGTGTGGATTGAAGTAGGTAGAGTCTTGAGGCAGGCAGACAAATTTGCAACCTACTGCAAAAGTATAAGCAAGAGCTAAGTAGGACCTATAAGTGAGTGGCAGAAGCAATAGAAAACTTATTAAATCTCAGCAAGAGACACCATCTCATGAGCATTTATATATAAGATTAAGGAAGAGAAGCCATTTGAATAGGGAAAAAGGAAATAGTTCTGTTAATATTTCTCTAGTAGACTATTACCATTATTGATGATAGTGGTGACTCTTGTTACCCTTCAAAATTAATATAAGTCCCACTTCTATAAAGAAACCTCTTTTCAACTTAGGACACTCTCTCTCTTCATATACTATAACTAAAGGGGGGAAAAAAAGATGAGTTTTCTGAAGGGAGGGCCCCTATATCATATGTCTTTGTGTTGACCATAATAGTCAATAACTTTCAATAAATATTTTATTATTTTAACTGTTAGTAATATTCTTTTTAATGTTGGATTGAGAGAGCAATAGTTTAGGCAAGTGTTGGAGGAGCAATGGGATTGGGTATCCTCAGAAAAAAGAAACTTCTAACGATGTCCCAGGATACCAGAATTGCTAAGGAAAATGATAGGAGGGAAAGAAATAAAATAAAGTAAAATAAAAGTGGAGAGAGACAGGAGGAACAATACAATCCTATCCACCAGCATAGTTGATCTCTAATCTAGCTCTACAGTTTCATTTACACCGCTCATCTTCACCAGCCTCTGCATCCAACCAGAACTGTTACACTTGCTATATCCAGAACATGCTTTGTAGTTTCCCACCCATGTATTTTTGCTAACACAGTGAAAGGTTTTGTTTTGTTTTCCTTGTGGCATACATACCACCTTTCTGGAATTTCCTTCCCTCCATTGTTCTAAGTTGTTTAAATCTTACTCAAATCCTACTTTCTTTGAGAAAAAACAAACAAATATTTTGTGACAACTGAGAATTCTCCCTCTGGCCCTACCTAGTTATTATTTACCCAGTTCTTTTGGCAAATTTTCACACAATATCTTGGAAGCATCTCTTCACTATTCATATACTTTTGACATCTTACACTGTCAAAGTCTCACAGAGAGCTGAAAGTGATCTCAGAGACCATCTAGTTCAGCATCCTCATTTTGTATATGAGGAACCAGAGGTCCAGTGATTTACCCAAGCTTATAACACACACACACACACACACACACACACACACACACACACACACACTCCTTCTCCAACTAGGTCTTTCTTAAGTTGCCTAAGAAGAGAGACAGGATTTTTTTCTCTATCCCTAAAGTACATTACACTGAGTCTTACAATTGTTAAGTGCTTAATAAAAATGAATTATTTGTAGTGATAATATGTAGATGTATAAGTGATAAGATGTAAGGGTATAAGCAGAGAAAATAAGTGATATCTAATATGCATTAAATATTTTGCATACATTTGACACATTATATCTACTTCTGGAAAAAAATACACACAGTTTTAGTATTTTCAGTGGAGGGAGTGATATAAATATATGTACAAACCAATGTGGGAAAACAAATAAAATTTCACTAATAAGATAATGTGAACTTTCGTTGGAAGTCCTAACAATTTGATCATACAGATTTATGGAACTTATTTGGAGCTTTTTAATTAAATCATAACAAATGCACTGATATAGAGTCAAGCACTGACATAAGAAAGCAAATCAAATATTTATGTGGGACTAAAGTGTTAACAACTGAAAAGATAGATGGAAACTATAAACATAGTTTCAAAACTAAGACCACTATGTATGCAAATAGTGACTACACAATGACTGGTTTAACAGTAACAAAATCACTGTAAAGAGAATGGCTTATAGGTCCACAAGGAAGAAAATTTGAATTACAATCCTGATTCAGAGTCTGTGTGATATAGAAGAATTACAGAATGTCAGGAGTTGTAAGGGTGCTTAAAGTCTCCCTTTAGCTAAAAAAGGATCCCCTCTAAAGCATACTAAATAACTCTTATCATCTCTACTTTGCTTGAAAAACTCCAGTGACAAGAAGTCTATTCACTCTTAAAGAAGACTATGGTACTTTTGCATAGCTTTAATTGGGAGGAAGTTTTTATTTATGTAAAACCTAAATTTTTTTCTTTGCAATTCCTATCAATTACTTCTAGCACTAGCCTATTAAGTTAAACAAAATGAGCATAATCTCCCATATGATCACCCTTAAAATACCTAAAGATGGCTAGGATGGCTAGATATTCTGACACAAGCCCGTAATCCCTGTTACTGAGGGCAGCTGAGCCTGGGGGATCACTTGAACTGGGGGAAGCATCATTTTGAGAAAAAAGTCCACATAATCAAAGTTGTGTTTTTTTCCAGGAGCAATGTAAGGCTGTGAGAATTGGACAGAAAGCTGAGTGCCATGGAATTGACACTTTCAAATCATGGTGCTAGAGAAGACTTTTGAAAGTCCCCTGGACAATAGGGAGATCAAATCAGTCAATACTTAAAGAAATTAATTCAGCCTCTTCACTGGAAGGTCCAATACTGAAGCTGAAGCTTAAATACTTTGGCCACATAATGAGATGAGATTCATTGTAAAAGATCCAAATGGAAAAGGAGACAACAGAAAATGAGATGAATAGACACTGTCATAGAAACAGTGAGCATGAGCTTGGACAGACTTTGAGAAACAGTGGAAAACAGAAAGTCTACTATGGTCCACGGGGTCACAAAGAGTTTGACCTGATGGAACAATGGAACAAAACAACAGAATGTTACAGCATGGAGTAACCTTAATGGTACTTAAAATCTCTCCCATCCATTAAGGCCTCAAGTGGAGCCCATGTAGGAAGCTTGCTTATAAGAGGCTTACTCGTAGGAAGGCATTCATATATTTTGCTAATTTCTAATTAGGCACTGTCAGGAGGGTTTGATGCCTTCTGACTCTGAGAAGTGTATATATATACTCTGAGTTGGTATTTTGCTTTGGGGGCTTGCTTATTTTGTGATTCCCTTTGGAGTGGCCATATGTTCAGAGCTTCCCAACTGCTCAGATGTAAAGGTTCTCTTAATCTTGGGATGTATGTAAAGTGTATAGTTGATTCAGGAAGTCAGAGCCCTGTCTGTTGATCTTTATATCTTGACATTTTTTCTCAACTTATTTTTTCTGTATTTCCTCTGTTTGTATTTTCTCTGAAGTTCGGGGTACTGACTTTTCCCTTGAACTAGTGAACGTAATTTTAAAGGATTGTTGACCCCTTAAACATCTGTCTTTCCTAGTAAAACAGATCTAGCAACCTGGGCTAGCAGCCATGCTGGGTATGCCAGTGTAGTTGCCACTACACATGGCTGAAGAATATTAGGCATTCTTACTATGTCTGACACTAATATGGCAAGGGTGGAATACTAAATTTCCTAAGGAAAAGTGAAACTATTCAGGTAAGAAAAATTGAGCAATTTAATTCTTTAGAACTAATCAGCACTGGGATTAGGTAGGAAGTGACCACTGAATTTGCCCAAGGAGCAATGCTGAAATTCTCAATCACTGGATATCTTGTGAGACATCAGATAAAGAAAGAAAATCATAACACTTCTTTACATTTCCTTCATACTGATCAATAAAAGAGGCAAGCTCCTTACTAGGTAAATGGGCCACGTCCAAGTCTGAACAAAGCACACTCTTACACACCACTGACTAAAACTGAGGGACCTGACATTAAATATGAAGACACATAATAACAAGTGGAAAAGCCACATAGTGTTCTGTAAATGATTTATTTTATTCCTCTTTTCATTAAATTCAAATTAATTTGGTTTAAATATTCTATTACTTTTCTTTCAATAGTAACCTGAAAAAACTTTGAGGGAAAGGGCAGGGTTTAAATCACAGAAAAGAACATGCTTACCTGAATTCATAAAGAGGTGGAAAAAATTCTAGAATTTATAGCAATAATTCAAAATGAAGGTCACATTAGAATAATATTGTCATTCTTCAAGTGAAACAGGATTGAATTACTTTTCCATACTGGCATTTCCTGAGTCATCGCCTACACAGCATGCTGCCCCTAGCCAGTTGTATTTTTTTTTTTCAAATGGTCTCTTCCTGAGGTGCTTTTACTGCTGGCTGCTTCTAAGCTATCAGAAGCTGAATACATTGTAATTTTCTACCCTTAAATGTCACAAAACTAGTGGCTGTTCCCAAAATGTAGTTCACTGACTCATCTTTTTATTCCTTCATCCTCAGTTGTCTCAAAACCAATTATTTTTGTTACAACCTAAATCCTGTGCTCTTAGGGTTAAAATTCAAGATGTACCTGCCCTGCTGGGAGAAATTGTTCTCCCTCTTTCACAATATTGTGAAGAGTTCTGTTCTCCATGGAATGATTCAAGACTAGTGTTTCCATAATTATTTCTACAAGTAAGTATGCAAAAAAAAATCAAATCCCTTGTGAAATTTGGGAGTCATTTTGGCTAAGGTGTTACCCTAGATGAGACACTATAGCCTATGTGAAGTTATATAATCTTATATTTCCCTTGACTTTATTTCTTTTGATTGGAAAATGCAATTTTTTTCCAATGGAAAAGAATAAACATTACATTTCTATGAGTCATATTTAAATTATTTTTAATGTTCCATTTATTTACTTGTCACAATTTACTGAATTCTTTAAAATTCTTCAAGATATGCAATTAATTTTCTGCCCATTTGGCTAGTCATTTACATCTGTTTTGTTTAATAGCAATTATTCATGAAACTGTTTCATTCATGAAATAACTATCACTTAAAAGTAAAAAATTACCTTAAAACATGTAAAACTTTTAGAATTTCACATGAATGGCAGAAAAAATATTAAAAATTAATCCATATTTTCCTGGAATATTGATAAAAGTGGTAATGATAACCTATGTTCTGGGTTTTCCAAGGAAAGATTATCTAACACAGGATGTAAAATGTATTTCATTTCATTTCACCTGGATCATTCATTCATCAATTTATTCAATACTCATTTATAAAACACCTGCTATATATCCAACATTATGTATTTCTTTTAGCTATTGTTTTCATTAATCTATATATGCTACTTCTATGAATTAGGTGTTACATTATTTTAGCCAAAGAGGATACCAAGATGAAAAATAAAATAGTACTTGCTTTCATGGAGTTTGCATACTATGTATGAAATAATACTTCACTTTTTTAACTGACTACTCTTCTTCTCCAAGGTTCCAAATGTTTTTTTTTCCACCTGAATTGATAGATGGAACAGTGTTTAGATTATTCTCCATTTCTTTTTTCAAAATGCTAAGTTGGAAAAGTATCTTTCCTTCAGTTTTTAATTAAGCAAGTCACTACTCATAAATTTCTTTGATTTCAGACATTTTAGGATATCATATCTACTACAACTCAAGTTTGATTGTGTAGACAGTTATTATTCTTGTCTTCCCATCATTTTATCATTATGTTTTGATGACTTGGAGAATGGTTATACTTGTCAAGGATTATTCTAGCCCTTCATTCTTCCTGTCAATGCCTGTTTATTGTCATTCACTTCTCAGTAGTACCCATGCAATATTTAAAACCCTTGATGCTCAGAACCAGTCAACATGGCTTCTTGCTAGCAGTTCTTATTATGACTTTTCCCTAAGGGTATTAGCAAAAGTTTTCATTTATTTATGTATCTCATTGCAGTGTATAATTTAAAAATAAGCTATGTTACTATACTAGTCTGCTTTGTAGATTTCAAGGGACATATACAGAACATCACATTGAGTTGATATAATTACACTATTATTGATAAGCTTACAATAAATCTAATGGGAGTGGTAGAAGGAGGCAGCCTTATTTTCTTATCATATCAATTCTCCACCATGGCTTAACCTATAAACTGAAATAGAAATTAATAGGTGTATTCCTGAATTTCAAGCAGACAACTGGTTTCACATGTTCACATGTGTGAGGGAGCTGGGATGTTGGATAAATCCTAGGCTAGACAAAATGAGTTAGATGCTTTAGAACTGGGGAAGCAAACTCTAGATATTTTTGAATACACTAATGAATATATCTTCTACCTAAGCCCAAAAGGTGGTAGAATTCCTTTCTAGTCAGAGTTTGTGATCATGGATATCTGTCAGTTACCTTAGCTGTAACAATCTATGTGAATCCTACTCCTCTGTGGGGAAAAAAATAGGTGATCCAACCAACCAGGTTGGTAACATTTTTAGCATATTTAGGTTTGAAAATTGATCTTTTTTTTTTTATCTTTCTCTACAAATTAATTCCAACAATTTTAGACTGAATCTTTACATGCAAACATTCTTAACTATTAGCTAGCATGAGTCAATTTTTTTTTAATTTAAAAATATTAAAGATATTGGGATTATGTTGATTATAAATTCTACATAATGATAACATATATTTATACAAAGTAGGTAGTATAAAACTTTAAAATAGCTCAGAATATTTTTATAAAACCATAAAATGAATTATGTATGCTAATTTTGTAATTGAAATAGAAAATGGCTAGTAAT
>CM053580.1:304875260-304897138 GCA_028627135.1 Pseudochirops cupreus
AATACCTGTAGACTGATTAAATAATTGAGTTAAAAACACATGTCTTGACTTCCCCCTTGATCCCTACCCTCAAGAAATATTCATTTAACTACAACAGCAAATTAACTCATTGGGAATTAATTTAATTTTGTTTGCTACATTATTAAAGTATATATTTAACTAAAAACATAACTCTTTATAGCCAAGAGAAGAAGTAGAATAAGAGAAATTTTTGTTTACAAGAGAGGAGAATGTGTACACTAAATATGCTACTAGCCAGAATATTGATATTTTATACTAGTGAGCAATTATATGGGTCAAGATAAATAGATTTAGGCATATTTATGATAAAGTGCTGTAGCACATAGGGAAGTAGTGTTGGGCCAGTGGAAAAGTGCTGAATTTGGAGGAAGAGGACCTAGGTTCAAATCTAACCCCTGCCACTCACTACCTATGTGATCTTGGGCAAGTCACTTAACCTTTCAAGATCTCAGTTTTCTAAAATGTAAAATAAAATTGTTTTGGACTAGATGGACCACCTCAAGTCCTTCCCATCCATATTATTCTAATTTTGTGTGAAAGTGCAAGAGTTCTCCAGACTATGTACAGAAAACCTCAATTACAGTCTCAGAGAGCCCAGAATATAATCATACGTTGTAAAAGTAGTACTGAGTTTCCTACAACTTCACTACAATGTGAGAAGCAGTTATTTATTTGCTTTCAGAGGATTTTATAGGGAGTCATTGAATGAGAGAAATTCATACTACAGAGGTAACATCTTGGTTGAGTTTAGTTAATCAGCCACACCTCTTGGGCATGTAACTTGGGGTTATTATTAAAAACAACAACAACAACAACAACAAGTAAGCATTTGAACAGTTGAGGAGTAAAATTTGAGAGTTGAAGACAGCTGTTGTAGAAGATCCCTCAGCCTGTACTAGAGCACAAGGAGGGGACAGAAGAAGAGTGAGGAATTTAACTCTTTTCCTCCCACCCCTGTGTCATGTCATTAGAGCAACTGGACCATTTGGAAAACATTATATACTGCAACTAATCATTGCACACTCCAGAGAAGCAAGGATGGAGAAAATAATTTAAAGACAGACGTGGCATTTGAAGGCAGAGAGGGAAGAAGCATCTTCGGGAAGTGTTATCCTTTGAAAAAGAGATAAGTAGGCCGTTGACTCCGCTGAACATTCTGCCTAGTCAATTCTCAACCCAAGGAAAACTGTGAAGACTCCACAAGGAGAGAAAGGACTTATGGTCTTTGCACTTCATAGTATTGAGGTATAAGTGGTTTTTGTATCATATGTCTCTTGTAATACAGTTTTATTCTTAGTGTGAGCACACTCTTCTCATGGATGTAATATCTATTTTTCCATATGTCTACCTGTCCATTTGTGTCTATGTATATGTATGCATATTTGGGGAAGAGTAAATCCCAGCCATTTTGTGGGTAGAATTATTTGTTACCAATTATTCTCAATACAAATTTATTAAATGCTTTTGATAAAAATTGTCCATTGGCTGATTGTTAATGGGAAGCATGCTAGTGGAGAGAGGAAACTAGGTGGTAAAGTACATAGAGTACCAGGCCTAGAATCAGGAAAACCTGAGTCAAATCAGACTGTAGACACTTACTAGCTGTGTGACCCTGGGTAAGTCACTTAACACTGTTTGCCTCATCTGTTAAATGTATTGGAGAAGAAGACAGCAAGCCATCCCAGTATCTTTACAAGAAATCTCCAAATGGGGTAACAAAGAGTTAGACAAGACTGAAATGCCTGAACAACAACATACTGGTGGGGATAGGGCTTGTGAATTACACTGGAATTTCCACTCACTGGATTACACCTAAAACTGAAGGTCAGCACCTACCTTTGAGGACTGTACAAGTAGGAGTGTAAGTTTTGAGGAATAATCCAGAGAAAGTGTAAAATACGCATGTATTTACAAAGATGCTCTGTGATTTGTTATTCAAATTCTAAATCTTGTACAAGTCTGACAGACAAATAACGAAAAGTTTTTTTTTTCTTTCTTCTGTCTACTCCTTTGTCAGATGAGGATGTTAGACTCAATGATCTCTAAGATTCCTTCCAGGTGTAACAGTCTATGATTCTATTTTTACTCTCATAGGTAAATAATATTTGCACAAATATTACAGGCAGCACAGCTTTCATATTTGAGGAAAATTCAATGGTAATAGAAAGTCTTCCTGACATACCATAAAAAATGTGCTCCTTGCAAAACAAGAGAAATAAGGGTTGAGCTGGTAAAAGTCTAAAGAGGAAGCTTCTGCCCTAAGGCAAAAGAAAAATCCTGAACACATTGTGTTTAGTATTAATCTTCTGAAAATAAAGCTAGTGTGCAAAAAAATGAAATGAGAGCATTCATCAAAGTTGCTGTTCTTCTGAATGAGAAAAGGTTCTTCCTTCCCAGCGTACTTTGATAACAAAGAAGCATGTATGTTTGGGAACTTGATGTTGAATAGAACTGCAATGAGATTATTTCCCCCTGACATGCAAGCATGCACAATTATTTCCCTGCCCCCTACTCTCCATCTGGAAGCTAAAGATTTACCATAATTGCATGTGGCTCTTCTTCTTCATCATTTGTATTTCTCATGTCCTGATAGTGATGCTTTGGTTAGTGCTGTATAAATACACAACACATCTATAATTTTCTAAAGTTTAAAATATTTAGGCAGTCTACCATTTTTCCAAAAACAGATAGGTCCATTTCTTGAGGTCATTATGAAAAAGTAATTTTAGAAAACTGCTGACTACCATTGGAAAAAATATTAAGAAAAAGTTTGAATAACTTGCAATATAGCCCAGGGTTTCATGGGAAAGTCATTGAGAGGGGGAAAAAATGAGTGCCATAAATGAAGTAGTCAGCTTCAAAGGAGAGCTTCTCCACAACTCTGTGGAGAAGGAATATAAAGAATATCCCTCAGATTCCCATAAATTGCTTTCTTCATTATCCTTGGATAAATTATTTGGAGGAGGAGATTATTTGGCATCAGAGGAAAGAAACATGGAAGTCAACATAGGTAGCTCTTAGGAGACTCTGCAATTATTCCGAAATGCCCAAAATTTGTAAGAATCATCCTAATCTGGAAAGGTATTTAGGAATATAGATGGAGGTAAGGGAATTGGTACTAGGTGAATCCTCCAGTCCAAGATTTAATAACCCAAAGTAAGAGGCAGAAAATAAGGTGTTACCTAAGCAAGACAATGGACATATGACAGTATCCCTTTACAAAGTATGAAAAAAGTCCCTTGATTTAATTACAAGTGTAGTCTAGTCATTACCTAGGCAAAAGATTAGCCTAAAAATGGATGATTCTTAAAGGACAATAAAATCCATAATATCTCAACACAAATCTAAAGGACTTGATGAAAAATTACTATCTTCAGTGACTAGCTGGCACAGTGAATAGAGGACTGGCCCTGCAGTCAGGAGGACTTGATTTCAAATTCACCCTCAGACACTTGACACACTTACTAGCTATGTGACCTAGCAAGTCACTTAACCCCAAATGCCCTGACCTCCCACCTCTGAAAAGGAAAAAAAAAGAAAAATTGCTATCTACTTCCAGATAAAAACCGATTGACTCAGAGTGCAAACTAAAATATATTTGTTCTCTTCTTTGTCTTGTCTTTTTTTTTTTTTTTTGCAGGGGGAAGCAACATGGCTGTTGCAAAAAATATATATATTCCATGATTTCATATTTGCAATGACTTTTATACTTTTTGCCTTTTTAGGGGGGGAGATAGAGGAGAAAATTTGAAACTGCAAAAAAATTGAATAATAATTTTTAAAGGTCAATAAAATTATCCATGGATTTATCATTTCAGAGAGTTTGAGGCACAGTTGAGTCTCATAGAACAGTTAACAAATGGCAGCCTAGATGTAAAACCATCACAGGACCATGTTGTGCCCAAAGGAGTGAAACAGCATGAAAATCCCATAAGAAAAGAAAGACCATAGTCACAGCAGTATAAACTGGCATGAGTAGCCTCAATATGCCTATTCCCAACATACATGCTTCATTACCACTGTATTTTTCAGTTTACGCCCACTCTCTCTGTACTGTAGGCCTGTGTAGGAGAATGTGCCCTAAGTTTTTCTAGAGGGAGGACATGTTATCTGTAGCTCTAAAATGTGTTTAGAGTCATTTTTTTTACAGGTATTGGAGGTGGCTGGAGTGGGATATCAAGCAAATTCTTGCTTTTCCTCTGCCATCTTTGACCACCGGCTACTAAGGGAAAATCACCATTGAGGTTTTTTGATTTCTAGATTTAAGAACCACAGACTGTAAGTCCTTAGAATATATGATAGCAACTGCTCCCCTGCGGGACCCAGGCTCCAAACCCACAAGTGCTGAATCAAGGAGATAAACCAGAGGTAATACTGCAGAAAAACAACACATACAAAGAAAGAAAATTATCACTTAAGTTCACAACTTCAAAGTCATACCCATGTTCTAATATTCATTGCTGTATATCCAATTCATTGGAAAAGTAAAACAAGCCATCCCTCAAGGAAGACTTGGAGCCAAAGTATCACTTATGTTCTTTATTAAAGTATATGAGTAAAATAAGTTTCGGTGGATTTCTTATTCCCTTAGCGTGGATATACTTATAATCACTTACAAGCTTACAAACCTACATGTAGCTAGGATTCAGTCAGGTTGGAGAAGCCAAATGTTACAGAGTATTGTGCTTAGATGCCCTAGTGTGGATCAATCATATGCTCTCACAATCGTGGCTCACTGCAAAATTCAAACCTAGGCCAGTGGTCTGGATGATTCCAATGAGCACCTCCCTACCTTCCTGGTTAGACCTTGCCTTCTGCAAGTCTGACAACAGTAACTCTGCCAGAGTTGACAGGACCCTCTCGGTTCTTGTCAGTTCTATTTTCCAATATTTTTTTTTTTACATTTATTCCCTTCTCATAGATCTATCATCCTACTTCAGGTCATCATCACTTCTTGCCTGGGTTATTGCAATGAACCTGTTCTCCCCACTTCGTCTATTTTCTCTCTAACAGAGAGGTACTAAAGTAATATCCCTAAAGCATAGCTCTGACCATATCATTTCTATGCTCATTAAGCTTTAGTAGTTATCTCTTACGTTTAGGAACAATTACAAAACCCAGAGCCAAGAAAACAATGTAGACATTGATTATAACAACATAAATGGAAAGACCAACCACAAAACTGCGCAGGTAAGAAGTCCACGTGCTACATCGCATGTATTTTCAGACTTTTTCAATTTATAGATGATTTTTTTCTACTTTTTAAAAAATATCGTTTATTACATTTGAAAACTCTCTGGGAGGGAAAGAGGAGAGATATTGGGGTCAATTATGATGTTTAAAAGTCACTTCAATAAAAGCTTATTAGAAATGGATCAAGTACAAATGCTTCTACTTGGCATTTGAATCCTTTCATGACCTTTATCCAATATCTGTTTGTAAGGTTTTTTGTTGTTTTTTTTTTACACACTAATCTCCCTTGACCACAAGCCCTAAAGAAATTGTCATATTTTAGGGTATCCTTCATGAAGAACATCACTATGCACAAAATGTTGCCCATATCTCTAATATAAGTCCTCCATGTCCTCTATTTTTTTAGGATGGAATTGTCTTGAGCATGTTTGAAAACAGCAAGGAAGCTAACAGTATATCAGTATTGAGGATTAGAGAGAGGAAGTGAATTATCAGGAGTTCAGACTTCAGTCTTTTTTCTGAGAAGTGAAAGTTCCAGGAAAAAAAAATAGAGAGAGTTCCTTATAAAGAAAAGAAGAAAAGAAGAAACAAAGAAGGAATGAAGAAACAAGGAAGGAAGGAAGGGAGGGAGTGAGGGAGAGAAGGAGAGAGGGAGGGAAGAAGGGAGGGAGGAGAGGAGAAAAGAAGAAAAAAAAATTAAAAATTGAAAAATTCAAGTTCATGCTAGCCTTGCTCTTTATTTAGCACAATGAAGAAGCTCCACCAGACCGATTCCAACACGTGCTATAGTTTATAAAGTGATTTGCCACTGTGTTAATTCTATGATTCAAGGTCCTCTGGCAAGATCTTCTATTCAGATATCAGTTAGATTAACATCCTTTACCAAAAAATCTTTTAAGATATGAGTGTGTTTGGAAAAGCACAATTTTATCATTTTTCTCATGTATCTGACTTTCATAGCCATGTTTTCTTAGCAACTACCACAGCAAATTGCAGCATATTCATTTGCCAGGGGGTGAGTAGGAGGATTTTTTCTGTAGGGAATATGCAAGCTGCTTTAAGACTAATACAACATGTTCTTTGTCCTTATCTGTGATTTCTTTTGTGTAAAGCACTAACAGTGAGGGAACTCCTTTTAGCAATGAAAACCATGTATATTGTCTTAGAAAATGTATATTTTTCACATAGTCTTAGAAAATTATAAAGACAAGCTAAGCAATTTGTCCAAAGTCTTATAGTCTGTATGAGTAAGAGGTGAAATTTGAACCCAGCTCTTCTCGGTTCTGAGGGCAATATTTTACCCACTACCATGTACTGGTTTCTGGTTATTGATTTAATTGTGCATATGCACCCCTGATGGAATCATGGATCTTTGGAAGTGCTGAAGAAGAACAGAGGATAATATGTGAAATAAAAAGCTTAGCTAAGAACCAGTTTCTGTGCCCATGGAGGCTACAGAATTATCAGACACATTATTAAAAATAACACGTATAAATAACTATAATGCATAATAATGAATAAAAAATGCAGGAACATCTTTTCCCTCTACAAATCAATGTATTGGGGTTGGGAGAAAATGATGTTATGGAATATGTCCTGGAGAAAGGGACATTTGAGTTAGGTTTTAAAGAATAAGTACAAACTGAACAAGTGGCAAGTGGCATATACAATATATAGATAAATTGACCTATCTATATAAACATACTTGTTATCTCCTCCATTATGATATTCATTGATTGCCTATATGTATTATTTAATTTTTTTGGTACTTGTGTCTCCATTGCCTATTGCAATGCAAGGTATATAGAAGGTGCTTAATAAATATGTTGTTTGAGTGAAGTGGGAAGAAAATCATTCTGGATATAGTGGATAGTGTGAGCAAAGAGGAAGAGAAAGGTCTAACAATATACCTGTGTACACATGTGTATATAAATATGTGTACATATGTGTGTGTGTATAGAGTAACCCCAAAATTTTGGTGCTGTTTGACATTTCAGTAGCTTAAAATTTCACTGAGACTTTTAGAGCATCCTGTAGACACTACATGACCACATGTGTATATACATACATGCATGTGTATATATTGATATATGCACCTATGTCTGTACATGCGTATATGTACATACATGTACATGTAGATGTGTATGTTGTGTAGGTGTATATGTCTGTATGTGGATGTATGTGGATGTAGATAGATATACACAGCCTGTGATATACTACATGCATGTATACATGTTATGCACATAATATAATATATCTTTTACATACACAGATATGCATTGTATGTGTTTGTATATATATGTATGTATATATGTATGTATGTATGTATGAAGGGTACCTACTGGGCTGAAAAAACAGTATATTTAAGTAAACAGAGCATTGCACTTGGAATCAGAAAAAAAAATTAAAATGTTGCCTCAGATACTTAACAGATGTGTAAATATGCAAGTCAATTAAACTTTCTACATGACAGAGAGAATCTAAGACTCACCTAATAAGTTATAGACATGTTGGCATTTGCGTCAAGGGAAGAAGTTTCCATACCAATGAAATTATACATACTTGACTTGTAGATGTACCTATAAGGAATGGTGAATAGTTCAATGTGCCTAATGTATAAAGAATGTTGTAGGAAACTGAGTAAGATAAGGGTGAAACAAAGGGCAGAAACTCTCTTGTTCCATTGCCCCCATAAAAATAAGAGGGGAAATGATTAAGCCTAAGAAAACACACAAACTGCCCCAATAAAGAGACGAGGTTTGAGCTGACATTCCTGCACTTTAAATCCTTTATTTACTGCTGATTTCCTCTGGTATTGATTCTCTGATCACCAAATAATTCACTCACCATTTTTAGTCCCTTAGGTCTCAGTGCTCCACAGACACTTTGGTAATGGGCCAGGCTTGATTTTCTGAATCATTTCTACTATGTTCTTGACTTGAACAGTACTTTCTCTGAGTTAGAGTGATGAATACCCTCTCAAAACTAACCTATTGCCCTCACCTTCACCTTACTGACTAGGAATGTTTTTCATTGGACACATATAAGCAAGGCTATCATTGTACCTATGATGGGCATATAAGGCAAAGGGGAGATTTGACCTCTTCAGATCTGGAAAATTCACCCTGAACTGAGACAACCAACAGAAAAACACTAAATCTGGGGTCAGGAGACCTGTGTTTAAATATTGGTTCTACATGTCTATAACTATGGGAAAGAGGCTTCAGTCTTTAAGGGCTCAGTATCTACATTTATTATATGAGTAAGTTTGTCTAGAAAATTTCCCACATACCTTCCAGCTCTAAATCCTGTGTAGTCCTGTGAGTTCTTAAGATTTATCCACTGAGATGGATATTCTCTTTGAGATAGTGGATGCCCATGGATCAACATCACCCTTGCTAAGCTATCTGAAGCATCTATTATCAGTTTTAGTCAGTCATTTAATGAATAATTTTTAAATACTTAATAATTTGTAAGGGATTATGCAAAAAGTACTGAAAACAGAAGTTCTCCAAGTATTAATGGTAAGCATTAAGGGCAGAAAGGTACTTAACTATAGTCAAGAAAATTGTTCATGGGTGTTCTGGAACTAACTGTAGACTTATCTAGTGTATCACTGTGTATCACTGAAGATTGATCAAGACCCCTACAAATCAGGGCTCGATTTATTGTTCTGTTAATTGTATAGAATAGTGCAAATGATGCGTATTAAACTTAGAAAGTGTGTATGTACTTCTAGGGTTGTATCCAAAAGAGATCATAAAAATGGGAGAACAACCCACATGTACAAAAATATTTATAGCAGTTCTTTTTGTAATGGCCAAGAACTGGAAAAAGAGGGGACGCCTATCAATTGAGGAATGGCTAAAGTTGTGGTATATGAATGTAATGGAATACTGTTGTGGTATAAGAAATGATGAACAGGCAGACTTCAGAGAAACCTGGAAAGACTTATAAGAACTAATGCTGAGTGAGGGGAGCAGAACCAGAAGAACAATGTATGCAGTAACAGCCACAACACACAAGGACTGATTTTGATAGACTTAGCCCTTCTAAACAATGCAAGATCCTAAAATAATTTCAAAAGACACACAATGGAAAATGCCAGCCACATCCAGAGAAAGAACTTTGGAGTGGGAAAGCAGAATGAAGTATATTATTTTCTTTGTTTTGTTTTCTTTCTCATGGTTTTTCCCATTCATTAAAATTTCTTCTATGCAACATGACTAATGTTTTAATAGGAATATAAGTCTAGAGCCCATATCAGATTGCAAGCTCTCTTGGGGAGTAAGGGGGGAAAGAGAAGGAGAAAATGTAAAATTTATGGAAGCGAATGTTGAAAGCTAAAAATAATTTAATAAAAAAGAAAAACCAATGAAAAATGTTTACATAAACTTTGTAGTTTTCAACATAATTCACAATGCCTCACAGTAATAGAAATTCTACTAATTATTGGGTTCTTAATCCTTAAAGGTTATTTAACATTGAATAAATTTCTGTCATATCAGATTTTTTAAAAGTGCATTTAAATATCCCGCCACCTCCCAGCTCAGTCGTTAAATATTTAGCAGCACACACCTGGGTATGACTCAAAGAAGAGTTCTGGTTTCAAATTTTGGGAAACCCATTTTAGTCTCACCAGATGGCAGACCCCATAATCATGGAAAAAGAATCAAATGAGATAAGCTATATGAAGTGCTTTAAGAAACTTAAGTTGCTAAAATAAATATCACTTATTTATCATCATTAGGCAGTAGGCAACATAGTGGATAAAACACCAGGCCTGAGTTCAAATCTAACCTCAGAAACTTAGTAGCTGTGCAATCCTGGGTAAGTCATTTAACTTCATTTTATTCAACCATAACATGAGGAAACTCATAGTATCTACCTCAATAGGGTTATTGTGAGAATTGAGGTAATATTTATTTTTAAAAAACACAACACAATGCCTAGGACATAGTAGGCAATGAAAAATGTTCATTCCTTCATTAGTTTTTCATCATCATAACCATTATCATCATCAATATTATTATTGCAGTTTAGACAATAACTCAATTCTCTCATCAGAATTATCTACATCTTTGGTGTACAAGGTTTAGCAGGAATAGGGGAAATTACTAAATGTATGTATACATACATACATACATGAGTTTATCTTAAATCACTTATATACATATATGTACACACACACACACACACACACACACACACACACACATATATATATATATATATATATATATATATTTATATATATAACTGATTTAGGATATACTTAGTAATTATTTAGCAACCTATGGAGAATAGGTGATATAAGACAAAGGAAAGCAATAGAGAAAAATGTACACAAAACAGGAACTGAATTGAATACATAGATCAACTTCTGTTTTTGAAGCACAATAACCCAAATTCACATCTTCCCCTGCAGCTGCACACAGTCCTACTTAATTTTCACAGAGCTATTCCAAGTGCCAAGCACCATTAAGTAAGTGGGAGTTATATACACTGGTTGCCATCAGAGATGTATGCTAGGAAAGATGGGAATTTGGCCAACAGGGAATTCCTTTCCAGAGCCATAATAACATTTGCAAAGCGGTTACTTAATGATACTATTGCATACAAATGAGTTGATATATCCAAGCAAACGGGCAAAATTGCAAACACACACACACACACACACACATACACAGATACACAAACAACCTTTGGGAACCATCCATAATGGCTAATATAATTTTGTCACTTTTTCAGAATTTATAAATTTCCCTGCTAGTAAGTTGGCAGTTTCTAGAAGTGTGACAATGTAAAAAGTAAGGATAGGAAATGGAGTCCTGATGGTTCTTTGAGAGGAAATATTTTGTTTAGGTCTCCTAACATTACTCCTACCATATTGACCTAGAATTGCACCAGACCAAATTTGAATTTGTAAACTCAAGAAAAATTCAGTGGGTCATTTTTCCAACCCAGGCTGTAGTAGCAGGGAGCATTCCCACAACCAGACATGGAAAGAGGGTGGAGATAGGAAGTCATAGCAGTACTGGGGTAGAAAGAGATCCCAGAGGATTCACTGGACTAGTGCTGGGTCAAGGAGTAGGTATACTTTTTCAGCTCTGTAACCCACTACCCAGATTTAGGTCATTGATCTAGGGCAGAGAGGACTAGTCATGAGCAAGTCTTAGCTGTGTAATGAGAAAGAAATACGTTTTGGAAATGTAGCTATGTGACACTGAGACCAGGAGCAGAAATGAAACAAGAGGAACTTAGATTTAGCCTTTAGCCCAGCAGTAGAATATGCAGGGCAGGAGAACCAGACCAAAAGTGAGCCAATATTTTAGTTTTTCTGGCACCTGCTGAACCTTCCAGCAGGCTAACAGGGACAGAGTTCTGCAGCTGTTTGCTAAAACTCTCAACAATACTCAAGTGAAAAGACCCTAACATGTCAGTTACTTGAACAAATCAGACCAAGAAAGCAGTGAATATCATTCTTCCTGGACCATACCACTTTGGGAGCACTGGAAACTTGCAGACCCCAGATTTTTCTGTGAAAGCAAGCAGAGGGACATAGAAAGACAGAAGCTAAAGAGAATCTGCCCATCAGATGTACCCAAAGCTGAGAAATAACTTAAAATTCAAGGTCAAGAAAAAGACTGCAAACGAGAAAAAAAAAAAAGAATCTCACTAGAAAAAGCTACTTTGGTGACAAGGAAGCTCAAGACACAAACACAAAAGTGAATGACTTAAAACTATGTGCAAACAAAGCATCAAAACTGCAGACTGCACAAAAACCAAACAAGAATTTTTTGTAGAATTAAAAGAAAGAGTTTTAAATAGAGCAAAAAAAAAAACCGTTTTAAGTAAATTCAGCCTATGGAAAAATATAAGAAAAGAGAATTAATACTATGAAAGATGGGATACAAAGCTTTATTGAAGAAAATACCTCCATGAAAATTAGAATTGGCCAAATGGAAGTTAATGATTCCATGAGACATCAAGAAAAGATAAAATCAAGCAAAAAGCCTAAAAACCTAAGAGAAAATATAAAATATTTCATAAGAAAATCAACTGACCCAGAAAAATAGATCAAGAGAGATGATTTAAAAATCATTGGACTATCTGAAAGTCATGAACAAGAAGGGCAATTAAAAAAACTCTAGGCATTATAAATAAATCATGAAATACAACTGTCCAGACAGTCTAGAACAAGGGTGCAAAGAATAAATTGAGAGAGCTCACATGTCACCAAATAAAATAAACCCCCAAGTGAAAACTACCAGGAATATTTTAGCCAAGATCCAGAACTTCTAGATCAAGTAAAAAATCCACAAGTAGGCAGAAAGAATTTCAGTACCGTTAAGCCACAGTCAAGATCACACAAGTTTTTGGAGACATAATTTAAAGGAATGGAGAGCTTGGACTATGCTATTCCAGAAGTCATTCAATAAACATTTATTCAACCCCTACTTTGTGCCACACACTGCACTAAAACATTAAGAATAGAAAAAGAGGCAAAATACAGATGCTGCCCTCAAAAAGTTAATAGGAGAAATAAAAAGCAAATACATTTGTATAAACAAGCTGTATAGAAGAAAAAAAGGAAACAGTTTTTTTTTTAAATGTAGGGCAATAGAATTAATAGAGTTAGAGACTCAATATGTGTGAAACAAATATCATTATCTTTCCCCCTAAAAGAACCCCCTCCTCTCACCCTCACTAGAGGTCAACTCCTAACTTTGAAAACAAAATACAAATGCTCTAGAAATCAACATCATTTTCCCAATCCCTGAAGCTCACAAAAGAGTCACCCTGTACTTTTTTTTTTTACTATCTCTCACCTATGTATTCAATTTGTTGCCAATGCCTATAGATTTCACCTTTGCAACATCTCTCGACTATGTCCCTTCTTTCTTCTGACACTGTCATCATTCCAATCCAAGGCCTCATAAAACTCATATGAATAAACTCATATGAATCACTGCAATAGTCTGTTTTTAGTTCTACTTGTCTCAGGTCTCTTTCCACTCCAATTCATACTCCATTCAACCAGTAAAGTAAAGACATGATAATGTCTCACACACCCTTACTACTCAATAAATACCAGTCCCTTCTTATTGTCTCTAGTTAAAAATAGAAGGTATTTTGTTTGGTATTCAAATATCTTCATAATCTAGCCCCTTCCTACCTTTCCAGTCTTCTTAAACCCTACTCTTTCCTGACTCATACTTGTTGATTCATTTTTCTGTCCTCAATCACTGAATGAGTGTTGCCTCAGACAAACTGAGGCCTGGGAAAGACATTAGCTTAAAAAGACAAAAGTCTCCCACTTCAATTAGGGTCATTTGCAATAATCCTAATTTAAATCTTGCCACTGGACCCAGATGGCTCCAGAGGAGAGACTGAGGCTAGTGACTTTGTATAGCTTTGCCTAACTTAAACCCAATTCACTTGCAAATCACAAAATTACCATCCCAATGTCCTGGTCCTCTTCAAGGTCAAAGGACAAACAACAATGATGCTGGCCTCCTCCTGACTCTTGACTGATTAAAAGACTTCCTGTAGAAGAGAGAATTTTACACAGGATTTGAAGGAAGCCAAGAGATGGAGATTAGGGGGCAGAATGTTGGAGGCAAGGAGGACAGCTAAAGAAAATACCTGGAATTATATATAACATATCTTTGGAGAATATTGAATTGAAACAATAAGGATTTTTTTTCCTCAGCTGTTTGTGGCATCTTCCCACAAATTGTCGTGTATTATGTAAAAAAAATATAAAATGCAGAATAATAGAAATGTTAAATATATTCTGGATAGGATGTAAAAAAAATATCAATAAAGGGCCTTTGATATAAATATTTAAACATGCCTGGAAAATAAATAGCAATCTTTAAAAAATGGGTAGGTAAAATAACAGATTATAGACACAATTTGAAATTTCATTAAAGACCAGACAACAATGAGACAAAATAATAAAACTTGTGGGATACAAAAAAGCACTTACTCGTGAGACAATTCACATCTCTAATTTTTTTATCAATAATAATATAATAATAAATAATAATAATGCCTATCTAAAACTGAGGGATAACACCTGTAAAGATGAAAAGTCAGAAATATTTCCAATAAAATCAGGAGTACAGTAAGGATATTCATATTTATCATTACTACCTAATATTGGATAGAAAATTTTAGAAGTCTAATGATAAATGTAAAGCATGATCCATGTCATGACAGGGAGGTGACGAACTCATCATGAGAAATGATACATAGAATTTTGGACATGACAGGTAGAGGAATTTGTTTTATGTTTTTCTTCTCTTTCTTTTTTCCTGAGGAGGGGGTAGAAAGGAAAGAAAATAATTATTTAATTTAAAAATGAAAGATAAGCATGTTTAATTAAAATGACTTTGCTTGTCAAATACTCCTAAATCTATTATGATATTTAGGACATGGAATCTTGACAAATAAAAGAAAAGCATGTGGATTTCTGTACCAGGTTGGATTATATGGTCCCTGTGTACCCTTTGAACTCTGAAAAAAAAATGGGATTCTTTACTGGCTAATTGAGTTTTCTACTTTAGGATAGGTTAATTAATTCAATGACTTTTTTTTATTCACACTACTGCTAAATTTCTTTTTTAAGGAATATATTCAATTATTTCCATATACACCAACACGAAAATATTCTTTTATCCATTTTATATGCATATTTTCTGAAGAAGACAAAATGTATTTAATTTTAAAACAGATTTTGGTTTAAGTTTAAATTTATTCTTACTACTAATAAAACAAAAAATTAGATGACATGTCTGTTAACAGTTGTGGGATGTTATCAAAGTTACCACCTTCTAAGTTACCCAAGAGAGGAAAACATCTGGGTAATGCATCAGTGAATGATATAAATTCATAAAATAAATTACTCAAAATTGTCAGATATTCAATAAAATGAGAAACATATTGCCACTGAACTAGTTCCTGCATCTTGTTTGCATAATTGAAAAGATTAGGCATATAAATAATAAAATGCCCTTGTGTTCTGTTCACACTTGGCATAAGTCTTCCCAGTGCTATGGCTGGGTTGGCATTTCCACTAGCAGGTGTGCATCAATGCTTTCTTAATCCCCAAATATTCATTGTCAAATGTGCAAATGAGCACTTTGGAGGAAAACTGTTGATGAACATAAGTAATTGATGGTCTACTGCAGAGTCTTTAATTTATAAGAGTTTAACTTCCACCTAATGAAGGAGTTATTTTCTTTAAAAAGTCTTTACAAGGATAAACAAGTGGAAATTTTGATTTCAGAGTGATAATTAGGTACATCATTGCTATACTGCCCTTCAGGAGTTTAGGAAATAAAGAATGACTTTCTATATTGCACTCATTTCAAAAATGTTGAATGATGTCTTTGCTTTCATTGAGATCCTGTATTAACTTTCCCTGTCAATATGATCACTGTAATGTATCTGACTGGCCAAATGGCTGAAGAACTTGCAATCTATTTTCCTCACTTTTCTCAGGTGATTATAGTAGAAACTAGCATTCAGAATTTTCTCATGTCTTCCAGAATCTGGGCAATGTAATGGTTTTGCATTCTGCATTAGCTTGATAGTATTACTTTGTTGTTGTTGTTATTATTATTATCACTAATAATAATAACTTATATTTAGTTTTATATATTTATCTCCAAAGATTCTGAGTTATAAATTTTCTTCCAATCTCTCCCTTACCCCTAGTCCAGGACAGCATGTATTCTAATTACCCCTGCCCCAATCTGCCCTACCTTCCATCACCTCCCAACCCCTCTTCTCTTATCCAGTTCCCTTCTATTTTCTTGTAGGGCAATAAAGATTTCTATACCCCATTTTTATAGCTTTTATATTTTATTTCCCTGTTGCATGTAAAAACAATTTTAACATTTGTTTTTAACATTCCTCCTTCTCCAGTGACCCTCATTGAAAAGGCAAGCAATTCAATATAGGTTGGACATGTGTAGTCATGCAAAACATGCTCATAACAGCAATAGTGTGAAAGACTAAATATATTTACCTCAATCCTATCCCTCCCCCTATTTATTCTGTTCTCTCTTTTGACCCTGTCCCAACTACAGTATAACTGATAAAATGTCTCATGAGCTACAAATATCATCTTTCCATGTAGGAATACAAGCACTTCAACTTTAATACATCCCTTATGATTTATATTTCCAGTTTATCTTTTCATGCTTCTCTTGAGTCTTGTATTTTAAACTCAAATTTTCCATTCAGCTCTGGTCTTTTCATGACAAATGTTTGAAAGTCCTCTATTTCACTGAATATCCATTTTTCCCTTAAGGGATTATACTCAGTTTTTCTAGGTAGGTGCTTCTTGGTTTCAATCCTAGCTCCTTTGACCTTCAGAATATCATATTCCAAGTACTCTTCATGTAGAAGTTGCTAAATCTTGTGTTACCCTGATTGTGTCTCGATAATACTTAAATTCTTTTTTCTAGATGCTTGAAATGTTTTCTCCTTGACCTGGGAACTCTGGAATTTGGCTATAATATTCCTAGAAGTTTTCCTTTTGGGATCTCTTTCAGGAGGTGATCAGTGGATTCTTTTGCTTTCTATTTTCCCCTTTGGTTCTAGAACAGTGGTTCTCAACCTGTGGGTTATGTTCAATTTGTAACAATGAAAATACATTTTGCATATCAGATATTTACATTACAATTCTTAACAGTAGCAAAATTATAGTTATGAAGTAGCAACAAAAATTATTTTATGGTTGGGGGTCACCACAACATGAGGAACTGTATTAAAGGGTCGCAACATTAGGAAGGTTGAGAACCACTGTTGTAGATTATCAGGGCAGTTTTCCTTGATAATTTCTTGAAAGATGATGTCTCAGCTCTTTTTTGTTTTTCATCATGACTTTCAGATAGTCCAATAATTTTTAAATTCTCTCTCCTGGGTCTATTTTCCAGTTCAGTTGCTTTACCAATGAAATATTACACATTTTCTTCTATTTCTTCATTCTTTTGGTCTTATTTAATAATTTTTTGATTTCTCACAAAGTCATTAGCTTCCATTTGCTCCATTCTAATTTTAAAGGAATTATTATCTTTAGTGAGCTTTTGGACCTCTTTTTTCATTTGGCCAAATCTGCTTTGTAAGGCATTCTTCTCATCATTGGCTTTTTGACCTGCTTTTACCATATGGGTTAGTCTGTTTTTTTTAAGGTGTCATTTTCTTCAGCATTTTTTTAGATGTCTTTTAGCAAACTGCTGACTTGTTTATCATGATTTTCTTGCATCATTTTCATTTCTCACCCAAAATTTTCCTCTACTTCTCCTACTTGATTTTCAAAATCTCTTTTGAGCTCTTCTATGGCCTGAAACAAATTCATATTTTTCTTTTAGGCTTTGGATGTAGGAGCTTTGACTTTGTTGTCTTCTTCTGGTTATATGTTTTTATCTTCTTTGTCACCAAAGTAAGATTCTATACTCTGATTTTTCCATTGTTTGCTTTTTTCCCAGCCAATTATTTGACTTTTTAACTTTTTGCTTAGGTAGGACTCTGCTTCCAGTGTGGAAGGTGTACTGTCCCAAGCTAGAAAGGTTTTATGCAACTGTTTTCTGAGATACTTCTAGAGAGGGACCCATAAATTTTCAGCTCTTCCAAAGTGGTATGATCAAAGGAGAGGTGTTACTCCTCTGCTGGCCTGGGTGCTCTGGTCTGTGAGTGACCACAAGTATTCTTTTCTGTCTTGGAAATATAAAGAGGATTCTTCCTCTACCACTGCTACAAGCTCTACCATGGCAGGGTTCCCTTTTCCCAAGGACCACCTCCCAGGACTGGGACTGAGATTGAAGCATAGGCAAAACAAGAGGATCATGCCTCGGTGCAAGCAAATAGATCCCTGCATTCCCTCCATGATCAGCTGTTCTATCCACCCACTGTTTGTGGACTGAGAGCTCCTGGAACAGCCACTGCAGCTGTTGCTATGGCCACCATCCTGGGGTTGGGGCTGGACCATGCTCCTTTCCCACCCAGGTCCAACATATTTTACTACTGACATTCTAAGTTGTCTTTGGCATTTGTGGGTTGAGAAGTCTGAAAACCAACACGGATGCCAGTGATTCAGTGCCCTGAGACCTCCTCCAGGTCTCCTAGGTCCCTTTCTGCACTAATGCAGCCCACACTGGACTATACTCTTCTCTCAGACTGGTGTAGCGAACATTTCCTGTTGACCTTCCATGTTGTCTTGGGCTGAAAATTTGTTTCACTGTGATTTTGTGGGTTCTGCTGCTCTAGAATTTGTTGAAAATCATTTTTGCAGGTATCTGGTGGGGTTTGGGGGAGAGCTCAAGCAAGTCCCTGCTTTTACTCCATCTTCCTGGCTTCACCCCCCCACCCCCATAGTATTACTTTGATAAGTTATTTGCTAATAAAAGTAGCTTGTCTGAGGACTTGATCTATAGTATTAACTCAGAAAGCATTTTCTCGTGTATAAAGTTATTGCAACAAACTCTGAGGTTTAAATATGTGGTTCTTATAAATGACAGGATCATAGATTGAGAATTAGAAGGGATCTTTGAGGCCAAATAGCCCAACTCTTTCATTTTATAGGCAAAGACACTGTGACTGGCAAAGGCTGAGTGTTTGGGTTATTATTATATTTTCTATTGGCTAGATTTACAGCAATTTTTAAAATAATCAAAGAATAAAAGAAATAAAGTTACCCTTAAATCTTTTAGCCTCTTGAATGATCTTTATACATGAGGCAATAGGAACATCAGGAGACAATTTATCAAGTATCCTGGCAAGCTGTCAGCTGTCTTGAATTTTAGTCCTCATGCAGCTATTACTTTGCTCTATAACTCTGGACAGATATATTAATCCATGGACTGCTATTCCTTTACATTTAAAAACTAGGTATTATAATAAATTATTACTTATTGAATTTTATCCAATTTTTAAAAAGCATTTATTAAGTAGCTATTATGTACCAGAAACTGTACTAGGCACTTGGATTACATAGACAGTACAAAACAATCCCTGGCCATAAGGGAATATACATTATAATGGGAAGAAATTATATGGGCACATATGAATATAAGCCAAGCACGACCATCTTTCCAGAAGAATGCTACTGTGAATAGCTTTTAAGGTTCTGATTATACAGTATAGTGAATACTCTATTAATACTCCATAACAAATCAGAGCAAAATATTCACAGTAAATCTAGGTACAGCATTCACAATGTTACAACTTATCACAGAAAATCAAAATATAGCATTCACAACAATTTATCACAGAAAATGGCCACATAGTTTCCACCACAGTGCTCACAAAGTTTTCAACAAAGAACAATCATTTAGTAACATTTGGTAACTTGAATTAGATAATTCAATCATCCTTAAGGAGGTTTGCTCCTCAAGGAACACAAACTACAATAGTCAAAGTTCTCTACTCATGGGACACACTAAGTTAACTCAATCAGTCATCAATTCAAATCAAATACAGTCATCAGTCACTAAGTACATTCATTTATTCACTCAATCATTCAATCAACTAAATCATTCAATCATCCTTCATCATTCACTAGGGAATCATCAGAAAATACACAGAGCCTACACCCCTAGGTCACTAGTAAATTTCAATTTCATCACTACTCAGTACCCATGAAGAGGTCTTTTCTTCTTGACTAAAGGCAGGCAAGTCCTACCCGAATCCACCAAACAGTCCCCTGGATTCAAAGGCAGACAGGTCCCAGTTCCTTATCCAGCTCTCCACACAGGTCCTGCTCCATGCTGAAGTTCACAGTGTCCAGTCCACTTTAAATTCTTCACAGTCTCTGGTCCTGGGCAGTCAAGGCTTGACAAAGCCATAAACAGGTTCATTCAAAGTACCAGCATCACAGTCATGCTTCCTTAGTCTTTGGCAGCTCCAGCTGGCCCTCAGAATTCCTCAGCAACTCCTCAGCTGCTCCAGCTGGCCCTTAGAAATTCTCAACAGCCTCAGCAGTTCTGGCTGGCCCTTGGACTCAGCAGAAGTGTCAATTGGTTCCCAGAATAAAAGTCACTCCATCCAGGTTTCCAAAATCAAAATCGTTCTCTCTAGGCTGGGGGGAATAATTTTCCACTTCAGACTCTCTGGTGGCAGCAACTTCTGCTTTGATGGATGTTGCTCCAAGAAGATATGACTTTTCCTCTCTGGGTCTTTCCTTATATACAGCATTTATCCTCCCTGTTCAGCCCCTTCCTGTTATGTCAGCAACAAGACACAGGAGTTCATACCTTCTGTTATTTAACTGAGGCTTAATCTGAACTAAGTGCTAAGTACCTCTCAGCTTAGCAATACAAAACGAACTTCAAAATTCATTACTGTTACAATTAGTAGATGAAAAACATGGACTAATAATTTTTAAGAGAAGGTATAGCTATAATATGAAGAAGATTCATTAACAACAACAACAAAAAGCAATTTCAAAAGACCTATTAGATGCATAGGAAGGAGTGGAACAGAGATGCCCCAGGAATGAGGTTGACATGGTTATGTTAAAGAGAAAAAACTGATGGTCAGGGAAAGGAGTTTCAGCCTAGGCAGTTTACCATTCAGCATTACAGTGATTATGAGTAAATCCATAGGATAGCAGAGTATCATTCCCTTTAAAGGAGCAAAGGCAATTTTAATTTGATTACCAAA
The DNA here is from genome assembly GCA_028627135.1 of Pseudochirops cupreus. Lineage (NCBI taxonomy): Eukaryota > Metazoa > Chordata > Mammalia > Diprotodontia > Pseudocheiridae > Pseudochirops > Pseudochirops cupreus. The sequence goes on from CM053580.1 coordinate 304,896,153, forward strand.
TTAAAAAAATAGTGGAGAAAAAGTCATGATCATTTTTTCAGGGCAGATATCTAATACCTGATCTTGCCTGTTTATCAAAACAGAGGTTGCTGGAGAATGAATGAATGAATGATTAATGCATTTCCTACTTAACTCACAGGGCTGTCATGATAAGATGAGACAAAATATTTTTTTTAAGTTTCAAATTTTTTAAAACTGTTATGCAAATGACTAAATATATTGCAAAAAATACTTTGATAGATGTGTGATCTCCTTGATGTGAGTATTACTTTCAATGATATAATACATAACGCCTTCATTATGACTTGTCCTATGTGATTTTTGTCCATGTCCTACCATACATTCACCACAAGTCCACTCTATATGCTTCAAATATTTGTTTGGATCACTTGACATTAGATGTATAACAAGAGAGCACATAAACTCATTTTAGTTTCCAGTTATAATTCATTCTTTAGATCACATCCATTATAACATGTCTACCAAATAATTCCTTCTCTATAATGTGCTGTACATTATATATGGCACACCCTGTACCTCTCTATTGCCTTTTGAATGGTCCTCAGTTTTGATTAATTGGAGATGGGTTTTCCTATGATCCATACTTATAAAATGTTAATAGAAGAACATGGTTTATAAAATTTATGAGTCTTTGTTTCAGGGGAAAAAACCTTGAAATCCTTTTAAAAAATCTACATGGGGGGCAGAGCCAAGATGGCGGCAGAGGAGCAGCAACATATTGCAGCTCTCACATAGCCACCCCAAAATACCCATAAAATATGACTCTAATCCTAGAACTCCAAAACGCACACAAATATTCTTTCCACTAAAGTCAGCTCAGCTACGAGGAACCATATCAGCACTGTGAACCGAAAGCAGGCTGGCCTGAAGCCCTGGCTGAGCCCCAGAGGCAGCTGGACAATAGAATTAAAGGAGCGGATTGGCGGCAGGTTCAGTAGTGTTCAGAAATAGGTCAGTGGAGCTTT
>CM053580.1:304897638-304932464 GCA_028627135.1 Pseudochirops cupreus
TATTATACAGTTGAGGGAACTGAGAGCAAGATGAAGTGACTTTCCCAGGGTCACACAGTTGGTCAACATTTGAGGCAGAATTTGAGCTCAGGTTTAACTTCTGCCCTTTCTCTCTCTATTGCGCCACCTACTGACCGTATAAGAAAGAATTGACAAGTCTACTTATACCATCATCATACGAGTTGATTGATTTGAAAAAAAAAATGATCAGAATAATTGTCAAAGTTTAAACATAAATTAACCAAGTAACATTATCAGCAGCTAGGTGGCACACTGGATAGAATACTGGGTTTGGAATCAGGAATATTCATCTTCATGAGTTCCCATCTGGCCTCAGACACTTACTCTCTGTGATCCTGACCAAGTCACTTAGCTTTTGCATCTGTAAGGTGAGCTAAGAAAGAAAATGGCAAAGCAATCCAGTATCTCTGCTAAGAAAACCCCAAATGGGATCAGGAGGTGTCAGATAAGACAGCAATAACAACATTTATTTTTCATAACTGTGGGAATTTTAGTGATTTATACCAAAGAATCTTGAACGCCCATTTTCGCTATCCTTCTGGTAGAAGAACCACCCTGTCAGGCTTCTGTCCCTGATTCTGTGACTATTGTTTCTACTTTGCTGATGAGCAAACTCTAACTCCAAGAGTTATGACTTGATCCCATTCCCTTTGGTAGTAAGTCTAGCCTTCTTTTGTGTCTATCACATAGCCTTCCTTGCTGTCACAGAGTAAATGGCATGGAATATGAAGTAGTTGGACTGGTTCCAAATAATGAAAAGATATTTACTAAAATACACCTTAACAAGCTAGAAGGATTAACACAGTTTCCTAACTTTTTTATTTCCTTAAAATAAAAAAAAAATGTACAGTCATGGCATTTCAAGCAATTTAGAAGCTTGATTTTCATAAGAATTCTTGCTTTGTAACACAAATAGAATTTGTTACTTATTAATAGCTATTGTTACTTTTTTGGGGGTAAGAGTTGGTTAAGACAAAAAGTCCAAGGAGGAAATCATTTGGATAAACCTTTGAACCTCATCATCTCAAAGACAAGAGAATATCATCACGGGTGCTAGGCTTTGATGTAGCTGACATTCTTATAGGATATTTAAGGATTGCAAAGTTCTTTACCTTATTTAGCAGATTTGATTCTGAAAACAACCCTTCAAGGGAAGTTCTATAGCAGTGATTCTCAACCTTCCTAATGCCACAACCCTTTAATACTTGTATGCGGGTTTATCTGTATGTGGGCAGACCCGCCTGGACACAGATAGAGGAGCAGTGTCTCAAGACCATCAGAAATATGTGCTTTCCACTGGTCTTAGGCGACTCCTGAGAAATGGTCATTCAACCCCCAAAGGGGTCACAACCTACAGGTTGAGAACTGCTGTTCTAGAGCCACTTTACAACCAATTTATAGATAGATATGGAAACTGAAGTTTAGAGAGGTTAAGTGAATTGGACATGATTTGAACCTTAGGTATCACCTGTACCAGGTAGTTTCTGTTTGTTTCTGCTTGTTATACACTAAAAGGTATTTCCTGTCAGTGGAATTTTAGAGCACTCATCTTCTTACTCCTGTATCTTCCACCAAGACTACAGTCTTTTTTTCCTGGTGTAGGTCAATAATGGGGCAAAAATAACCTCTAAAACTCTGGCCTGGTCCTAGGCTGGGCCTAGTGATCCTTGGGATGCCATGACTGAAAGATACTTCCCTCTAGAACAGTGGTTCTCAATCTCTTGGTTATGTTCAATTTGTAGCAATCAAAATACATTCTGCATATCATATATTTACATTATAATTCACAACAGTAGCAAAATTACAGTTATGAAGTAGCAACAAAAATAATTTTATGGTTAGCGTTCACCACAACATGAGGAACTGTATTAAAGGGTCGCGGCATTAGGAAGGTTGAGAACTACTGCTCTAGATTCCCAGTCAATTGGTAGGGATAATAGTGTGAGCTTAGAATCAAAATCCAGAATGTTAACCACAAAACCAATGGTCCAAGGCCTAAGGGGACCCAATGTATTTCTTCTCATGAAGCTTTCCTGAGGGTGCTTTCTGAAATTTCCCTTTTTTTAAATTTAAAGTATCACAGAGCCCAGGTACATTATCATATCCCAAAATTATAGAGCCACTAAATCACCCTTGAGTAATTTCAATCAGGGGCTGCCTCTGCTTCCTAGGACTTCAGTAAACCAACAAAGCCACAAGCATGTATTCAGCATTTGCTACGTTCTAGGCACTGTGAGAGGCACTGGGGATACAAATACGAAGAATGAAACAATCTTTACTTGGTTTTGCTGAATCGATGAGTTTGAAATGGAGAATAATGTCCAGCAAGCCTAGGAAAAAATATGTTCTTGCCGGGTGATTAAAGGGCTTAAGTTAAACAGGCAGCATATATATTATTGTTTGTGAAGCCACAAGAATTTACCGAGTAAGGCTGTAATTGTGACCATCTCAGTCCTTAAGGAAAATGTCTTTGACAAGAGAGTGTAGGATAGACTTGAATGGAGAGAAATTTGAGGAAGGCAGACAAATTAGAAGGTTGTTGCAGTAATCTAGGAGAGGTGTGATAAGGGCTTAAACTAAGGCGATACCTGTATGTGTAAAGAGAAGGGTTTAGATATGAGAGATGTCACAGACATAGAAAGAGCAATATTTGACAACTGATGACATATGCAGCATTTGGGAGAAGAGTAGTTTTAAACCAGACCTGGATCCCTGCATTTGTCTCAGCTTTAGACCCTATTTCTACGTAAGGGAAAGCAAAGTATATCTTAAAATCAGTGTGCACTTTGGGCAATCTGAATGGAGATCACCAGCATTGCTTTCATGATATTTGCTAGAATAAAAACATACTTCCTGAGGAGTGAAAAATCATATTCAGCTTAAGGATTCAGGGATCCGGTAGTTTTGTAAACCTGTTTACAAAATCTCCAACATATAATATTTGAGGCAATGGAGTGAAATGGACTAAAGGTTTTAAACCAGCTAAAGCATATGGTAGTAGAAACAAGTTACCTGGGCTCCATTTATTTTTATTATTTGTGGTGTTAATACATATACAATCTATTTTAATCAGTTGTGCCACATTGAACATATTGATTGGAAATCTATTTCTGGTAATGCAAAGGTAGAAACCCACTGCTATACATAGATATTGCTTATCTTTTTAGAAAATCTCAAATGTGAATCATTAATTATAAATATTTTAAAAGGTAACAAATTTGGTATTTCTGGCTTTTACTATTGTTTCCGTAACACAACTTTTCCTTTCTTGGAAGGTAGCTATGGCACAGTAGATGGAGTGGATTGGATACAAAACCAGAATGATATTAGTTTGAATACTCTCTTAGACACTTGCTAGATGAGTGACCCTATTCAAGTTATTAAACTCTATCAGCCTCAATTTTTTATCTGTAAAATGAAGTCGAATTTGATGCTCATTAATGTCGCTTCTAGTGATAAACCTATGATCCTGTCATCTCATTTAACCTAAACATCTATTGAAATCCTGTTGGTAAAATTATGTGAGATTATTTTAAATTAAATTAAAAGGAAAACATGCAAAGGTAAAATTCCTTATGTTAAATTTTGGAAAGCAGTAAAAAAAAATCCAGGTTTTAAATTTGTAATTATTTGTCAAGTCACTGCTTGAAATATAATTAAATAATTGGTTTACCTTAGATGTTTCTATTAAAATATTGCTAATATGGCTGCTTATTCCTTATACTTCATTTGCTCTTTAATAAGAACTTTCCTCCATGATAAATCAGCAACTTTGTATTACTTGTTGAAGATTGAAATATTGTATCATTCAAAATTAATAACATGTTCATGATATTCATATATACACATAAAACAATTTAAGTTACTCAGAAATACATTTTAATTAGCTGAAATAATTTTGCAAATTCTAAAGTAATGAGAAACTATCAGTATGCCAAAGATGGCATGGGGAAAACAAAATTATGTATCATGGCCTTGTACATCTGTGATTGCTTAAATACCGTATGGAACTACCCATGTGTAATGGGAATGGGAATTTGAAGATCTTTACTGCACCTTAATAGTAATAGGGGGGGGAATTTGAAGACCTTCCCTGCTTTGAAAGTAAACTCCGCCCTCTAATAGGCTAAATATAGTAAAATGGAGCCTGTGGTGGGAGGAGTTTACTAAAGTGGGACAGAGTCACAGGAAACTGGGAGCCAGAGCCAAAGAGATGGTTTGAGAGAGAGGAGGTTCAGGCAAGGAGTCAGATAGGCTCATGAGTAGATATTGATCTAATATCAGCTTGTGGGAAGGCTAAGGGATGGCATGACTCCCAGTGTAATTATGACTTCTTAATATTTTTGGCACTATGATGGAATCAGCTTACTGGTTTTGGGATCTGGTTTTCTGGTGTCTAAATAAATGATTCAGTTCTGTCCTCTACCTGAAGAATCTGTTATATTTTGTGATGGAGCACTGTACAGGACTATTCACCATGTGAATCCACAATAAAATTTTGTTGTTTTTATAATTAAGTGTTTTTAAGTAAATTTCACCCCCTCCCCATTAAGAAATAAATGAATTTAATACACCATGTTTTAAAATTTTCTGATCACTCAGAGTACCAGATAAAGGTCAAAAATTCAATTTGGGGGAAAATAAGATTAAACAATACAATTATTAGTTAAATTACATGGGGTAATTTATAGTGAAGGCTGGTTTGGGGAATGGTATGTTTTTTTCCTAAATCCTGAACATTCAATAAAATAATTTTGTTTAAAAATAACTAAGTCTCCTCCTTAACACAGTGTTTTTCATTTTATTCAGGTTTCATCAGATATTGATTTTTTTTTAAAAGCAAGCTCTCATCTGACATGATAATTATAGTCAGCAATAAAAATTCTCTCTAAGTTGACATGTACACATTGCTTTGAAACTCCCCTTAAAAATTAGAGTGGGATTTTAAATATCTAAGACAACATCTACTTAATGTGACACTTAAGCAGTTGACTATGTCATATAACATCACATACCAAAGAAAAATTTTTACATTTCCAAAACCTATTTTGCAATTTATTTTGTTTTTAATTATAGGTTTGACAGAGTTAGCCTGTTGTCATGATGTACTAAAATCCACTCCCACCACCCTACTACCAATGGTGCTAGGGAACAAGACAGTATGATTTTTTTAGATACATTGAAAAATGACACATGCATTATAAACATGAAGAGGTCAGTTAGCTGAAACCCCAATGTAGGTACCCGTCAACTCATGGCCAGATTAATACAATTGCCTTCCAGCTGGTTTCTCTACGTCAAGTCTTTTTCTGCTCCAATTCATCGTCCACAAACAGTGGATCCTTACTCAATAAATTTCAGTTGTTTTCTATTATCTCAGGATAACTCTGTTTGGTTTTCACAACGCTGCCTATATTTTCTATGTCCTTACTCTTCACTATCCTCCATGTACTACTCTATGATCCAGTGACACTGGGCATCTTACCCTTCCTTCCATGAGATATTCTCTCAACTTTGTACATTAAGCTATTCTTCATAACTCAAACACCCTCCCTCCTCACCTACACCTCCTGGCTTTCATCAAGATTCAGCCCAATTTTTTTTTTTTTATTTTGCAGGAAGCCTTTGCATGTCCCTCCAATCTGTAGCTCCTGATATCCCTCTAGCTTTCATTTTATTTAAGAATGTTGTCATTCAGTTATTTTTTTTTAATTCTGCCCGACTCTTTGGGACCATATTTTCAGGTTTCCTTGACAAAGATATTGAAGTGATTTGCCCTTTCCTTCTCTAGCTCATTTTACAGATGACAAAACTGAGGTAAACAAGGTTAAGTGATTTGCCCAGAGTCACACATCGTAGAAGTGTCTGGGGCTGGATTTGAACTCAGGGAGATGAGTCTTCCTGACTCTTGGACTAGCACTCTATCCATGGTCCAACCTAGCTGCCTCTCATTTTGAAAGTAGTACCCATTTAAAAAAAGAGAGAGAGAGATGTACAGATAGATAAAATAGATTTTTTACTTTTTTTGTATGTTGTCTTTACCTCTAGAATGTGAGCTCTTTAAGGGCAGGAATCATATTTTTACATTTCTTTGTATCCTCAGAATTTAACACAGGGTCTAGAACAAAATAAGCCCTTAATAAATGTTTGTTGACTGATTGTATATTAATTTATGTTTTACCCAGTTGTAAGGACAAGTATAATAACTTCGATACTGCTGTCATTTCCCTCCTAGGACAAAGTTCTGCTTAATGTCTATGATGATGCTGCTGCTGCTGCTGCTGATTTTTTAATTAATTGGTTTCTTGTTACACTCAGTCTATCATTTTTAAGTGACATATTGATAATACCAATGATTATTTTGTTATTATTGTTGTAAACCTGTGATTTCATCAGTACAAGAAAGTCCTCCATTGGTGGATATCTGAAGCTTTGAGTACCCTAATTAAAAATACTCCAAGTAAACCTTTGCACTTTAGGATGAAGACAGTTGACCAAAAAGCTATCATATATCAGCAATAAAATAAAATTATACCATTAACACACATTTCTAACACCAACTGTCATTTTCTGATAGATAAGTGACCCACCCTTTTCATCTTCCCCACTATCTATTCAAATCTATTGGAGGGATGGTCTCTTTGCTTTTATTTGTAGGGGAAGCATAAAGAACTAAAGCAAGTTTTGTCACATACTGTCCAAAGGCCAAATCCTTTCAGTTCTGTATTACCACGTGTCCTAAAACAAACCCTAAAGCTCCTATTTATGGACCACAACCAGGAAGGGCAATTCTAAATGTGCTCCATGGAATGATTCTTAAAGGTGTGCGCAATGTCAAACACACTTGAAAATTGACTACATTTTCCATAACCTTTGACTGAGCAATCACTACTAGACATACACCCCAAGAAGTAAAGGGAAGACACAAAGGTTTAAAACTTAAGTACTCAAATGGATCTGTGAGCAAAATGAGTTGAATCATTCCTCCCAAAAGAAATATAACAGTATTCTTTTGAATATCAAAGAACAGTTTTCACAAAGTTGTTACGTATTTATTAAGAAATGCCTAAAAAAAATTATGGAATACAAATGAAATGCAACATTATGGTACAGTAAGAAAAGATGGCTATAAGGAACTCAGAGGAATGTGGGATTATTGAAATAATTAGAGCCACAACAACTATACACACACTATAATTATATAAATGAACATATCACTAGAAATGCCGGGGAGGGGAGGGGCATGGGAATAATAAAACTTCCAGCAAAGAAACTATGAAGCACTGCCTCATGGCAAAGAAGATGGAGACTACTTGGACACAGTATTAAAAACATTGCCAAAGTAAGTTGTTATAGTAAATTTTTTTTCTTACTTTTTGTTGTTGCTGCTATTTTTGAACACAAGGAAAAATTTAATCTCAGGTTAGGCAAGGGAAATGACTCTAAAGGAAAAATAAGTCCATCAATAAAATATTTTAAATATATTAGGCTAGAAATTTCATGGTTTATTTTTTTAAAAAATTAAAAATAAAAGATACGGATGTTGTAGCACACTCCCATAGTGTCTGCTGCTTGGGAGGCTGGGGCTAGCTAGTGAACTGCTTGAATTTGGTGATCTGTTAAATAATTAACTTTTTACCATTTTAGATCTTGTTTAATTTGTGAATATGAATTTAAGTTCCTAATCTGAAGCTAAATGATCACATTCTTCTAAATTCCTCACAATCATCATTTCTTACTGCCCATCCACCTTATATGAGAACTCTGGAGTTTAACTAATATTTACTGAGCAATCTGAAATATCCCCTGAATCAAGGGACTAGAGACATTGTAAGTATAAAATATGTCAGTATATTGATTTGAGCACATGTTTGAATTGCTTCTCTTAGGGTGTTTTTAATGTCACAGTTTGAGAAATGAAAAGGAAATAGATGCTCCTAATTTATCTTTCACTGTTTTTATGCATTTACATGTATAATACAAGCAAGAACGTGATTGGATCCAAGGATTTTATGTCAGTGTTAGAAAGGCTCATGCTCATATTTATAAATTCAAAAATAAAATAGTATTATCCAGGTAGAGACACTGGCATTGACTAGGCTTTAAGGCTGGGATCTACAGAAAGATTCCTCAGGGATGTAGTATCTGAAGACCCTTCTAATTCCAGGATTATGATCTACAAATCTCTGATTTCCTGGACCTGGCATGTCTTCTGACAGGGTATCGTTACTGCCTCCTCAAGGTACAAAAATTCCAGCCTTTGGGTAGCAGGGAAGAGGAGACCATGGATGAACTTAAACACAGGATAGCTTAAGGACCCAAGTTCCAAAAAAAGAGTAGTTCTCAGGCAACTAAGTACTGCACCAGAAGCAGGTGGAGAAGCCTAAACTATTGGGCCCCTAATACACCCACTTCTGTAAGCCAGTCCTGGCTCCCTTTTTATACTGTACTCATTCACGATTCTCTGTAATTCAAAAAATACTGATGCCACTTCATCTCAGGAATTAACACTATAATTCTATAATAAAATTCTAGGATACAATAACAATAGATAACATATATCACTCAAGTTTGCTAAGCACTTCACAAATATTATCTAATTTTATCCTTGCAACAAACTTGGGAAGAAGGTGCTATTATTATTCTCACTTTTACAGATAAAGAAACTAAGCCAAGCAGAGGTTAAATGACTTGCTTAGAGTCAAACAGCCAAAAAGTGTCTGAGCACAGACTTGAACTCAGGTACGTCTGACTCCAAATGCCAATACCACTCAATAGGAGGTAGAAATGATGAGGCCACCAGCCAGAAAATGGGGCACTGTCATCAGTAATAGGGATACAATGAAAGGCTCAGAGATTGTCTTCATGTTGATCTGACCCCATTTGTTTTGTTCATTTTACCTCCATGACTTGCTGAGTTTCTATATATTGTATTAAGATCTATTTGGGGTAGGAGTGGGGAATGATTTTGTTAATATGAGGAACTCCATAGTATAGCTATCCCTTCTGCCAACAATCAATTATGTGTTTATTAATTGCCTATTAACTGCTAGGCAATTCTGCATGGGTGAAACAAAGACAAAATCTCTCAAGAATCTTGGCTTCATACACTTAAAGTTGGAAGGGAAATTAGAGATTGTCCAGAGCATGCAGTCCTTTGATCTTGCATATGTGAAACCTGAGGCCTAGAGAGGTTAAGTTACTTGCTCAAGTGCACACACATTGTAAGTGATAGAACTAGCAGGATTTAAAAACCAGCTGTTTCTCCCTCTCTCTCTCTCTCTCTCTCTCTCTCTCTCTTTCTCTCTCTTTCTTTCTGTCTCTGTCTCTGTCTCTCTCTGTCTCTCTGTCTCTTTTTCTGTCTCTGTCTCTCTCTGTCTCTCTGTCTCTCGCTCTCTCTCTCTCACACACACACACACACACACACACACACACACACAAACACGACTCTCCCTTCATAACAGAGAAATCCAAATTAGTATGGCATTAAAAGATAAAATATATTGATAATACACAATATTATACATATATTTTGTACATTTCTGAGTTTCTAATTTTTTTTTCTGTGTCGTCTGATGGCCTTTGTGTGTTATCTGCAGCTTCCGCAAAACTTCCAAAAAATTCCCATTTAATTTCTTATGACAATTCGTGATATATTGAAACCATGATGTGGAAAGTTGTGATGTGGAAGGGATAAGTATACATACATACATACATACATACATACATAGAAGCATACATACATACACACATGTATCTATGTATGTATATGTGTGTTAATCTAGGGAATTAACTTATACATATAGACTGTAAGTGTATAATAAATATAGGGCATTTTTAAAAAAATTGATATTATCCCCTACTCTCTTCTCCTTTCCTCTTATCTATCATAATGAATTAACTGTTTTCTTTAAGAAGGTCAACTTCTCCACATGTGACTTTGAGCCCAACGCCTTGTCTCTTATCCAGTCATTATACCCATATTCATTCCTCTCTAACCTTCAGCATCTCCCTATTTTGTAGTCCCTTCCCTACTACCTTCAAATGTACCCAAGTCTCCTCCATCCTTTAAAAAAAAATAAGTCTTCAGTAGACTTCAATATCCCTTCAAACTATCATCTTATATCATCCTTTCCCCAACCCCACACTTCTTGGAAATATTATTTTAAAAAGCTGTCAACACTCATTGCCTACACTTCTCCTTCCTCTTTCCAGTCTGACTTCTGGCATCTTCATTCAGGCACAATTGCCCTCTCCAAAGTTATTATATACTTGGCCAGTCTGACAGTCTTTTCTAAGTCTTCATCCCTTACTTCCATGCTACATTGACACTTGATTATTCTGTCTTCTTTTCTGGTCTTTGATGATCCTGCTTTCTCCTGGATTACCTTCTGTCTACCTGATTGCTCCTCTTCAGCCTCCTGTCCTAACTCATCATTCATACCATATGGTCTAAATGCAGGAGTTTACCAAGTTTCTGTCCTGGGTGCTCTTCCTCTCCTACCTCTAAGCTCTTTCTTACAGTGAGCTCAACAACTTTAAAGAGTTTAATTATTATCTCCATTCAAATGAGCATTAATTTTTCACCTAAACTTCAAGTTAGCATCATTTTCAAATTGAATATGTTGGTGACATCTCAAACTTAAAACGTTGAAAACAGAACTCATTACCTTTTCCCCAAATCCACCCTTCTTCCAAATTCCCTTATCTCTGTCAAAGTTATCACTATTCTTTCCTACCAGATTCCCAACATTAATTCTACTCCTCATTCTCCCTGATACAACATATCCAATTCAATTACCCAATCCTACTGTTTCTTTCTACACAATATCTCTTGCATCTGACCTCTGATCTTTTCTCACATAGCCACCAACTTACTTCATGAAGGTCTTCATTACCCCTCTCTAACGTGGACTACTGCAATAGCCTCCAAATTGGTCATCCTGCCTCAAGTCTTTTCACAGTCCAATCTGTTCTCCATATAGCTGATAGAAAGATTTTACATAAGATAGATATAATCATGTCACTACTCTCCTAATCAATAAACTCTAGCAGATTCTTATTGCCTTTGAGACCAAATATAAATTTCTCTGGGTTTTCAAGCCCTTCACAACCTACTCCCTACTTATCTTTTTAGCCTCATTGAATAGGACCCCATATATTGCAATCTAGTCAAATTGGTCTTCTTTCTGCTCCAAGCACACAAGATTCCATCTCCAACTCCTTGACTCTACACTAGGACTTTCTCATTCTCTCTCTCTCTCTCTCTGTCTCTGTCTCTGTCTCTCTCTCTCAATATATATGTATGTATGTATAGATATATACATACATATACATGTGTGTATAGTATGAATATATCTACATGAATACAAACATATATGCATATAATATGTAAGAGAAAAATACATTTTCCATTTAATTCTATATAATAGAAGAAATAATAAAAAGCTAGCCAATTTATTTTTTCTTTATTTCCAGTTTCACATTTAAAATTATCCTTGTGCTTACATTCTGCTTGTTTTAATACGACTAACAGAGATACAATTGGCATATTATGGAAAAAACAAACAAAATTATTTGGGATTTTTTTGTTGAGAAAATAAACTCAGTAATTTCATTAGACTTATTTCCAAACTTAGTAGCATCTTTATTGATTTCATTTAGAGGACATTATCCTAACATTCTTCTCCTGAAGGCAAACATATTGGGCCTTATTTTCATCTCCACATTATAATGCCTCCTTTTGCTTGTCCTGTGCAAAATGTGATATAACTACTCTCTTCCCAGATCTGTGCTGTGTCCATGCTCCAGTGATTAGAAATTCAGTTATCTCTTCAGCTTAGACTTGAAATAGCACAATGGTTTCAATTTTTGTCACTAGCTAATTTCACCAACAATGATAAAGTTAACTCACATTAAGTTGGCAGCCCAGATCATCATGTTTTCTGGAAGACACAAAATATGATGCACTTCCCATCATGGAATTTTTTCAAGGGTTTGGGTTACTGGTAATTTCACTGAACATGTTTGTCCTTTTAAAAATTTTTTTATCTTAAATTCCAACTAAATCACTACTTATACAAGAAGTGGGGGAGCCTAAGAATATCTGAGTTCTAAAAGTGATTATTTTAATGAGTAAATTATATGGATAGGTTAAGAACAATACTTTTGCCTTACTTGTCTAACATATTTAGAGAGAAAAGTCTTGACCAAATGTTTTCTCTTTCTCCTTCCTTTTCATCATGTCTGCCAAGGAAACTTCTGGTTCTATCCTAGTTTGATTCTGTATCCCATGAGTAAATCGGTGGATTATTTTGTATTTTACATTATGTATATTTTGTACTTCCCTCAAACTTCTTGAGGATGGTGATAACATTTTTTATCATTAAGTAATGTATTTGCACATAGTAGTCATTAAATATTTTTTTGACTTATTCTTGCCAAGAAAAACAAAAAGGATTTTTTACTGCATATAGAAATCTTTCATTTATTCCCAACAGAGTTAATGAAAACGTATTTGTTTGCATCGGGCATTCTATATCATAGGAAATAAAGGATATTATTTCCTAAATTTACATATATACATATTATGTATGTATATGCATACATACATGCATACATTTATATTTATATATATATGCATGTATTTATACACACACACACATACACACACATATAAAAGGCCAGGCATTTGTGTATATCCTAGCAATTACATAGGAACTCCTCTGCCCATTCTGTATTAACACTATTAAGACATTAGAGTACAATTGTCATCTTCATCAAATCTCAAATATACAGAGCATTATGTTCAGTTCTCTATAGCCCAAGTGAAATTCATAGCCTCTGTCCTCACAGAACCTTTTAATGAGTAAATCACTATTTAAATGTGCACTATGGTTCCCTACTGACCTGAAGGACTGTTGCAGTATCTCAAAGTAAATTTACTACTGAAGAGGGACACATTTAAACATCAGTAACATCTGATCTAATAAGGTAGAGACATAAAGAAGAGATAAAGAAGAGAAATCTGTCCAGCTCTACTCAGTTGGGTGTTTTTTTTTGGGGGGGGGGGTACAACATGCCTATGATTCAGTAATCATTTGCAATCTGTGCAATAAAACTAAACAAAAAAAGTTGGTGGTCAACTCATCTGCTCAAACCATTCATAGATATATGTTATGAATATCAAGGCACCATCTAATGATTAAGGACAATAATAAAATTGAAAGGATTACAGTGAATTTTAATCACCACGTTCCTCTTCTTATGTTTGCCACTGAAGCAATTCAGTCAATAAACATTTATTAAGCCACTACCCTGTGTCAGGTAGGTGAGGTTGCCTTTAGCAATCTGACAACAAGCAAGGGTGTGGTCATTGATTTAGAACTGGGAGAGACCTTGACTCTCACTGGATCCAGCTACCAAATTTTACATATGAGGAAACTGAGGTCCAGTGAGGTCAAGAGATTTTCCCAGGGCAACTTAGCTAGTAAATTCCTGAAGGTGAAATTTTAGCACATGTCATCCTGACTCCAAGTCCAATACTGTATCTACTATGCCATGTAAGAATAAGAATTCTCTCTTTTATATACCGTATTGGGGTTGGGGTGGTATATCATTCTGAAAAAGGGTAGCTAACAATGAAAACATATGGACACAGAACAGGGTGGGCACATTCTCATCAGTCAGTAAATAAACATGAACAAAGTGCCTGCTATGTGTCAGGCCCTGTGCTAAGATCTGAGGATAAAGAGAAAGGCAAAAGACAATCTCTGCTCTCAAGTTGCTCACAGTCCAGTGAGGAATACAAAAGGCAAGCAATTACATACAAATAAACTATAATTGTAAATAATCGACAGAGGAAAGAAATCGGAATTGAGGAGGATTGGGAAATGCTTTTTTTAGAAGGTTGGATCTTAACTGAGGCTGGAAAGATGCCAGAAAATCCAGGAGGCAGAGAGGAGTAGAAAGAATATCCCACGAACAAAAGGACATCAACTTAAATACCCAGAACTAGAAGGTGAAGCATCTTGTTTGAGGCACAGCAAGTCACTCGATGTAATTGCATCAGAGAGTTTATCAGGGAAGGGGGGGAAGGTCAGCAGAATATGTACGATGGTCACCTGATGACCTGAAAAGTTGTTAAAAACACACAAGAAGAAGAGAAATATAGGTGGTGGAAGAGGACAAATTAGGAAGGCTTTGAATTTGACTCTGGAGATGTTAAGGAGTCATTGGAGTTTATTGAGTAGGAGTGTGGTTTTCTTCAGTAATCTACCATTAAGTTCCCTTTCTCCACTGCAAGATTCCTGTCCCCATTTATTTTTGTGCCATCAATAATTATCATCACTGTAATATATGCATATAATTTACTTCTAAAAATACAACTATTAGAGTACATGCTGAACAGGATTTTTAATGCTAGAAATACACAATAAAAAAATGATGCCCACTTTTCTTCCAATGAGATATTTCACAGTTTATCATTTTTTTTTCATACTTTTGGCTGTTTTATAATTTCTTGACTTCTTATAAAATCATTAGCTTTCATTTGCTCCATTCTAATTTTTAAAGAATTATTTTCTTCAGTGAACTTTTGGACCCTTTTCTATTTGGCCAATTCTGCTTTTCAAGGCATTCTCTCCTCATTGATTTTATGGACCTCTTTTGCCATTTGAGTTACTATATTTTTAAGGAGTTATTTTCTTCAGTATTTTTTGGGTCTTCTTTAGCAAGCTGTTGACCCATTTCTCATGATTTTCTTGCATCTCTCTCATTTATCATCCCAATTTTTCCTCCTCTTCTCTTACTTGATTTTCAAAATCCTTTTAAAGTTCTTCTATGGCCTATAACCAATTCATATTTTTCTTGGAGGTTTTTGGTGAAGGACCTTTAATCTTGTTGTCTTCTTGTGGTTGTATGTTTTGATCGTCTTTCTACAGTCTGACTTTTTTTTTAATGCTGTTTGCTCATCTTCCCAGCCAAATACTTGACTTTCTTGTTCTTTGTCAGGGTAGGACTCTGCTTCCAGTGGTGGTGGGTGTGGATGTGCTCTTTTAGGCTTCTAGGGTTTTATATCAATGGTATGGAAATCCTTTCCACTGGTACAGATTGACACCTCAAATAATATGGTATTAAGGAATTGCCTGGGGCACTGAGATGTTAATGATTTGGCCATGGAATGGAACTACTACATTTTGTAGGCAGTAACTGAACTCAGATCATCTTGACTCCAAGATCAAAGTACCTTCTCCTATATCACAATGCCTCTCACTCAGTTATCAATGTGTATTTTAGATAGGGCAATGATAAACTGAAGTGTGTCCAAATAAGGACAATTAGAACAGTTATAAGACTTAAGATTATGCCATACCAGGACTAACTTGAAGGACCCAGAGAGGGTTAGCCTAATAGAGAGAAAAATTAGGACAGTGACGAGGAATGGTAGGTTTTTTTCCCCCGTTTTTTAAGGGTTGGTCGTGGAGAAGACATATTAGACTTGTTTATTGCAGAAGATAGAACTAGGACCAATGGGTAAAACTTGCAGAAGCAGATTTAGAATTGATCAAGAGAAGAAAGAACTACTTAGGAGATAGTGGGTTGCTATCAGTAGAGGTAGCAAGTCTCATTGAAGATGTTATTCCTGTATGGAATGCACTAGATATCCTTTAAGATCTCTTCCAAATCTGAGATTATCTACTTCTGGACTAGATAAATCACTTATTTGTATTTATTTTGGGCAGCTAGGTGGCACGGTGGATGGAGTGTCAGCTCTGGAGTCAGGAGGACCTGAGTTCAAATCCAGCCTTAAACACTTACTAGTTGTGTGACTATGGGAAAGTCACTTAAACTTGTTGCTTCAGTTTCCTAATCTGTAAAATGAGCAGTAGAAGAAAATGGCAAACCAGTATCTTTGCCAAGAAAACCCTAAATTGGGTCATAGAAAGTTGGACATGACAGAACTGACTCAACAACAAAAAATATTTATCATGAACCATTGTACCATAATCCCAAAATAATTTTAACTGTTTTATGCAATTCTATCTGCTTTCAAAATATTTACCTTTTATAGGCAGATGTTGCCTCCTTCCAAGAGACAGCTAGGCATTGCTGTATAGTGCTGGGCCTAGAGTCATGAAGACTGAAGTTCAAATATGACCTCAGAGACTTACGATATGTGTGACCCTGGGCAAATCATTTAACCTCTGTCTGCTTCTGTTTCTTCCTTTGAAAAATGAGTACAATAATAATAACAGCCAACTCCCAGGATGGTTGCAAGGATCAAATGAGACAGTATTTATAAATCACTTAGCACATTGCCTTAATAAATGCTCCTTTCCCTCTTCCTCCCTCCCATCAGGGGTGGTTATGGTCAAGGCTTTAGAGCCATCCTCTTAAAAGTTATTAGCTATTTGAATCTCCTCTGTCCACAAATTGAGTTGACAGCTGTTGATCACATACCATTCTTCTAGTTAATCACAAGGAATGGGAAAAAAAAAACAGCAGTAAGCACTGAGCTCTGCAATGTTGATTAACTGGTAATTAGTCACTTTGCTGGAAATATCCCTTCACTATTTACAGAACATTCAGGTCATGGCTTCTTTGGCTAAAAAGAGTTAGAAAAGACTTCGTGATCCTCCAAGGCAGGAATCTTCATTTTTTTTGTATGTGTGTGAGTCATGGCATCTTTTAACATTCTGGCTAAGCCTTTGGGTCTATCCTAAAAATAATGTTTTTAAAGGCAGAAAATAAAATTCATAGTATTACAAAGGAAATCAATGTTATCAAAATACAAGGCAAATTTTTCCCAATAAAGTACATAGCACTTGCCTAGCATTAACCATTCCTGGTGTAGTATGATGCTCTTAGAGTATAAATGGGAAAAGAAAAAGAGAGAAATAGTCTCAGAAAGAGGTGATTATGCCCACACACAGATACACACACGTGGATATATATTTATATAGAAGTATTTTATATGTCTGTATATATGTATATATATGCATATTTGTGTGTGCATATATGTATTACACATACACACATAGACATATATTTCATATAGATTATATGTGTCCATTTGTGTATATGTATATAAAAATATAGATAGATAGATAGATATGCACTCATATATATATTTATTTATTTATCTTTTCTGAGTGAAATGATGGCATTATATAACAAAGTCAGTTACTAGCAGATGAGATTAGAATCGCTGTGTTTGGGCATCTGGTTCAGTACTCTTTCCACTATAATTCACCAAATCATGTTTGTTCAAAATGTTTTGTTCAAGTAATACAATTTCCTTGGGAATACACCTTTTTCCATATTCATCTATGATGGCTTATTCCCTCCTAAAGTGTATGCTTACCATTGTTACTAATGGGTTTTTTTTTCACAGACACGGCTTGAATTGACCTATATAAATTGTAAATTCAAAGTGCTTTATGCCTTGTTTTCTAACTTAATTCAAAAGAGACTAGAATAATTGAAAGCAATGGAAGGGAAACAGAGGCCATTTATTCTTATCTTCTTCATTTTACAGATCTGGAAACTGAGCCACACAGAAGGGAAGTGGTTTATCCAAAATTGCACATGCACTGGGATATACAATGTGCTCCCCATACACACACACCTCCTTTTTTTTTCTTTCTCAGTTGGCTCATTCACCCCAATCTACATTCAAACTAGTGAGTCTGATGTAGAGTCCTCAAAGAAGGGCAATTATGGCAGGACCAGGGTTCTCCTGTTT
Source organism: Pseudochirops cupreus (assembly GCA_028627135.1). NCBI lineage: Eukaryota > Metazoa > Chordata > Mammalia > Diprotodontia > Pseudocheiridae > Pseudochirops > Pseudochirops cupreus. The sequence continues at coordinate 304,915,406 of CM053580.1, forward strand.
ATCATAACAAAGTTTTGTTTTCCCCTATTTCCTGAAACAAGGATCACTTTTCCTTAACAAAGTATTTCTAGGACCTGATTACATCTTGCTTCCCTGTTACAGTTTCCTGGAAAACATCCATCACAGGGGCATTCAGGGCCCTCTGAGTTAGTGGATTTCCAAAGATGATGTGGATCAATATATCTTTCACCATTTCATGCCTTGTTGATGAGATGCACTTTTATGTGGATTTTTTTTTCTTTTTTTTTGGCCAGGGTAGTTACCTAGAGAATCTAAGTCTCTGTCTCTCGGTCTCTCTCTTTCTGTGTGTGTGTGTGTGTGTGTGTGTGTGTGTGTGTGTGTGTGTGTGTGTGTGTGTGTGTATTACCTATCTTTGTTGTGTTAAGGCAAAGTAAAAGACCTTCAATAACTTCCGAGTGCATTTTGTCCTAATGTAAAACTTGATCAGTCTGCTCATATTACCCTGTCCCCTCCAATAATGACCGTATTGCTATGACTCTTTCAAAATTATTTATTTTAGTAATCTCTTATTTTTAAATGTTGGCTTTGAGATTTCTTCCATTCCCCCTTCCTCATTCACTGACAAGGCAAACTATCTCAAATTGTACATTTGAAATATATTTCCATATTAGCCATATCACAAAAAAGCAAAAAAAAAAAAAAGCAAGAAAATTACATTTCAATTTGCACTTAGCTTTCATCAGCTTCTCTCTCTCTCTCTCTCCCCTCTCCCCGCCCCCCCCAGTGGAGGTGGATAGCGATTTTTCATCATGAATCCTTTGAAAATGTCTTGGATCCCTGTATTGATCAGAGCAGCCAAGTCTTTCACGGTTAATCATCATTCCAACGTTGCTGTTACAGTTGTTCTCACATTCATTTGGATTAGTTCATATAGTTCTTGCCATGTTTTTTTTTTCCTCCCAGAAACCACCCCCTCAACATTTTTTATAGCACAATAGTATTCACATCCGAAAAAGAGAAGACGGACACATACTTAAAGAAACCTAACTGTGGTGCCTTGCTCTGTCTGGGCAACTCACAAATGTAGAATGCATGCCTGGATGTCTATGTCTTTAAGGAAAAGTCTGTGCCATATAACACCTGTTCTTCTTGTAAGTCTTAATTTTCCTACTGGAAAAAATTGCTTCTTTGCTACTCTCAGGCTCTCAGTGAAGTAATAACCACTATTGATTAACAACAATCTTAAGTTTGGGCTCTACAGGAAGAACACAAAAGTTTATATATTTGAGAATTTACTAGAGCTGAATGGCTAAAAGATGAGGCTGACTGGTTTCTGCTGTTAAAATCTGGAATGGATCTAACTAGAAGAAATTTTCTGCCCTTTGAAAGAGCTGATTAAAGAAAGGAAGATTCCTTTTCTGTGGGTGAAAAGCTGATTGAGAGAAAGGCTGCCTTGCTCTGGCCACATGTGCAACTTGATGAAGGGGAAACTGTAAAAGGCTTGTCTCTGCTGCCCTTTACTGGAATTTATGACTTGGAAGGAAAAAAAATTACAAAATTTTCAAAAGATTAAGACTTTTGTAGGTTTTAAGATTAAAGGGAAATGATATTCACAGTAAGAGTGTCACTATCTCAACTTCTATCCATATGAGCAGACCTGGTGGCAAGCTTACCCCTTAAATCTATTTCCCTCACACTACTATCTTTCTTTGCACACTAATTCATTCCTCCCAAATCACTATTTGCAATCTATAGCAACTAAAACTCTAGGTAAGATAGCAAAATCTGCCATAATGGTGTTGCTCTGAATACAAAATGTAAAAATCAACATGAAAGGGCTTTACAAAATTAAGGTCACATATGTAAGATATTGTTGCCATTTTTGCCTTTATTTGAACCAGACCTGGCACTTAAGAAATGCTCATTAATTGACTAATTGAGTCATCAGGAACTCTAATAATTAAATTCCCTCTACCAATGCAGGCAGGCAATTGATCTGTAACTTGCAGTCTTATTGTCTGAAACACCCTGAGATTAAGTAATTTGCCCAACAATTAGTATGTTTTAGTAGGAGGATTTGTACACAGATTTTCTGGTATCTGAGGCTGGCAATTTAGTCACTATATACTGCCAGTGATTATGATGGTGATGATGATAAATTTATTCTTTCTCTCTATCCATTCCTAATCATTCCCTCAGGGCTCCAGTTGTGTATTTACAGCTGCCTATTGAATATCACTTGTTTCTTATTGGTTCCTATGGTGAGCCATGCCTAAGCCTCTATTTATTACAAGACAGGAAGCAAGTCAGGGATAATGGAAATAATTTCATAGAGAAAAACTCTAAATTATAGAGCAGATAGGATTAAAAGCCACTGGGGTTTAGGGGATGCTGATGCCTCCCGTTTGCCTATATTCTTTTCTTTCGTGCATAACGGAGACCTTTGCACTGGTGTTTTATCTAGCAGCCCCACCCCTCACCCCCAACGTGTAAAACCATCTATCACTAGGGACATGGTGATTCCTCAAACCGAGAGGTTCCCCACACCATGCAGGCCCATGCTAGCCATTGATGAGGGACAAAAAAGGGAAACAAGGAAAAGTCAGCACTAACCTGTTTCAGAAGTAGAATCAACCCCAGGAAGATGAACACATATCCTAACTCTAGATTAAATATTCTTATAAGGAACAAGCAAAGCTACTCTTTTTAAGTGCCTTGCTTGCATTGGATAAGTCCTTTACACCATACCTATGCCTGACTTTTAAAAGATTTTCTGAGTCTTCTAGGAGAGCATCTTAAATTCAATATCTTTAAAATGGAATTTATCTTGACTCCAAACACCTACTTCTCCTTGTTATTTCCCTATTTCTATCAATAATAATGCCTTCTCCAACCTGGAACAGTCCTAGACTTCTGCTCATGCTCCTCCCCTAATCCCAAGCCTCTACTGTCTCTTTCCACACTTCAATTTTCAGTAGCATCCACATTTCTTAACTTAAAATCCTCCACAATCTGGCTCAAATCTAACTTTACAGTCTTGCCTCTTTCATGTGCCTTATCTTTCACCCCAATTGGAGTCTATGCCATCTTCCCAAACATTTCCCTAGTTTTCCAAATTTTGTGCCTGTGTTTAAATCAAAAATGATTTATGAGGTAACATAAGAAGTGCTGAATTTGGTATCAACAGATATCTGCCTTTGAATCACATTATAATATGTACCACCTGTGTACCTGAAGGAAAATAACTTAATCAAGTTAAGCCTCATATTTCTCAACTATGAGGGGATGATGAGACAACTTAAAAATCTGCCATCTTATTGAAATGTCAAATTTCCAGAGCTAACTCAGTACAGGATATTTTATAGAAAGTGATGGCTAAAATTTGTAATATATCATTTCTTATATCTGAGGTTGGTGAAAGCTTGTTCTTAGTTCATTTAATTTTTACTTATGGTTTTGAGCAATTGACAAGATTCAGAATTTTGAGTTAAGTTAGCCGACCCATGATGACTAAATATCAGCATTTTAATAAGCTAGTTTTAAAAAAAATGTATAATTATATTTCTGAGAAGAAAAAGGGCTAAAGGCATATTATTTTCATGTGGCATTTAAAATAGTAATTTCTTTAGGTCATCAGTCTGACATTCATATTATTAAACTCATTTATCTAACTACTGGGCATGCTTAAATAGAAACCAATTCAAGGATGAAAAAAAAAGGAACTGTCCTGAAATATCTCAATAACAAAAAATGTTTCAAATTCAGACAAAACTTTAGTTCATATGAAAATGTTGCAGAAGAAAATGTAAAAATTATGGAGTAACTGAATGATCCTTTATTGTATATGATATGGTAGCAGACATTTTTAGTCTGAAGTTACTTTAGTTAGAAGGTACTTTGGATGTTATTTTATGTAAGCCCTTAATCAATTTAAAAAAGGTTCCTGCCTTTTCATTTGTCTGACTGATTATCTTGTCTCTAATTAAATATTTTCAGTGACAGGGAACTTACTACTTAATAAGACCACATTTTTTATTGTTGAACACTTTTAATGTCAACAAAGTTCTTCCTTAAGGTAAACACACATGTCCTATCTTATGTCTTCCATTCACAGGTCCCAGTTCTTTCCACCCGTAGCAGCAAAGGATAAATTAATATTCCCCCACATTATAGCCCTTCAAATATTTGAAGACTGCATTCATGCCCTACCATCTCTTCCATTGTATTTTCTAAAACAAAAGTCCTTAGATAATTCAACCAATCTTATGACTTGGTTTCCAAACCCTTTAACATCCTAGTTATACTCAAAGCCATCAATGGACCAGTTAAAACATTACTGTTTCAACTGCACCCCATAGTCTAGATATAGACCAAATGGCACAGAGTGTGCGTGTGCGTGTGTGTGTGTGTGTGTGTGTGTGTGTGTGTGTGTGTACAGAGAGAAAGAGGAGGGAAGGAGTAAGAGAGAGAGGGAAGGGAGGAGGGAGGTAGGGAAGAGGAAGAGAAGGAGAAGAGGGAGAGAACAAATAAATGAATAGAGTCTCTGTCTCTGTCTCTCTGTCTCTGTCTCTCTCTCTCTCCATTCATCTGGTAATAACACCTCTATCTAGATAATCTTAGGATTATATCATCATTTTATCAGTAACATCACACTTTGGGTGCACATTGAGCTTGTAGTCACTTAAAATCCCAGTTCTTTTCCTCCATGAACTGCTGTCAAGGCAGCTGTCTCCGCTATCTTGTGTTCTGTAACTTATTGCTTTTATGAATGAAAAGCAGGTAGCTCAATCTCACACTGCCTTAGGAACTGTAAAATATCTATGACTATAAGATTCCCAAGTGGTGCTTGTTTGCATTGATAGGATGTTCCTTATCACTTCCATATGTAGATGAAATCAGAGATCCTGACTAAAAACAAAACGAAATGAAACAAAACAGCAATCAATCATTTTGTGTTACATTTCATATTTCTTTACTGCATCAGTGAAGTCTAATTGCAGTTGAATGACTAAAAAAAGCAACGTCTTTTCCATTTGTTGTTGTTGTTTAGTCATTTTTCGGTCATGTCTGAGTCTTTGTGACAATTTTGGGGGTTTTCTGGTAAATATACTGGAATGGTTTGCCATTTCCTTCTCCAGCTCGTTGTAGAGATGAGGAAACTGAGGCAAACAGAATTAAGTAATTTGTCCAGGGTTACACAACTAGTGAGTGTGTGTGGTTGGATTTGAACTCACATCTTCCTGACTACAGGACTGACATTTTACCCACTGAGCCACCTAGCTACCTTCTTTTCATCATCATCATCATCATCATCATCATCATCATCATCATCATAGCAGCTAAAATTTACGAGAATTTTCTTTGCATCAGATACTGTGCTAAATATATTATTATTATCTCATTTGGTCCTTGTAATAACCCAGGGAGTTATTACCCCCATTTTAAAAATGAGGAAACTGAGATAAACAGTTTAAGTGATGGCTCTCCTGGGCTCACACTGCTACTATGTGTCTGAGGCTAGATTTAAACTCCTATCTCCTCACTTCAGGTCCAGCACACTATCTACTGCTCCATAAAGCTACCATCTGTAAATATCAATTATAATACTTAATAAAGTACTCATTTCCTAAATGACTAAAAATGTAAATATAATCCCTTAGAAAAGGGGAGCCTTTGTCATCATCTGTCCTCAGGTTCTAAGTCTCAAACTGCTAACCTCTGACAATTTGCAGTAATAATTCCAACATCTTTTATACACTTTGAGTTTTTATTAGGACAAATTAACATCCCTGAGAACAATATAGAAAATATGAGATGGCATCTCTCTACAATCTACACTCTTTTGCAGAGATGGAAGGTCCATTAGTGTAAAATATTACATATATCTTTAGACTTTTTTTAATGAATTGATCAGTGTTGCTGACTTTTTAAAATTCTTTCTCTTTTTCTTTCATTTGTTTTTCTTTCAAAATCTTTTGTGATATAGTAAATAGCACTTAGGGAGTAAGCAGAAAGGGATATAAAGAGAGAATGTTAAGCAATATTAAAAAATTAACGAATGTCTAGGTGATACAGTGGATAGAGCACAGGCCCTAAAATCAGGAGGACCTGAGTTCAAATCTGGACTCAGACCAGACACTTGACACCTACTAGCTATGTGACCATAGGCAAATCACTTAACCCCGATTGCCTTGCAAAACAACAACAACAACAACAATAAAACTGTACTTAAAATAATAATAAATTAACTTTTAGGTAGAATACACAAGAAGCATTGGAAGTAGGTGTTATTATTAAGCCCATTTTAATAGCTCAGTAAACAGAGTTTAAGTAATGCTTAGAGTCCCACAGTTAGTGTCTGAAGTCAAATTTGAACTCAGGAACTTTATCTACTACTATCTCTGAGCTAAAATAAAGAAAATTCACTAAAAGCTCACTGACAAACACATACCCTTTAACTATACCCCCAAAAGTCAAATTCACAATTCAGAAATTTGGCCACTTTGCTAAATTATATCTTTAAGGTTTATTATTTCCCAACTGAATGGACTCATTAACATCAGCACAGATTCATTGAAAAAGACATGATCCTTTCCATTTCTTTGCCCACAGTACAAAGATGTAAATATTTCTACATTAGAAGGTTAAGGTAATAGAGACGGGGATGAGTTATGATCTGTCCTTGAAACCAAAGAAAAAATTGACAGTCATACTGGGAATCCAACAGGCAAGCAATAATTTTAGAAAAGGGCCTGTGGCTAGGTCAAGTTGAATAAGTTTCCAAGATTGCATTCAATGTGTTGATTATTTTAAAATGGCTTACTATGTTTTAAATCAGAATTATTTAAAGAGGAATTTAATTTCCCACCATTCCTCATTGAAATGAGGGAAAATCTCACTATTTCTTTCAGAAGTTTCCATGTCATTATCTTATTAGCAGCTTGTATAATGGATGCTTAAAATAATTTGAGGTATATTAACTTTCATTTTGTATAGCAATTTCAGTAAAATAGTTGGAATCACTTTTAGCTGTCCACTCATTTGCGCTACAATTGTGAAATTAGCAGAAGTTAGCACATTGAAAGATCTTGTTACAAGGTTCTGAATGGATATTTTGTTTGCAGAGTCACCCCCCCATATCTTTGAGCTTGAAAATATCACTTCCAAAAGAGCGTGATTTCCCTTGTGGCTTCAAGAGAATAGCAAAGTGAGGCGAACCAAAATCATGATCTCCATTGACAGAAGATGAAGTCAGGAGTCATCCCTGTGGTTCCAGTAACTACAGGTCACCATTGATTTATGCCAATAGGCTAATTTTGTAACTGACACCCTGGGTGTGCCAAGATTCACTTACGGACACTATGTATTTCAGATATGTTCCCATGAATCTTCCTATTGAAGTTGGCAAGCCTGAACTGATCTGAATTCAGTGTTTCTGACAAGCTCTAAAAGGAAAAGTTCACAAGGTTACTAGCTCTTATTATTTGGGCCTCAAGCCATCATTCAACCTCACTGATCACTGTCACATTTACTGAATGAATTCAGGATCTGTGGCTATATCCACATTATTTTCTTTTATATAGAGCTATGCATTATTATAAAAGCACAGATTACAAATGCATTATTACAAATTGTAACAGAAGACTTAGTTGTTTTTCAGTTATTTCAGTCATGTATGACTCTTGTGACCCCATTTGGTAATTATTTCAGCAAAGATATTGGAGCAGTGTTCTATTTTCTTCTTCAGCTCATTTTACAGATGAGGAAAGTAAGACAAACAGGGTTAAGTGACTTGCCCAGGGTCACATAACTACAAAGTAAATGCGGCCAGATTTGAACTCAGGAATATGAGTTTTTCTGACTTAGCTGCTCAGCAGAAGACTTTAGTTTCATTTATTATATTGTGAAGAAAAAAATGATTGATAATACCCACCAAAAAGGGCAATGATATATATTTTAATGCAAAGGAAAAATACAGAAAAGTACAAGAGATGCAAAACAATAGTAGGATTTTTTACTGTCTTGTTATACATACACACACAGCTATAACATATGTACGTGTTTTAATGTACTGTATAAAACAAATTAACTTCTTATTCTAGCTGTGCTTTTTCGTGAATATTGAAATACTGACAAATATTAAGTTTGTAACAAAAAAGAAATGTTAGTAGGGATACTTCCACTTCGGGTAAGTATACTCAGGGATATTCTAATGTCTCATCTGCTTTTTGCTATTATTGTTAATAGCTACAGAATTTTGGTGGCTTTTCTAAAACCAGAAAGTCTCAGTATATCCTTAGGAAAAATGAGCATTTCCCATGACCTAGTATCTGATTTGGGAAATCAAAATGATCAGTATTCTATAAGTTCTGTCATCTAGTCAGTTTCAATCTTAATCTCACATTAAGTGGAATGAATAGACATAGAAATTTCATATGCAAATATAGTTATATAAATTACTATATGTTGAACAAAGGTATAGAGTACTATTCTATATGCCAAGCCTCCTTGGAATAATATCTTTTAATATATTTTAGTAACCTCTCTAACCAAGTGGAGAAATGAAAACATTCCCAACAATCTTTATTGAATATTACAAAAATTTAATAATGAGGTACTAGTACTGGGAATTCTTGCTAAGAAAAAATTATTTTTTTATAATTTTAGAGCCAGAAATAATTTGAATTCTTCTTTTTACAAATATCTGAAAGAGCAATGTAAGGACATATGGAGGAAGTATGGTTGCAGAACTTTTGATGCTGATCTGTTGTGGGGAAAAAAGCAATCTAAATGTCATTAACAAGCGTACATGTAAACATGAAAGGAGGCGGACTTCTCCCGAGTGTTCAGTCACGCGCAAACGCGTTTGGTACTTGTTGGCATAGAGAGACAAGCGGGTAGTGGGAGGGGGGAGAGAGAAAAAAAGAGAGAGAGAGAGAGACAGAGACAGAGACAGAGAGAGAGAGATAGAGAGAGATAGAGAGAGCGAGACAGAGAGACAGAGAGACAGAGACAGAGAGACAGAGACAGAGAGAGAGAGACAGAGACAGAGAGAGAGAGACAGAGATAGAGAGACAGAGATAGAGAGACAGAGAGAGCGAGACAGAGAGACAGAGAGAGAGACAGAGAGACAGACAGACAGAGAGAGAGAGACAGAGAGACAGAGAGAGAGAGAGACAGAGACAGAGATAGAGAGACAGAGAGACAGACAGAGAGAGAGAGAGAGAGACAGAGAGACAGAGAGAGAGAGACAGAGATAGAGAGACAGAGAGAGCGAGACAGAGAGACAGAGACAGAGAGACAGAGAGACAGAGAGAGAAACAGAGAGACAGACAGAGAGAGACAGAGACAGAGACAGAGAGAGACAGAGACAGAGAGACAGAGAGAGACAGACAGAGACAGAGAGAGAGAGAGAGAGATCTTCCACACAGGGGTTAGATATTCTTCTGAAAAACTTGGTCAGGATGAGAATGTGTGAAGGTATTCAATTCTGCACCAATTTCAGGTACACCTACCTTTGGTGAAATAAGGAGTCGAAAAGATAACACATCATTGAAAGAAAAGTAAATTCTGTACTTAAGAGAAAGTTGATACCTCTTTTTTTCTATTAGAATGTAAATCTTCTCACTCTGAACTACTTCTAAAGAATGACCTCTATACAAAACGCCCAACTGGTCTGTCGCTTCAAAAAATGCTTTGAAAAAAAAAATGAAAGATAAAGTTTTTTTGGTTAATAGATAATACCTGGTAACCAATAATACACATAGGTACCTCTGTGACTTTGTGATATACTGTACAATAAGATGTTGGAAATGAAGTAAAACTAGATTAAGGTAAAGGTACATCTCTCATTAGGAATCCAATATGGTGGTTCCAAAATCTAACTATCATGGGGTAGCTCACAGTAGCATTGAAATTGTACATGGCATAGCTTAATAGAGCAGGTATTTAAATAGATGTGCAAAGATAATTGGGAAAAAATGGATTGATTTTATCATTGCACTGCCATGGGTAATGGAAGAGAAGAAAAATGGCCTAGAGAAAAGTGGGCCTTGCCTCATACAGGAAGCCCTTTTTACTTTTGTGGTTGCAGTGGTGTTTACTGACGAGCTTATTTTGAGTTTTATCTTTTCATTGCTCTATATTTGGCTTGCTTTAAATATCTTCTGGGCCCTTAATTACTTCATGCCTACATTATGATAATAATCTAAAATAAATTTGTGTGGCACAATGTAAAAAAGTACATTGAAGTCAGAACTCTGGGGGCATCTGTGCAACCTTGGGCAAGACATTTCACCTCGGCCTCAGTTCCACATTGGTGAAATGTGAGGGTTGGACTAAATGACCTCCAGGGTGCCTTCTGTCTTTAAATCTGTGATAATACAATCTTTCCAAACATGGACTTTTGTTACTTTTATGTTAAGATTTTAAAGGTCTCAACCGTATGTCAATTCTTCTGTAAAATGGGTATGTATAAAACATATAGCTAGTCAAATCCTTCTGCTAACATTTACAGAGGCTAAGGAACTTGCACAGGTCAAACAATAACCAAGCGTCAGAGGTAAGTCTTGAGCCTAGGTCTGCATGACTTCAAGTAGTACATGCTAATTACATAATATACTTGCTTCATACATATGCATACATATGCAGATATCTTTCATAGATGCATATAAATACACACACGCACACTTAGGCATGTACAGGGACAGCTAGATGGTAAATTGGATAAAGTGCTGGACCTGAAGTCAGGGAGACCCCTCCTGTTGAGTTCACATCTGGCCTCCATCACTTACTAATTGTATGATCCTGGCAGGTCATTTGATTCTTTTTGTCTCTGCTTCCTCATCTGTAAAATGAGCTGGAGAAGGAAATGGCAAACCATTCTAGTATCTTTGCCAAGAAAATTCCAAGTGGAGTTATGAAGAATCAGACATGAAGAAAATGACTGAATAACAACAAATATAGGTACGTAACTACATATCTGTGTGTGTGTGTGTATATATATATTTATACACACAAAACACACACTATATATACACAATGATATCTATATCTATCCATATATGTATGTATGCATATCTATCTACATATACAAATGTGTGTATATGTGTGTGTTTGAGTGTGTATACACATATATAATGTGTGTGAGTCTGTTTTATTTCGACAACACCGTGGGAATCTCTTTGAGAAGAAAGATCACGTATTCTACTTCTCTACTTGCCTTCAAAGTACCTATTATAATGGTAGACACAGGGAAGCAACTTAAACACTACATATGGAGTGAACTTTTCTTTCAGTTCTCCTTTAAAATAACCAAATGCTGCCCTACCAAAAAGTGACATAGGAGAGAATAGACTGGGGGAGGGGGGAAACACTGGGATGGCTGTTTTGGGGTGGTAGGCAGGGGAAAGACGGGGAGAAAATATGTAACTCAAAAAAAAATTAATAAAATAAATTTATTATTAAAAAAAAAGAATAACCAAATGCTCACATTTGGTTAGATCTGTTAGACTCTTCAGTGTAACTCTTATCATAGAATTAAACAAAATACTCTCTCAGAGCATATGCAAAATACTAAATGAGAGCAAATTATGGTAGGTCAGATAGAAATATGATTTTGTATCCACAATTTTCTCTACTACCAACTTTTCAGGAAGGTATTTAATAGATAAAATAAGTACAAGTGTATATAAATGTATGTGTGTAGTAAGTAGTTGTGATGGAACATGTATCTCTTAGCCTTTCTCCCACAACATGGGGTAAGCCCAGGCCTTTGCTCCTTCCCTCCTATGCTTGCTATCAGTTTTCCCTAAAAATAAACAGAGTTGCCCCTGAGACCTCATTCACCCTAGCTTCCCTGAAACCATTTCCTTGTCATCTAAAGCTCACAAAATTGTCCACACATATGTAATGCCCCTGAAAATTGAGCTGAAGAGCGTATGAGCCATCATGTCTCTTTCCATATCATGTCCTGGTGAGCAGAACTGTTTCCATATTGAGACAAGCAGGGCCTTGTCCAGGGAAGCTTGGTCACTGCATCCTTGTTATCTATTCTTGCTGTCGTGGTAAAGTAAACTGTATTTTGTTAACTGTCTGATGACTTCAACTGCATCATTTTTCCTAACATAAAACCAAACTAACCAAGTGTTGGCCAGAGCCTCTTCCAAAAGAAATAGTTTGGAAAAGGTGAGAGAAATTAGGACATCTCTTAATTCAATTAAAATATCAAAGCTATGCTGTCTTAAAAAATAATGAGCATTTCCTCTATTAGAGATTGCTAATTTATAGAAGATTGCTAGTTGATTGGCTGTCAGTTATCTGCCATAACAAATTTCCTGAAAATCACTGATATAATGTATTATGTTATGTTTTATATTATGTTATATTATGGTTGCTATACTCTCCTGGTGGTAAAAGGTACATATTTCATTTTAAAACCTTATCCAAACAAGATACAAGTTTTCATTATCTCTTTTTTATCTATATGAGCATTGTCTTTTTGTGAATTATCTGTGAAAAGTTGTCTGTTTCAGAGTTGTTGTTGTTTTTCTTATCACCCTCCTCACTTCTAGGTTCCTGTCTGTACAATTGGTTGTTCAGTGCTCAGAAAAAGCAAACTCATTTTTAGCTGATCTGAGCAAAGTACCAGGATGAAGGAAAACATTGGGGGGGGAAATCACATAGGGAATTTTCATGTCAAATAGCATCGTTTTTTCTTGCATTTGAATGGTTTCACAATGATTCCCTGCAGAAATAAAGGAGCACTTTATGAATACTAAAAGAAATGAAAATGTGGTGACTGATTGATTAATTTGTTTCAACTTGATTTACTAACACTGTAGATCAATTTCTCTAAAGTCTAAAAGAAGGGAAGACTTATACAACAGGGGATTTGGTAGTTACTTTTGAGGAATACAGAGAAGACTCTAAATCAGTCCCAAAATAAGGCTACTGATGACATGTGGCTAAGGTCTCACATTCTACCATTAGAGAATATTTATTTGGAGATAGAATACTACAATGTTGAAAAGCAAAATCTATGCTTAATATGTTTTGGAGGACTGGATTAGGAGTCAGAGGATTGACAGTACAATAGCAGCTTGGCTATTTACTTCCTAAATATGTGATCTTGGCCAAGTTGCCACTAGGGAAAGTTAGGTGTCATAGCTGTTAAAATATTAGACTTGGAATCTAGGTTAAATCCAGCCTCAAACACGTAACCATTTGACAAGTCACTTAAGCTCTCTAAGTCTCAGTTTCCTCATCTGTAAAATGGGGATAATAAGATCACCTACCTCATAAGATTGTTGAAATGCTTAAATGAGATCACATATAAAGCGCTTCAAAAAGCTTGAAGAACTGTATAAATGCTAGTCATTTTCTTATTAAGTCATTTACCTCCCTGAGTTTCAAAATTCTTATCTGTAAAATAAGAAGATTAGACTAAATGACTGCTAAATTTCTTTCCAGTTCTAAATTTCACTGCTGTAGCTTATAAAAACCTTGCTTATGAATTAGTAATCAGATAGGTTTTCCTTTTCCTTTGGTAGCTGAAATTCTAGTGAGAATGCCAAAAGTATGTTTGCCATTGTCTAAAGTGCTAGAATGGGAACTCTGGGTAAGCAGTGGGCATTGTAAAGCGGATGTGGAATGCAATAAGGGAGAGGGCTGAGAAAAGAAAGAATTCATATTGTCATAACAAGAGTCATCTGATTCACTCTATTGTCTAAGCTTGTTTTTTAGTATGAAAATAAAGATGTAGAATGACACCTCTCAGTGATGGCTTGTATACTTTTAATATTTCTAAATAGCGATGCTTGTTTTGATTTCTTTTAACAATTTTAGAAAGATTTAAATGATTAGTTTCTCAATATCTTTCAGGGTGGTTGCAAAAGGACAGACAAGTGAAGCAATTCCCAGAAATTTTTCTTTGTCCTTCATTCACGGAGAAGGGCTGAGAGAAGCAGAGGTTACTTTCTGCATTGTTCTAACAGGTCTCAGCAATGATAGAGAAGAAGCCCTGGAGAAAGAGATGGCTAAGCTGCTGCTAAAAATGACCTGAGACTCTTGTCCCTGCTGTTCCTCCAAGATTACTCTCATTATTCAGGAAAGTACAGCTGCCTCTCCTTACTTCCATACATATCCCTTTGGCTACACTTGATATTAAGCTTGTGACATCTTGTCCTCCTATCTCTCTGTTAAAGGACATCCATGGTGCTCATTTTAACCTGACTCTGCTATGATAAACATAGAGGGGAAAGAGTAAAATGGGTTGACAGGACCCACAATGTGATTTCTCTCATAAGTGCAACTAAGATTATAAAAATCAAAACCATTTAAAAAGCAATTTTAAAAAACCCAGGCTGTACATATATCAATATATCCTCATTTGTTACTGTTCATCATTCCTAATCCCCATATGATTTGCCATATGTTTCAGATAATAGCATAACTCAAGTCATATTTTACTTTCATTATATACACTTTCATAAAGAGAAAAAAATACAAGCTAATGCTGTCAAATAGCAACTGCATGGTCACCCACCCATAAAGCTCCTAGGCACAGTGGTTCTCAACCGTCCTAACGCTGTTACCCTTTAATACTCGTATGTGGGCATGTCTGCATGTGGGCAGACCCCCCCTGGAGACAGAGGAGTGCGGTGTCTCGGTTCCTAAGACCATTGGAAATATGTGTTTTCTGATGGTCTTAGATGACCCCTTTGGCTGCTGTGAAAGGGTCGTTCAACCTCAAAGGGGCTGCAACTCACAGGTTGAGCTAGAGGAATCTTAAAATGAGAAAGGTCTAAATGTTTTAGGTTCTTGGGAAGAAAGGTACTCCCTAAATATTACATAATGTTGAAGAATGTGTTCCTTGTTTGGGCTAGTCTGGGAACATTTATTGACATGATTTTTTCCTCTAGATCAGCTTTCTGGAAAGTTCTGGAATAATTCTAAAGACACAATTATATATTTTATGAGTTAATTATTCACTCAATGCCCAGAGAATCGTTGCTTAAGTGATTTGATTACAATTGAGAAGTAGAGTGGTAAAGTCAGAAGAAAGTGGTATTTGAAATCAGAAGAACTAGATTTTTAAATACACACACATTTTAAAATACACACATACACACACAATACCTACACATAAATACACACATACATATACAAATATATACACATGTGCACTCGCACACATACATATACATGTGTGTATGTATGTGTGTGTGTGTGTGTGTATGTATTAATGTTCTCTATGTCTAGCCCTCTTGATTTTCTTCTTGAAGAAAGGCATTGTATTGTGTGGGCACGAGGCTTTTATGTGTTCCATTACAGAGGTTTCAGTCAAACATGCAGTAGCCTGCAGCCCCCTATAAAATTCCTGAGGGAGTCCAAACAAGATTAAGATGTAATTGGAAAATGTTTGACAAAATGAATAAAAATATTATATAATATAGATAATGTTAAACCATCATTCTTAGAGTTAATATGCATCACACAGGGATTTGTTTGTTTGAATTTGACACATTTGAATTGGGACCCTCTATCCTGTGTGGCCTCTTCTATTTCTACAGTAATAATCACTGGGCATCAGAAAAAGTGGAGAAAAGTTCTAAAAATTAAAAATTTTAGATTTTCTTCAAAATTGAATTATTTGTTGTCATCTGAATTATGAGGTTCAGATGATTTTAATACTAAGTAACTTCAATGCAAAGGTGGAAATAGGTGGGAACAGTAGTAATATACTAGAAACATTTATCAGGAAAAATCTTGTAAGAAGCTAAAGATATGTAGACTAGTGATGTCAAACTCAAATAGAAACATTTCCCTGTGGCCTGCATATTAAAAATGACAAGTTAATATTATCTATATTGTATTATATTATAATTTACTTTGTTAAACTTTTACCCATTACAAGTTCATCTGGTTTGGACTCATTCAGGAGGAGGAAAATTAAATTTAAAAGCTGAAGTACAAGTGGATAAATAAAGGGAAGATACTAGAATTAGAAGGAGAGGTGAGTATGAAAAGCATCTAAAAACTTACAAAACATCTCTAAATAAACATTGCAAGTCAATAGAAATTGAACAAATACATGAGAAACATAAAACCCTATAGATACCCAAGATAATATGAGACTGAAGCAGAATGTTGCAGAACAGCTCAACAGATAAAATAAGACTCTTAAGAACAGTTAAGAATAAATGGAATTGGTGGGGACGGAGCCAAGATAGTGGCATAGATGCAGGAAAACTCTGCAGCTTCCACATAACTACCTCAAATACCCATAAAATATGACTCTAAATAAATTTTAGGGCCCCAAAACTCACAAAATTAAAGAAAAACACATCTCCTGCTGAAGGCAGCTCAGCAGGTAAGACAGGAAGGGCTCATCACCACACACTGGCAGCCAAAATCAACCTGGCCTGAAAGTGCGGCTTGCTCTCAGGCCACCAGGACAAGCCTCAGCTGGAGCTTTCAGGAGAGTGGATCAGCAGCAGCTGTGGTGATTTCCAGAATTATCAAGCCGTAAGAAATAAGGATTAAGGGAAAGGTTAGTGGAACTGAGATAAATTCAGGGGAGAGGGTCTGGCCAAACTGCCTCCAGGGCAAGGAAGCAGCAGAAGCAGCGGCCTTAAAGTGACTTCCACATGGCTGATTGAGAACCAACCGGCCTGCAGATTGCAGCGGGGCCAAGCAATCATTCAGAGGCTAAGTGCTCTTGCCTTAAGCTGCCTGGATTGGGATTGTGGTTTTGGGTGGTGGTCCTGGGGTGCGTTTTCAGTGAGCCAAAGCTGGTGTGGGCTTCAGCAGCTTCCTAATAGCTCCAGCAGCTGTGAAAACCCCAGTAATTTGGAACAGAGCTTTCCCCTCTGGAAACAGAGTTCCACAAAGCTAAAAAGTCAAGTAATTGACTGGCAACATGAGCAGGCAAAGGAAGCAAAGTAAGAACAGCAATCCAACTTTAGATTCCTTTTATGTGGACAAAAAGGATCAAAGCATGGAATGGGAAGAAGACAACAGAGTCAGAACTCCTGCACCAAAAGCTTCCAAGAAAAATGTAGACTAGTTACAAGCCATAGAGCAGCTCAAGAAGGAT
>CM053580.1:304932964-304956775 GCA_028627135.1 Pseudochirops cupreus
TGGGGGTGGGTGACAAGGGAGGAAGGGAAAGAATCTAGAATTTAAAGTTCTATAATCAAATGTTAAATTATATATATATATATATATATATATATATATATATATATACATATATATATTATTATTATTATTAACTATATGCAACTGGGAATTAAGATATACAGGCACTGGGTTAGGGAGATCCATCTTGCCCTACTGGAAAGTCAGAGGGGCAATGGGGGAGGACATAGGAGAGAGCAGATTGGGGGAGGGGTTATACAGTGGGATGGCTGATTTGAGGTGGTGGGTGAGGGAATGACAGGGAGAAAATTTGTAACTCAAAATCTTGTGGAAATGAATGATGTAAACAAGAAAATAAATAAATTAATTTTAAAAAAATAAAAACTAAAAAGAAAGAATAAGTGGAATTTATAGTCTATACAGCAGAAAGGGTTAGCAGGATAGGGGTAGGGGAATAACTGAATTCACTTTAGCAAATTTCTCCAAAGAAGCCAAAAAGAAAATATTTATACATTCAAACATGCTGAAGTGAACAATAATATGAAATAAAGAATAAAAGAAGGAAGAATGTTAAAACAACACATTAAACAAGCAAAACACAGTGATCTCAAACACATGATGCATAGAGGCAATTTGAGGATCTTGGGCCTTCAACATTATTAAGTGAAAATGCCTGAGAATACAATAAATAATACAAGGGAACTTTCTAAATTTCTGAATACATAAAAAAAAGTGTCAACCAAAAGAACCCACTTCCTATGGGTTTCTAAGTCTCCACTTCCTCTGGTTCAAAATTCAAGAAATAAAATGCTTAAACTTAATCATTCCAATGACAAACAAACAAAAATCTGTAAATAATCAGGAGAAAGACCTTCAAGCATAAAGTATAAGAATTTTGAATTGTATAGCATATTTTGTACCCATGAAAACCATGGAAGGGGATAGTATAATATAATTCAAAAAGTAAAGGACCTCAAGATGCAACCCCAATGATACAGCCTGCAAAGCTTAGTATAATCACCAATTAAAAATGTACATTAGATAAAATGGAGACATATGAAGCATCCCTAGCAGGTAGAGGGAGAGCAGTTTATTTGACTTGTGAACATTCCAAATAACCGAAACACCGATGTAAATAAAAACAACTACCAATGTGATGAATTAAATTACTCAATCTGTAGGGATTATTTGTTTTTTAAAGCAGAAAGAAGAGTACAACTGTTAGGTTGAAACAATAACAACAAAAGACTGTAGAGGCCACCACACTGGCATGCCCATGATGACTGCCAGCACAAGTTCTTAGATCTGCATTACCAGGAAAAATAGCTGTTTAAGGGGTCAATTTTTTAAAATTACATTCACAAGTTCAGGGGAAAAGTTAGCACCCTGAACTGCAGAGAAAATACAAACAGAAAATACAAGCAGAGAAATAAGGTCCAATAGACAGGGCTCTGACTGCCTGAATCGACTTTATACTTTACATACATTCTTGGATCTAAAGAGCCTTTACATCTGAGCTGTAGGGAAGCTCTGAATATATGGCCACTCAGAATCTTGACCAGAGAATCACAAGATCCTTCTAATAAGTCAGCCCCCAAAGCAAAATACCAACTCAGAGTATATATGCACTTCTCAGAGCCAGAAGGCATCACAAGCCTCATGAATCAGTGCCTAATTAGAAATTAGCAAAAGGTGTGAAAGGCTTCCTACAAACAAGACTCTGCTAAGCAAGCTTTCCTTAATGGACTCTATGTGAGGTCTATTAATGGGCTGGGAAAATCTTATATCCCACTAACATTACAAGGACCCATTGGGAGATTTATTTTTTAAGTATACAAAGGGATAACCAAAAAACAGTAAGTTAAAGAATCAGGAATAAAGATGATATTGCAGCTGTTCTGAAACACCATGGACTAAACAGCACAACCCCTAGTACAGGTGAAGCGGTGTATCTTTGAGGATTTAAACTGCTTAACTGAACAGTGCATATAAGAGGGGAAAGAGAGGGAAATTTGGATTTACCCTAATAAAGTGAATAATGACAAGAAATTTCAAAGTTCTTTTAATGACTCCAAGCTTATGCCTGAAACAAGGGATTGTATTTTAAAATTGATATTCCCCTGGTGTTATTTCATAGCTGTAACTCTTAACCATAGTTTGAATAACTGAGGTTGAAAACAACCCAAAGAGTTATGTAGAGGAGCATGGTAATCTATAACACTAATGTGTTGCTAAAAGGAAGTGTGGAAAAGAGACAAAAAATATTTCTTTGAAGAGCTACATAATCTAAAATATAATTGGTCATATTGCAAGAGAGGGATAACTGATGAAGACCACATATACCCATTGGTGTCATTGTAATGGCAACAGAACTTGGGAAACCCCTAGAACATTTTATGGGCTACCTGTAGTAAACTTATAGAAGGATACAGACACTTTTCTCAGGATGGCAGGGTGTGATTGGGATTAATCTGCATTACTGGAGGAAATTCAAAATGCATGGAGAGAACACAAAACCTGGAGATGACAAGACCTGAATTCCAATTTGCACTCAGACACTAACAAACTGTGTGATCCTGGGCTGCTTCAATTTCCCCATTTGCAAAATGGAGATAATAACAGGATCTATATCTCGAAGTTGTTATGAAGATAAAATTAGATATTATTGTAAAATACTTATGTAGTTTACAACAATAGAGCATAACATAAATATTATATTCATCTACTTTAATTGGTACTTTAGGGTACTTAGTGATGATTTCCAAATGAACAAACACACACATAAATCAAATATGCAGCTTCACAGAGCTGTGAGATACAATGTAGCATATTGGATAAAAAGTCAGGAATATCTGGATTCATTTCCTACCCGTCTCTGACACATACTGGTTGTATGTCACTTCACCTGTATAAACCCCAAGAAATTTTGTAAGATTGTAAATTAAAGAGCAGGTGCTGACCTGCCTTAATAGTGGGAGATTACTTAGAGTTCTCTATAGCAATGAAGTTATAGATCTAATCTAAAAAAAGTTAATTGCACACTCAGAACCATTTATGAATCACCTTCTAATTGTTCGAATTCTAAAAAGCAGAATGATATATTTTGTTGTCCATCTCGAGAACTTTTATCTATTATTTAGTTTTCTTACCTACTCACTATACTTTCTGGACAATCCCAAAAACATAGTTGGCTGCATGTTATTATCTAGAATACTTCAAACAGTCTATAGGGTTTTGTTTAAATTTCCCCTAGTTCCTAAGCACTGGATAATGCCATTTGTTCTGTCAATACTCAATAAACATTTATTTCTCACGTATCATATACTAGGACTGTACTAAGCACTCAAAATACAAATAAAATCAGTGCTTGTCCTCAAGGAGCTTGCAATCTATTGTGAAAGACAGCATACTAGAGGACGCTGAAAATTAAGGAAGGGGGAGAAGGAGATAGCTACAGCACAATGAAGAAGTACAAAAGGAACAGGAATAGTGCAGGTGGTGGGGAAATGTTCAACTTTTTATGAATGATTAATGAAATTTGATAAAAGTAACATACCCATTGTTTTTAATACTTGGTTATTTTCTTTATTTTCTATTGGATTTAAAACTTCCACAATGAACTTGCAACACATACGTGTTTTCTCAGAGCTCTGTGATTTGATAATACTATTTCCTGAGAGTTTGTCATTGTCATAATAATGACATTCAATACAACTCTATTCACTCTTTGCAACAGCACGTTTCCAGGATCTTACAAATTATAGAGTCTAATGAGACCTTTGGGATAATCCATTGCAAATCCTTCATCTTCACTCCTGATGAAAAGGAGGCAAATGAGGTTAAATGACTTGAACAAACTCAAAGAGCTAAAAAGGTGAGGGGTTTTGAACTAGACAAGAGGTTTCCTAACACCACAAGGCTTCCAATCAAACCATAATGCTTCTCTATAACCAAAATCAGATCCATGTTTTCAGTAAAATACATTAGAATGGGTGGCTAGGTGGTACAGTGAATAGAGCACTGGCCCTGGAATCAGGAGGACCTGAGTTCAAATTTGACCTCAGACACTTAACACTCACTATCTTTGTGACCTTGGGCAAGTCACTTAATCCTAATTGCCTTCCCAAAAGCAAAAAAAAAAAAAGATATGTTAGAATGACATAATCAGCTACCTAATTTATACCATGTCCTCACTGTCAACACCTCAAAGCACTCTTGTGGTGAGGAACCAGCCATCTCAAGGCCACATGTGGCCCTCGAGGTCCTAATTGTGGCCCTTTGACTGAGTCCAAATTTCACAGATAAATTCCCTTAATAAAAGGATTTGTCCTGTAAAACTTGAACTCAGTCCAAATGCCACACCCGAGGCCCTAGAAGGCCAAATGTGATCTCGAGGCTACAAGTTCCTCCACATTGATATAGAGAACTCTCTCAGTAGTAGTATAAACCTGTAGAAAATCATAACTAGATCTTAAACATCCCTGAGATAATTCATAGCACATACTTTGCCCAAAGTACCAAATCAGATTCCTTGATTATCAAAATCACTACCTGGATGTAAGTGCTGCTTTTGGGGAGATTACTAACTCATTCAGCCCATATCTTCATACCCTAACTGTCCTAAAAATGACAATGTACTTTCAGAATTTAACTTGTGAGGCATAGGGCTCAATAATTGAAGAAAAATAAATTAATTCATAAAAATTAAATATTTGTTACATTTAATTTATAAATCATACTAATGATTCAACTAGATAATGGATTTATTTTAAAGATAAGAAAATATTTTAATATTACATAAGGTAAAAATGATCACTTTATATACATATATGGAAATATTTATGAAGAGTGATCATTTTTACCTTGTTTTATATATATATGTATATATGATGCTGACATGGCATTTTCCTTGAATCTCTATTACTCAGTGAGAAGACAGGCATTAAGATGACTGTATAGACATGAGCTGTATTCCACTTTGAAAAAAAATGTGTGTACACATATGTTCACATATGCATACACATATATAATTCGTATTTTTCTGAGGACAGAAGATAGCAGTTGAAAAAAATGCATGCTCTTATTTTAACTCAAAAGAATCAAAGGAAAAATATTCTAACTATAAAAATACATACCTATAAGGTTCACATTTGATTATTTTTTATACAGTCCTTTAAATTTTCTCATATATATGAAATGGATAACAGTTACATTTTATTTTTGCTTAGATTTTGATAATTAAAAAAATAAATTGCCACAAATACTCCAATAACTGTCACCATGAATCTAGGGTCTCATTAAACAAGCAAGATGATTCTTTTTCAGTTGTATATCCTGTTGATATGCTGCATAACAGACTAAATTCATTTGGTATATTAAGAAGGAGGCCATGAAATTTTCAAACAAAAAGGAATTTAAAATAGAAATGTCATATACCCAGAAGTACAGCTTTTAAATTTGTTTTAGTGTTCAAAAGATGATTATTTATATCTACATTCAGTTTGAGTCATCAAAAGTTTAATAAGTAGTTTAAATCTACAAGAATTAAAAAATATAAAGAACTATGCTGGAATGTAAATTAGTTAAAAGAATAATTTGGACACAAGGTAAGGAAGCAATGATGAAGGATATTGATGTTTATGAGAAAAAAAATGATAATTGTTACTTAGATGGCTTAATACTGGAAAGATCATATTCAGATTGAAGATACCTGAGAAATCCCATTTGTTTTTCCCAAAATTATGTAGAAATGTAGCAACCATGATGTATCCACTTTGTGTGTGTATGTGTTAATGAAATCAAAAATGCATTTTGAATTAAAGAGAAATGTATGCTCTCTTTTATAAAACTCACAGGGAATAACTATGTGCTACATGAATTGAACTGAATTTTTACATTAAGACTTCTCTTAATCTGGGCTTTAACACTAGATTAACAAAATAAACAATTCTTTATTCATTATCCCCCAAATTATATAAGGGATACCAACTAAAATGTAAGTGTACAATTCATGATATTTCAACTGATATCCTTAATAAAACAATGAAATTTGAGGTAGCTCTAAAAAGGCTTATGTATTATTGGAAATGATAGGGATGACTTACCACGAAAAGCAAATATGTGTTTTTCTGTGTCTACACAGTCATACAGTCATGCTGCCATGGTTGGTAGCTGCTATGTCTTTTTCTTTCCTTTTTGGGAAGAGTTGCACTGCCCAGAATTGTCAAAAGCACTCCAGAAGCAGACATATAATGGCTTTTGAGAGAAAAGGCCAAAGAGAGTTTTCTCCCAATGACTAAAACCTGATGTGATCTGGGAGAAACATTTAGTGCTTCTGTGCTAAGCAATTAGACAAAGAGGATAAAGCCCATAAAACAACTTTATAGGCTGGACCTGTGATTTCACTGTTCTACAGAATTCTGGAGTAGAGAAATTGCTTCTACCAGTGAAGACTAGCATCTCTTCTACATCTTAAAGTCTCAGAGAATTTTCTAGTGAAATAAGATGTTGTGACTTCCTGTGTCAGAGGCAGGATTAAACCCAGGTTTTCTTGCCTATGAGTTTAGTTCTCTATCTCCTACACCAAGCTGCTGAACTTTGAAGTCTCTCTCTCTCTCTCTCTCTCTCTCTCTCTCTCTCTCTCTCTCTCTCTCTCTCTCTCACACACACACACACACACACCCCTACACACACATACATAGATGTATATGTTAATGTATACGTGACATCAAAGAATGTTATTGAATACCATAGTTGCTCTCAATCATAATGACCTTGGTTTACTTATTTATTTTTGACTGGACCTTTGATTTTATTGCTATAGGAGAACTTGTTAAGCATTGCCGCTCTGAATGCATATTAGACACTTCTTTGCAAATCTACCATTTGTAGCCTTAACAAAATTTCTGAGAGAATAAGTAACTTATCCAGAGGTCACGTAGCCAGTAGGATCCAGAGGTGGAGCTTGAATGCCGGTTTTCTTGACTCTGAGGTCACCATTATGTTTGCTATGACATACTTTTTCTCAACTTTAAAAAGTTATATGACAAAGACTTTAAAGTTCCCCTAATGACTCATTATGTTCTAACATCCATGAAACTAGAGAAAGACATCTTGAAGCTATTCACACTTTAAGGCAACATTTTTGTTGTTGTTGTTTAGTTGTTTCTTTCATATCCAACTCTTAGAGAACCCATTTTGGATTTTCTTACCAAAAATACTGGTATGATTTGCCAGTTCTTTCTCAAGCTCATTTTACAGATCAGGAAACTGAAGAAAATAGGGTTAAGTGGCTTGCCCAGGCTCATATGGCTAGGAGGTAAATGAGGCCAGATTTGAACTCAGGAAGATAAGCCTCCCTGACTCCATGTCCAGCAGTCTTTGTCACCTAGTTGCCCTTTAAACCAATACTACCTTTTGAGAAAACAAGTTCATTAAGTTTACTACCTTCTAAGCAAGGTCCTATAAGTGGTCCTATAATTCCAAAACTCTGTTAACACCTTAAAGGTTATCTGGTTTGAAAACCTGAATGTTTGTTAAAGCATCTCCTGTTTGTTTTATACCTTCATCATTTTAGAAATCGGATCACCAAACACTCCACCTCTGACTTCTTTCTTGAGAGAAGAATCCTAATTTTACTTCAGTCTGTGTCCATCTGGAAGAGTCTTTATTTAATCATTGCACTTATCCCTCTCTGAACTTTTAAAGTAACAGTTATGTCTTTTTCTTTCCTTTGTAGGAGAATTGCACTGACCAGAAATGTCCAAAGCACTCCAGTAGCAGACATATAATGGTAATATACTTGAGTTTACAATAACTGATAACGCCCATTTAAAAAGTAAAATGGTTCCTATTTTGTTTATAATACCAAAATGTACTCTGGATTTTGTTCTCTTCCTCCATTATCTTGATTCCTAAGAACAAATTGGCCCCAATTCAATGTGGATGTGTTCATATTATGCTTAAACATTTTTCCATTAATAATTTGAAAGCTTTAGCATTAGGGACAATGTTTAAACTGTTATTATCTTTGACTAACAGTCTAATTATTATAAAAATACACATTTATAACCCAATTCTGTCACGTGGGATATTTTTTTTCAAACTTGTTCTTTTATAACAAACAAATCCACAATAAAGTTTATTAACTAATCCGCACATTCTTGTTCCTAGCTTTAGGAATCAGGAACTGAGGTGGGGGGGTGGGGATATTTTCAAACATTCTATTGGCAGTCTAAAGCAGTGAAAAACAGATTATATATGGTGTATTTTTTTTTTACAAATGTAAGCAGCAAATATCTAACCAATTACTGTCAAACATATCTCCTTGGAGTGTATATGATAAATTAGGAGTGAGTAAATGCAAAGAAGATGAAACAAAACAAAACATTTTTTAATACTGTAATAAAGTGCCTGACAACAAAATATATCAATATCATATAATACATTCACATCCACATGGCACTGGGAATATTGAAATCACCTGTATAGGTTATATATATATTTTTTCACTTTGTTAGACTTATGTTTAGTTCTGAATATTTCAGAATTATGTTCTATATTAGTCACTTGGTTTCCCCAAAAAATGATCAGACACGAAGTAGTTATTTGCTATCAATGGGGCTTTCTAGACTTCAACCAACAGTAGGACAAACAAATTTCTTTCTACATTCTTTTATGTCTAAAAATGGGCATTCTCACGTATGAAGGGGGAGAGTAAATCAATATTGACATAGTCACAAGAACATCTTATTCTTTCTTCAGATTCCAGTTTCTGGCTTTTATGTATGTGTAATTAATCCTCCCTCTTTTTCCTGCAAATGGAACACTCAATCATTCATGTCTTTCAGGGTAGAATCTATAGATCACAGGAAACCAGAGTTAAAAAGAACTACAGAGACCAGATCACACCCCCAACAGAATCCCCATAACAACACAGCTGATAGAAGGTTAACCAGTCTTGCTTAAAAATCTCCAGTAAGAAGGATCCCTCAACTTGCAACATCAGTTCTTTACTTTTATTTGGATCTAATTGTTATGAAATATTCTTGTATTTTTCCCCAACATTAAGCCTTAAATTTGTCTCTTTGCAATTTCCACCCATTGTTCCAAGTCTTATCCTTGGAGACTAACCAGAAAAAAAAGGCCAATGTCTTTCAACATGGTAGAATTTCTAGGAGAAGTACTAGTGATAATAAGAGCTAACATTTATATAATGCTTATGGAGGGCCAGGACTTTTCAATGATCTCATTTGATCTTCACAAGAACTTCGGAAAGTAGCTGTGATTATTATTCCTATTTTATACATCTGGAAACTGAGGCAAAGAATGTTTAAGTAAATTGCCCAGGGTCACATTGTTAGGAAATGTTTGAGGCCAGATTTGAATTCAGGACTTCCTGACTCCATGCCTGGTACTCTCCACTGAAAACCTTAGTT
Source organism: Pseudochirops cupreus (assembly GCA_028627135.1). Classification (NCBI taxonomy): domain Eukaryota; kingdom Metazoa; phylum Chordata; class Mammalia; order Diprotodontia; family Pseudocheiridae; genus Pseudochirops; species Pseudochirops cupreus. The sequence continues at coordinate 304,942,402 of CM053580.1, forward strand.
TTCTCTTTTCTAGATGAAGCACCTCTAGTTCTTGCAATCAATAGGCATACAGTATAAATGAGAGTAACTTCACTATTCTGATTGCCATCTTCTAGACATTTCTAGCTGATTAATGTGCTTCAAAAATGGTACACAAAAGAGAATATGATTTTCCAGGTATGAAAGTACATTCGATGCAGTCCAAGACTGCATTAGCATTTTTGTCTACTATAAGCATTTCTGAAGCACACATATGCACCAGGCACTGTGCAAAATGCTGGGGATTAAAAAAAAAAAAGCAAAAGCAATCACTCTCTTAAAACTTTATATTCTAATGAAAGAGACTACATATGTACAAATGGGTAAAGATAATATACAAATATTACGGAGTAGATGGAAGGTGACTTTAGAAGTGTACATAGAAGAAGAAAATGGTCTCTTATGGAAGAAGTTGGACATGAGGAAGAAATCATAAGGAAAGACAGGGATTTATTGATGTGGAATGAGGAGGAGGCACATTCTAGCCACAGTATAGAACCAGGAAAAAGGGAAATAGAGTATATTATTTGAAAGGGAAAGTGAGAAGGTTAACTTTTAGAGTAAAGAGATGGTAGTGTATAATAATAAAATTGGAAACAGAGAAAAGGGCCAGGTTTTAAAGAGCTTTTAATGCCAAAGGACTTTATTTGATCCTAGAAGCAATAGGGAATCACTAGAATTGATTGAGAAGTAGAATTACATCGTCAAAGCATCACATCAGAAAAAAACATTTTGACAGAGTGTGGAGAAACTTGAAATAGGGAGATGAATAATGAAATGAATAATGAAATAATGGTCTTAACATTAGGATGAATCAGGTGTGAACTAGGGTAGTAGCCAGTGAATTGAAAGAAAGGAGTTGAATGCTAGCAATGCTTTCGAAGTAGAAATGGCAAGATTTGGAAATTGATTATATATGTAGAGTGGGGCAAAATAAAGGACTGAAAATCTGCAAGAGGGAGGGACTGAGATTATAAACTGGAAGACTTAAAAGATGATGGTGTATTTGAGGGGAGTAAAAGAGCTCAGCAGAGGAGTTTTCTTCAGAAAAGATGACTTCAGTTTTAGAAATGTGAATAATCTGGTTCATCTTCCCAAGGTTGGGATGAAGAGAATGAGGGCCCAGAAAAGTAAAGTAATTTGTCCACAGACACATAGATAGCTAGTAACAGGACTGGAATTTAAAGTCAGATCCTCTGATTTCAGTGCACTATATATTGTTCCCTCATATTAATCTCACACTCCAATAAAACACCCAGACCTTTTTCAGACAAATTCTCTCATACTACCTTCCTCATCTGATGAAGCTGATTTTCAGAACCCAAGTTCAATGGAAAGTAAATCTAGCTTTGGATTCAGAAGACCTGGATTTGAATCCTGGCTATGCCACTTTTTACTCATAAGACTTTGGGCAAGTTATTTAACTTCTTTGGATTTCAGTTTAATCATTAGGAAAAGGTGAGGCCTGGGAGAAATGACATATAATATGTCTTCCAGAACTAAATCTATGATCTTATTACTTTACATTTATCTGTATTTAATTATATCTTATTCTTATAAAGATCTTTTATCTCCTGATGCTATTCAACTGTGATAGCTCCTCCTTCATTGATATTGAACTGTATCTAGGCTATCTCTGGCTTCCCCAACTAAAAAAATTCACAATATACAATTTAGGGTGCAAAATAAATTAATCAAATGATGACAAAGTGTGCAAAGTGGATTTGACCAATCTATATCGATGTACGTAACCATTTTTAATCATTCACATAAAATTATTCACAAAAAGTATTTTTCCTTAGCAGTAGAATATTTTTAGACTGAATTGAATGAATATTCATATAAATTCTTTCCTATATAATCACAATAATCACAATTTATATACGGCAATGAGTATATTTATAGTACAATATTTTTGCTCCCAAAATAGTGTCTTGGTATATTACTTGGTAAAACAGAGGTAAAATATTAAATCAATTGGCTCAAATATGAGATGAATCATATGTCATATGTATATTATACATATATACATGTAATATGTAATATATACATACATTATATATGTGGATATAAAATTTATATTTGGATTCAAATTTCATTTTCATCTGCTCATCTTCTACTTTCTGAGGTCAAAAGTTATATATTCTTGTTTTTTCTTCTAGTTTGTTTTTATAGATGCACAACCTTTAGTGCAGAGCTTCACCTAAAAAGAAGGGGAGAGAAGGTCTCAGAAAATGTTTACTAGCTAGTGTAGCACTAACCAAGGTAATGGTTCAGTTATAATTCATTTAGAGATGGGAAATAATTTATCCCAAGTAAGAAACCAGAATTCCCGTCAGGATTAGCCTGTAGTCCAATAAAACAAAACGTATCAATTTTCATCATTAGTGGCATAACATCATAGAGTGCTGGATAGAGTGCTGCAAATTAAGTCAGGAAGACCTAGGGGGAGATTTCACCTCTGATACCTTCATCTGTATGACTCTGGGCAATATACTCAATATCTCAGGTCAAGGTTCCTCATCTCCCAAATTAAATCACAGAGATGTTGTGTCAAACGGGATAAAGTATCTAAAGAATTTTGCAAATTTTAAGGAACTATATAACTATAAATAATAAATATTTAATAAACATTTTTTTAGATTATCTAGCACATATACAGGGCATATTATTAAGGATTCCTTTGATCAAGGAATTTATAAACAATTAGAAGAAATAGAGCATATTTGCAAACATTACAAAAAAAAACACTTAGACCCTCCCCTTTAAATCATTTTAGCTTGGGGTTTGAGATTTTGTAAATTGTAGTGTTCTTTTAAACTAAAAATGAGCTCTCAATGATTTATTTTTTGTTCCCTAAAGTGAAAATATCATTGTGGGGAAAGGAGCTCAAGATAAGGTTGGAGGAAGATAGGGCCATATTGATAGCGAAACATACTGACTATAGACAAAATTATTTAACAAGTCAGATAAAAATGTGTATTATGGGGACAAAGTTGGAAATACTGCCATGTGGCTTCCATACTTCCTAAAACTTTGTTTTTACACACAAGATTATAATATCAAAGGTAATAAACAGTAGATTGAGAATTCCTCCCCCAAACATGGACTGCTGAGAGTATCAGAGAGAAGGAACCACTTATTTAGCTAGATCTAAAGTCACCTTTCATTTTTTTTCCTTTGACTATTATTCAATGATCTATGTAGATACATTATCCAATTAAATACCCATGTAAAATTCCTTTGAAGAGCCTGTCATGTGAATCTGGCATATCATAGGAAGCAATGAAACTCATTCTTAATGAACTCTAAGTTGAATTACACCCTAATGGTCTATACTATCAGGAAACATTTCTTAAACTACACATATTGGATAATACTAAAGAAAGAATTTTTAATTTGTCATAATCATAATGAATTATTATGATATTAATGATGATCATAAAACGTTTAGTCTTCAATGATATCTATATATTTAAAAAGATAGCTATGCATCATGATCCAGTAATGCTGTGACAAAAAAAAAATGAATGGATCAGAAACCTGACAGTTATTTATTCAAAGAGACAATGACAAAATTGTATAAAGAAGGCACCATATCACTTAGATTAAATTTATATTGCATAAATTGTTGTTCAAAATTTTTATACCATCAAAATGAAAGCACAAACAGGTAACATCTCAATTTCAAGTTTGTCACAAGAATGACAGATACAGGAGGTCACAAGACTCCTGGACTAAGTACATCTGACTTCAGAAGCAAACTCACTGCCCCCAACTCTGAATGAGAGATAGGGAGAAAATGAGGAGGGCAGAGGCTGGCTTACAAGAAAAGAGAAGAGCCTTTTCTACAGCTTATTTCTACTTGTTTATTTATCCTCTCAAATATTTGAGTACCTCATATTTACACTGACAGTTCTCACCTTGTAGGGATGGGGGGAAATGAACCCAGAATTCAGAGGGTTCATGCTATGCATTATGTAAGAAAAAAATAAGATACTTTCTTTCCATTTCTTGTGGGGCATAGTTTAATTATATTTGTTCTACTTATATCCCTCTCCATGTCCTCTTTTCCCCTCTCTCTTCTTGTTCTTTTTTTGTTTTTTTCTCAGTTCTCTGTTTAATTTTATTTAGCAGCTTTACATCCACCATAGCACCATAGTAGGAGCTAGCATATATACATATATATATATATATATATATATATATATATATATGTTTTAAGATTTGTCAAGTTCTTTACATATTTTAACTCAGTTGATCTTCACAACAATCCTATAAAGTTACATACAACTCCTATTTAAAACATAGGGAAACTCACACAACAAGAAATTAAGTGACTTGCCCAGAGTCATACAACTAGGGACTATCTGAAATTAGGTCTTCCCGACTGAAAGTCCTAAGGTCAAAAACACTGTGATTTGTCTGCCTATATTACTAGGAGGATGAGAATTATGATAAAGCTAAGATTTATATGGCAAATTGCACATATTTATCAGTTAAAATTGTCAAACTTTTGGGATCCAATACCCCTGTAAATCTCCTTAACTGCTCCCATTCCCTTGATTGTTTCTGGGCCTCAGGATAACAGTCTGATTCACCTTTCTACTCCTATCCACATTTCACCCATACTAATCACCCTTCCAACCCCCACAAAAAAAAAAGTTTCTTGTCCAGAAAGTATCAGTGGCAATTGCTACAATTAAAAAATAAATTAAAAAAAAATAAATTATCTTCTTTGTGCAGGTTCCTTAACCAAGCAAGAAGGTAATTAATTTTGCTGTTTAGGCAGATAAATGTTAAGAACATAGTGGCTAAGTCCATTTTTAGTCCTGGGTTCAGTATTTACTACTAATTCTAGCCATCGAAACATCACTTGCATAATAATTCACAAATGGATTGATTAAAACACAAGATGGAGTCAGATTCACTGATAATCATGCAATAGGATCTGGGGACCTTTTATTAAGAAACTAAGGAAATAGAAAGAAGCATACTTTTTTTCCTTAACTATACACATCACCTTCACAAAAATTGACTATGTATTTGAGCCTAAAACATCACAAACTGGAGAAAAAGCAGAAATATTAAATGAACCTTTTTAGACCACAGTTCAATAAAAATTAAACTCAACAAAGGGCTGAGGAGGCACAGATTAAAAATTAACCAGAGACTAATTTAAAACTAAAGAATGAGTGAGCCAAAAAAGAAACCAAAGAAACAATCAGTAATTTCATTAAGGAGAATGACAACTATGAGATACCATTACAAAATTTGTGGGATGCAGCCAAAGCAGCATTTGAAGTAAAATGTGTATCTTAAAGTGCATACATCAATTAAAAAAGAGCAGATCTATGAATTGAGCATGAAATAAACACATGCATACACTCACAGATTATATGAAAATATGCTTTCCATATTAGAAACTAAGGGAGTGCTAACCTACTAAAAAACATCAAAACCAATTGTGATATGTAAAGGTAATGGAACATTTTACTGAAACTTCTTTGAGCAAGAATATAATAATGCTATGAATGTCCCCCAGTTGTGTAGCTAAGTGGTTTATCAAATGTTTCTAGAAAGTATTCATTTGTCTTATTGAAATTAAGTGAATAATTATTTGTCATAATACCCAGAGCCAGCACTCTGATAAAAATATAAAACAGGCAAAATATGTCATTACGAGTTTGTCCCATACCTCTATTTTCAGGGCGATCTACAGCCTCTCTCTTTCAAGCAACCAGAAATCACCACAGGCTAATCTGTAGCTATATAAAATCCTTCACTGTAGAAACCAACAGGACCTTGGGAGAACCCCATGGTGCAGATTTTTTAATCACCTCATTTCTTCCCACTACCTCTAAAAAACATTACTTATATGTGTTGTTTCCTACTATTCCCCAGTAGAAAGCAAAGTAATAATAGAATAATATTGAGATCATTGTTTTATTCACTAATGCGTAAGTCCACAAAAGTTCTAGATAAAAAAATTAATTAGCAAACATCAAAAAGCAGGTAGTTTTTTTCCTCAGTTTAAACCCAACAATTTCAAGTTAATATATAATAAGAACTTATTATATGTAAAGCAGTATTATAGGTGCAGGGGTGTAAATTAAAAAAAAAAAAGAATAGCATCTGTCTATCAGAAGCCTATATTTTTAAGGGTAGGCATAATTTACTTATTCAGTATTCATAAAACTTTTGTTAACATATTAGTCTAGCAAAATGTGCCTAGCACAATGTGCAAGGTATTGTGTATACTACGTATACAAGGACAAAAATAACCTGCCTCTGGAAAGGAAAGGAGAGAGAGAGGGCAGGGGGAAAGAGAAGTAAAGAAAGGAGTGGGGAGAAAGGAAAAGTACAAAGCGTTATGAAATCAGATGAAGGGAATGCAGTAATTTAGGTACCAACTTCCCCTATGTATTTAGCTATTTCCAAAGACAGTCATAATGTGTTGGGTTTGTTTTTTGTTTTCAGGTGGTTTGGTTTTTTTTTTTTTTTTGCTTTGTTTTAAATTTGTTTTGTCTTATCTTAATAACAGTACCTAGTACTAGGTACTTAGTAAATGCTTATGGAATAATATTGGATAATGGTCAATTCAGAAGGATTCTCAATTCTGCATTTTAGTGAATATATCCTTAGTGACTCAAGCCTCTCCCAATTAAAAGATCTTGCCCTTTGACTTTAACCTTGTATCACAGCATTATTTGTCCCCCAATGGCTTAGTCTGACAATAAATGACTGACTATATTAAGCAATTGATTATCTGTACTATTAAAAAACAATCATTCTGAAATCATCCAATCTAATATTCTACAGTGGAGGAAAGAAAAGTATGCATATCTTTTCTCTATAACAAAACACGATAATCAGTTATGTGTCCAGAATTCCAGAGGGTCCAAGATGAATTACATGTCAGTCACTTTCTTAGCAAAGTTTTCAAAGAAGAGACATTTGCAGTTTATGCAATTTCAAACCTCGCATTTCTGTACTTGCTTAATTTCTCTTTTCTTTCTACTCCACTTAGTGTTGGAGAGGAAACAATTTATTGATATTCATTTAGAATTTAATAGAGCCTCAAAACTGTAAAAAAAAAAAAAGTCACGGTGAAAAGAAAAGCTAAGCTTTTGGGAATAAATTACAATGATCTTTGTAAGGTACATCCTGTTTGAATTATAATAGAAGAGTGTATTGCCAGGAAAATCAATCTCTAATATGTATGTGTGTGTGTGTGTGCGTGTGTGTGTGTGTATACATGTATACAAACTTGGAAGAAGATACCTACAAAAATTTCCCAAGAACTGTTTCACTGTATTCTCAGACCAAAAATATTTATACCAGTGATAAAATGGCAAAAATGAAGCAGAGAATTGATGACAGATTGTTCATTTAAAAAGTTTTATTTCCTATTGCAGAAATTGGACATTCAATAGAATTAACTAATCAATGAGCATTTATTATTGATATTGAGGAATATTTTATTCATAGTTGGGGAAAACTGCTGAAGGACTAGAGACAGGTACATGGCAATTCTTGTAGTCTGTACCTTGATACTGAGTCTCTACCAGCTACTTTCCACTGTAAATTCTAAAATATTATATGTATGTATACACACGCACACACACACATATATACATATATATGTGTGTGTGTGTATACATGTATATATGCATATATATGTAAATATATATGAGAAAGACAGAGAGATATGCAATAAAAAGTTAATGTTCCCTCTTGGCTTTTGTTCCATACTTCATTTATTATTGTGTATTATATCTATGGGATAGAAAAACATATCTAACATAGTGGGATTTGCAGAAGAGCCTCTAACACAACTGATCAAATTAGCAAGATGACTGTTAAATCACCATTTCCAATTGTGTATAGTCAAGACATAACTTTCATATTTAAATTTTCAGAATGTAACATTCACTATGCTTATAAGGGTAATTTTTATGATGATAAGTTTATTATTTGTGGAATCAACAGGTCAACATTTTCACAAATGATTCATTGTATGCACGATAAAAATGACAACAATTAACAGAAAAACATACAAGAAAAATCAGGGTTCTTTTACTGCGCTGAATCTAACCACAATTCCTTGTGGGAAAAGTGTACCTAAACAAGTAGACTAATACTTAGAAAAAGCACTGAGAAAATTAAGTGCAATGATAGTTTTAGATATAAGTTTCTTGGCCTGAGAAAGTTATTTTAAACTCAGCCTTAGTTTCCTCATCCATAAAGTTGTTATAATAATAGAATCTGCCTCACGAGGTTGTTGTGGGAATCAAATGAAATATTATATGTTAAGGCTTCACATTTTTAAGTACAGTAAGAATATGTGCATTCTTCTCAATCTTCCTTCCTATATGTCTTAATTTCCCCCCTCACATGCTGCCTCAAGAGCAAACACAGGCCATTCTCAACTTATAAATGGGTTATTTTCCAAAAGAATATTTTTAAATCATTTACTTGCACTTGAGAATACATATTCCCATGGGGGAAAACAATTTCTAAATTGTTAGATTTCCAACCCAGCAACTTCAATTTAAGTTATAAAGTATACAAAGCTTAGTACTTTGTTGTTCAGTTGTTTCTCAGTTATGTCTAGCATTCTATGATCCCATTTGAGGATTTCTTGGCAAAGATACTGGAGCGGTTTGCCATTTCCTTCTCCAGCTCCTTTGACAGATGAGGAAACTGAGGCAAACAGGGTTAAATGACTTGTCCAGTGTAACACAGCTAGTGTCTAAGGCCAGATTTGAGCTCATGAAGATGAGTCTTCCTGACTCCAGGCCTGGACTCCACTGCTCCACCTAGCTGCCCCAAGCTAAGGAATACAATAAAGCCTTAACTATTAAAACTTCGGAATGTTGTGGTCCCTAACCACAATTTTATCTCGCCTACACTGAACTGTTTAAATTTTGAAACTTGTTTGTTTATATATTTGTTACTATTATTTGATACTTCTTGCATATGTCTGTTTCCCATTCTCAAGGTCACCACACTCTTCACTCCTTTAGACTTTCATATAAATATTACACACACACACACACACACACATGCATTTTAATCCAAACTACTCCATCTTTCTAACAACTGTTCTCTGACTCCCGTTACTTGCCTTTCTGATTTATACCACTAGCACTATCAGGTGAATAGTCTTAGAGCAGAGTTCTGATCAAGTCATTCTGATTGATCACTGGATTACTATATATTCTTCTAAATCTCTTTTGCCTGACATTAATAGAATATAATCTATTATAGGAGTCCTGTATTGTACCCTTTGCCCTGGAGTGTCAAAATGCTGGAGATTGTCCATTTCATGTTTTCATGAAGTCAAAGGGGCTAGTCAAGGGGCCAGAAATCATTCTAAGATGGGATACCAAAGTTCCAAATGATTATTCTGTCCTGAAGAGTAGAGAAGCAGGATAGGATATAAATTTGCTGACTTTTGACAGTAGTTTCGTGGAGCTTGTGAATAGGTCAGAGCTCAAGAAGGGGTGTTGACATGTGAAAAAAGTAGGCAGCAATCTGCCTATAGGTTATCTTTGGCACAAGTGCCATAGGTTGTCATATGTCTTCTGAAAAGTAATCTGTCATCAACAGTGATTTAATGGTCTCTTTTGTAACTCTCATACCCTACAAAAAGTAATCTATTTAAAAGAACAGTTGTCTGAAAGATTTTCATCCTTTCACCCGAAGACAAAGCATATTGGTTTTATAAAAAAAATTACAAGTAAATATAGGAAGACACTAGTATATCAGAAAGATCACTGTCTCTGGAATCAGGGTAAAAATCATACATTCGTAACTTGGACTCAGTTTCCTCATCTAAAAAAAAGAAGAAGTGAACTCTAAATTCATGATAATGATCTTAAGCATCTAAGTGTTCATCAAACGCAGTGTGTTCATTTAGATGACCTTATGTAGGAAAGACTTCCAGTTGCAAATAAATTTTAAGCTGGTTTTGAAGAAAGGGAAAAAAAAAACCATTGAATGACAGAAAAGATAGAGAAGAGACAGCTGACAGATATCACAGCCCTGGACTTAAATCAAACCACCAGTGAAATATCATAGACTAACTCAAGGTTTCATGATATGTAACAGGAAGAATGGGAAGTCAGAGAACTTACTTTAAAATCATGATTCTGATTCTTTCTGCCACATCTGAGATTACAGATTTGATGACTGACTCTTTTCTTGCATATTTTCTTCTTACATTACTGCTACTTTTGATCTTTCTACACTATAGCCACTCTCTATATCTAGTTTGATCAATGGTCACAGTCAATTATTCTCTGCCATCCAGAATGTTTCTAGACCTTTTACTCCAGTAAATAAACCCTATTCTCCAGCCTGTTTTTCTGACGTACAGTAGCACTTAATAAATGTTTTATCTGCTATGGGTAGATCTGCCAATCTTTTTTTTCTACCTAGCTAATAACTACTAGCTAGCTTTCATGTAGCATTTTAAGGTTTGTGAAGCACTTTTGATATTTCATTTCATTCTCACAGCAACCTGGTGAGATAGGTGCTATTATTATAACAATTTTATGGATGAGATAACTAAGGCTGAAGGAGTCTAAAATAACTTGCGCAGGTTCACCCAGCCAGACAGTGTCTGAGGCAATTTTAGATGTCTTGTCTTCCTGAGTCCAAGTCCAATGACCCCTCCACTAAGTCACTGACATGCCTCTACTATGTATCTCTACTACTTTTCATTCCCCAAAGATACCTGGTACTTTTCAGCATCCATGCATTTGCGTAAGAATTTTTTTTTTCCATAGAGAGACTAATTTTCACTCTCTAACCATCAATGTTAATGAGACTGGCACAGCCTGATCATGCCTGAGTTCATGAATAATGACCAACTACTTTCAATTAATATTTTCAAAATGAATTGATTTCTTTTCTCTGAAAGTCAGTACCTTTCTTCCGTATGTGAATGCTCATAACCATGCAATGAAGTGTGAAGGACTGTTGCTGGTACAGCAATCATAAAGAAGACAAATAGAAATGAAGCCTTGAACACCTGTGGTATGTAGGGCACAGGTGGCAAGTTTGGCATCTGCAAGCAAAGTCTCTGGAGTTCTGGCCAGTTCCCAATTTGGGTAACCTAATTACCCATTCATATGACCTAATTCTTTCATAGATTTCAATCAGGGTAATATTCACTTCCTCTACTAAACAATTTCCTGCATTGTCTTTTAGGATATTTTCCTGGTTGATATAAGCACTCCAAGATAACATATGAAATAACAATCAAGAAGTTCTTAAAAGAGAGCCAAAAAAAAAATCTGCCTCAAATGAATATTTCATTTTATGTAGATACATACTTCCCATAATTCATTTGAGCTTCTATCCTATTTTATTGATTTCAATAATTGACCAGATGTTCAAAATCACTCTGAATATATGTAGTCTTCCGGAATTTGTTGCCTAAAGAATAGCATTAGCACTGGATAGAAATCCAGGTATCAATCTTCCTTCCCCCATCCTTTGATGAGGATGATGAAGATGATTTTACCATGTCTAGGGCTTCTATGATTCTCTTGGAAGCTCCCTTCAGAAACAAACTGGCAGCTGGTAAAAAGAAAACCTAACAAAAGTGAACCCTTCTCAACAAGGCAAGAATTTAAAACAATTCCAAAGAACGCATGATGGAAAATGACAGTCACATCCAGAAAAAAGAACTATGGATTAAGAATACAAAATAAAGTAGACTATTTTCTTTTTTTTTTCACTTTATTTTTCCCCCTTTATCATGGTTTTAACCCATTCATTATAATTCTTCTATGCAACACGACTAATGTGAAAATGTGTTTAACAGGAATGTATGTGTAAAACCCATATCAGATTGCAAGCTGCCTTGGGGAGGCAGGAGAAGAGAAAGGGAGAGAAAATTTAAAACTTATGGAAGTGATTGTAGAAAACTAAAAATAAATAATTTAATATTCAAAAAGTGAACCACAGTAAGAATCTGAGAAAAGCACTGGATAGAAGTATCATGAATCCCACCACCACCACCACCCCATGCCCAAAACAAAAAGCAGTTAAGCAGGGAAGTGCTTGACAGAGGGGAAGAGGGAATGGAAAAAGAGTGGCAGGGCAAAAACCTATCATTAAAATCCACGAATGAATTAGTAAAGTTTATTTTTATAAGTTCTACATATTTTCAGATAATCTCTAATGTCTAGAAGCAGTAAAGTCCAACAGCATGCAGGTAATTAATATGTGTGCTTCATGATTCATAGTGATGGAGGCCCAGTGACTAATCTGCAGTTTTTCCTTTTGTCAAATTGGAAGATTATCCACTTCTATCCCAAAGCACTAGCATGAAAAGCTGTTCAGGAAGTCTGGATAAATTACTCATAAAGACAGTGGCCCTTTAAAAACTGGCATAGCTCATGAAGTTATATTGCACAGTCACAGGTTAGGATGAGAAAAACAAAGGCAGAGCCTTCCATTTAAAATATTTTAGGAGAGAAAGTGTTTATTTTTTTCATTGTGACAGCAACTGATGTCATGAAATTCCTCATTTCTATCTGAAGGTGAAAATAATTACTCTTATGAATGGGTGTGGTTGCTTCTTAGTAATGGGTAATATCAAACTTTCCCTTACTAGGGCAAAGGATGACTAGTATTTGTTTCATGGCTATAGATACATATTCATTTGGTTGCTTACAATGGAATTTTTCATAAGGATCAAAAAAGAATTCAGATAAATATCACAAAATTACCCTGCATTTTGCTAATTTTTTTTTCTCAGAATTCTACCACTGTTGTAGATGACTGTGAATCTATAGATTCTTCTGGGTTGTCAGCCTGATATCTGCTGACTCAAATCACCAAATAGCAATGTTTATATACTAAAATTGTATCTCATGTTTTCACCATAAATAATAAGCTAGTGGGTATGAATGCGTATTATTTAAGTATAGAAAATCATAGGCAATATATCTGCCATTTTTATTAATCCATTAATAAAACAATGCTAATTTTAACATCATTTGAATCTTGAAAGGACCTTAGAGGGTATCTAGTCCCAACACTTTATTTTCTAAAGGAAGAAGCTGAGACCTAGAGAGATGAAATTACTAGCTCAAAGTCACACATAGTAAAAAGAAGAGCTAATATTTGAACCCAGGTCCTCTATCTGTAAATCCAGTACTCCTTGAATTCTTCATATCACTAATGTATTTAACTTTAAATCACACAAATCTACTTCAGTGTATGCAAATATGCATACATTATATGTAACAGAATAGCAAAAATACTACTCTATTTTTTTTTTTACTTTTTTTTCAAAATTTTATTTTAGACTCAAATGCCGGAACACAAATACAGAATAGAGGAAAGAAACAAAAACATATCATAGACTTAAATATTGGAACTTAAATACAAAATTAAAAAGAAAAAAAAGCACATCACATGCATAGCAGAACATGAGGATTAAAAATATGTAACAATAAATTTCCATTTCAAGTAACACTATATGATAAACAATACTCGTTTTGAGAATTGTCCATCTTTTCTTTGCTTCCTTGTGAGTTTTGTTATCTGCTGTGCACTTTTTTACTTTGTTCTTTTTTCCCCTTCCCCTTAAATACCCCCCAAAGGCCACAATAAAGTTTCAATATGTTTCTCTATAGCTATAGATATACGCATACACATATACATATATACATACATGTATAGACATATACTTTCCCAAATCTCTTCTACTCCTGATCTTTGCTTTTATGCATGTGCATATCTCTTTTTTCCTGTCCCTCCTGTCCCCTCTACTTCTACCCACTCACTACCTTTCCTGCCTATGACTTTCCTACCTCGCTCCAAGGATCTCTCCTTTATCTTTCCATTCCCCTTAATCTAAACTTACCCTTCTATACCCCTATTTTACCTATTCCCTCAACCTCCCCTCTAAAGATCCCTCCCTTGTCTTCTCCCTCCTCCCTATGGCCCTACCATTTCATTTCTTGTGAATTTAAAAGACTTTTATACTTCTCTAAATATATTTGTATTGTTCCCCCTTAAACTCATTCTCTATGAAAGGTTACCAGAACAACCAGCCCTCCTCCCCCATCTAATTCTTCTGTATCAATGCTTCCTCTTGCCCCTCGCTTGTATAAAATAATTACTCTTTTAAGCTGTTCCTAAATGGTTTTACTTTTTAAATTCATATCATACTCAGGTTTACCCCAATCTTTTGTATGAATACCTAATTAGACAAGATTCTTAAACATACATCTTACATATATTAAAAAATGAATAATCTGTCTTTATGGATCCTTTGTAATCAGTCTTTTTATGTACCTTATATTTCTCTTGGTTCTTGTGTGCCAAA
>CM053580.1:304957275-305022062 GCA_028627135.1 Pseudochirops cupreus
CTTCACTTTGCCCAATTCTAATTTTCAAGGTGTCATTTCCTTCCCTACGATTCTGGATCTTCTTTTCTAATTGGTTGACTTTCTTTTCATATTTTCTTGTTTTTCTTGGATTATTTTTCTTTCCTTTTTTAGTTTTTCCTCCATCTCTGTCATTTGATTTTTAAAGTCTTTTTTAAGATCTTCTATAAATTCTTTTGGGTCAGGTGACCATTTGACGTTATTCTTTGGAGGTTTCTTTACTTCAATATCCTCCTCTGAAGATGAACCCTGGTCATCTCTATTCCCGAAATAGGTTTCAATAGTTGGATTCTTTCTCCTTTGCCTGTGCATTTTTTTTTATGGTGATAACTTAGTTATTTGTAGTCACCTCTAGCTGTGGGAAATGGGAAATGGTGCCTCTTGACCCACATCTTCAGTTCTTCCCTCTAACCTGAAACCAAAGCCAAAACTCCAACCCCCTGTAAGTGCCGACAGTCAGGGGCTTTCCGCCCCACTGCTTCTGCACCCGACAGGCATATGCTGGTTCCTTCTCATTGAAGTTCTTTTTCCCAACACAGACAGGTAGGTCTGGTGTTCCTAGTCAGCAAAGATTCCCTCAATCTTCCCAGGCACAGAAGCCCAACTTGCTCCCCCCAGGGAGTTAAAAACTCTGGCAATTGTGGTGGACACAGCCTCTCAAACCAATCAACCCCAGGGCCTGCCACTGGTTGTTAAAATGGAACCTAGCCTTGAGGTGTTTACTCTTCACAGGGATCAAACCTAGTCCTGGGATTTTTCCTCTAATCTTTTCAGATTGTCCAAGGAAGATACCTGCTATGCCCCCACCCCCATTATTTCTCTCCACCCACACTTGATTTGTCCTAAGGTGCTATTTTAACTCTTTTGTGAGGGAAAATCTTGAGAGCCTGGAATTTTCTGACCTACTCTGCCATCTTCCCAGAATCCTCTCAATACTGCTGTATTTACTAGTATTAATAATAACTAGGTAGTATAGTGCTTTAAGGTACAAAGTACTATATGTATGTGATCATATTTGATCCTAACAATAATTCTGGGCAGAGAAGTTAAGTGACTGTCCAGTATAATTTAACTAATATTTTCAGCAGTATTTGAATGCTTTTGACTGTGTATGTTTCAAAATAAATTTGTATCACTTGCATTCTAAAATATTGTACTGATGCTGTTGTTTTAAGGTATCTGTAAGAACCCACTGACCCACTATTACTAATAGAAGCCCATGCTTTGAATAGGAATGCATTTTGTGTGTGTGTGTGTGTGTGTGTGTGTGTGTGTGTGTGTGTGTGTGTGTGTAGTCAACACATTGACCATGTCTGCATATGCATATCCCATTCTGAATTTTATGCCTATGCAGAAAGTAGGAGTGAAGTTTCTTTATGAGGTTTGGAAGTCACTATTTTTACACTTCATTAAGAGTTCTGAGATCCCTTGAAGTTATTTTTCTTCGGATTATTTTTTGTTGCCAACAAGTAAATTGCTTTCCTCATTTTACTCTGCATCAGGTCACACCAGTTGTCCCACTTCTCTGAATCCTTCATTTTCATCATTTTTCATGTAGCAAGAATTTTGTATTAACAGATCTCTTTAGTTTTTAGACTTTGGTTACTACAAAAAAAGTGCTGGTATGATCATATATCTTTATCTATCTATCTATCTATATATATATATGTGTGTGTATGTATATATGTGTGTGTATGTATGTATATATATATCTGTATATATATGTATGTATAATATTATACATAGGTCCTTCCTTTTTATCCTTTATCTTCTCAAAATATATCCCTATATCCCTAATTATATCATACCTTGTTGACGGGTACAGTTTAGTAACTCTGAGTATGATTAAAAATCAGTTTCCCAAATAACTGAATGAATTCATAGATTAGTAACAGCATAAAAGTAGGGCTGTCCTTCCTCAATCCTTTGAACAAAGGCTCTTTTCCTCTTTTTGTCAACTGTGTCAATTTGATATATGGGGGATAAAACAGCAGTGTTATTTTAATTTGCATTTCTCTAATTTTTTTGTGATTTCAACAAGGCAACAAGCATTTCTTAACTGTCTGTGATGTGCTATGAACTGTGCTAAGAGTATTGGGGAGACAAAGAAAGGCAAAACAGTCCCTGCCCTGAAGGAGCGCTCACTGGAATGGGGGTGGGAGCAGAGAAAGAAAATGTGCAAATAAGTTTGTACTAACAAGATAGATACAGGATAAATTTGAGGTAATTTCATGGAGAAGGCGCTAGCATTGATGGGAACTGGAAAAGGCTTCTTGCTCAGAAGGTAGGAATCTAGTTGAAACTTAAAAGAAACCAGAAAAATCAGGAGGTAGAGAGGAGGTAGAACATTCCAAGAATGTCGTTTGGAGCATTATTTTATAAGATCATCAATTGCTTGCCTTTCTTCTTCCGACAATTCTGTTCATATCCTTCGACCATTTATATATCGTACCATGGCCCTTGTTCCTAAATATTTTTTTGACATTTCTAAACAAATATATATGTAAACATAGTCTACACATATACTGTATATATATAAATGTAGAATATTAGACCTTTACATTAGAAATTTTGGATGTGTATATTCCTAATAAATCTTTCTCTTCTAATTATAGCTCAACTTATTTTATTTGTATGAAAGCTTTTCCATTTTATACAATCACAGTTCTCCATTTTTAAATCTTGTGATCAACTCTCCCCATTGTCGGGGCAAGAATTCTGACTCTAGCCAGAGTTAGGATTAGTATTTGCTTAACCTTCCCCTCCACTTTTAAATGGTATAACCGCTTCATATTTAGGCCACATAGCTCTCAGTTTAGAGTTTATTGTCTCATAAGACATAAAATATTAGTCTGAAACTAATTTCTGCCAGATTATTTTCAAATTTTTCTACTAGTTTTGAAAAACTTTTTTGGTTAAATATGGATTTTTGATCTTGGTTTTTGGAATTGTTTAATTCATTGAATATCACATGATATTACCATGCTTGATCATTTGTGTTTTGTTTATTCAATATATTTATTAACCAATTTCTCTATTAATAGTTTCTTAAAAATAATTACAAAATAATTATTACATTATTAGACCATTCAATATGCTTCTACTTAATGCAAAAAAAAAAAGCAGATGTGGAAATGTCATTCATTCCATTAGCAAACTGTTAGATCTTGGCTTACTAGGTAACTATAATCTGTGAAATGAAAAATATTCACCAATTTGCATACTGAAACTACTTATGGTTTCAAAGAACTGGAATGGAGGGGTATGTATTTTTAGCAAGACTATGAATTTTGAAAGTTATTGCAGGAAGAATAAAAGTTATGTATAATGACTCACACTCAGCTTTTCTTAAAAATAGAATTTATTCAATATCAAACACTTTTTTGAAACTAGCCCTCTATATTTAAAAAGTCACTCAAGACAGTTGAAATTGTGCAGAATCAGCATTCCAATTTTCACTAGCTATAGCAAAAATATGGTGACCAATCATTGTTTTTGAAGTATGCAGAATGTACCAACACCCACACACACACACAAGTGTAATTTAGAAGGGTTTTGTCTCTCACAGTGTTTTGACCTGGTATTTTCTCCATAAACACAAATATCTGTTTTTTTAATTTGTATTTCAGATATCTGCATATAATTTTTAAAATATCCACAGAACACAGAATTTAGCACAGAATATGTTTGATACCTAAAATTGGGAAGAAATGAGGTTAGAATAGAAGGGGGAAGGAGTAAAATTACAAAGGAAAGGAATAAAAAATGACAAGAGTATTTCCATGTTTCTTTTTTAATCTTGAGCAAAAATTAGCATAATAATGAAAAGAAAACTTGCTCTAGTTTTTAGAGATGAAAGAAATCTTTGAGGTCACCTAGTAAAAATACCTCATTTTATAGATGAGAAAACTGAGGTCTGAGAAGATGGAATAATTTGGTCAAAGTAATGCAAAGATTAAGTAGCAGAGCTTAGATTTAAACTAAAGTCTTCTGGCTTCAAATCAAGCACTCTTTCTACTATACCTCCCTATTTAAACTTCAACCCTTTTATTTTTACTTTATTCTGAGCCGGCCAAAGATAATAAAAATTCATATTTCTATTATATGTGTGAATTGTTTTTCAGGATAATAAAGTTTAAAAGTTTGATCTTATGAGATTTTAACTCTAGCTATTCCCTAGATCATAACCTTGTGCAAGTCAACTAATAACAACCAGATGCCTCAACTTTTTCATTTGTTAAATGAAGGAGTGGGATTAAATAGCCCCCAACTTCCATTCTAGACATAAAATTCTGTGTGACCTTTGAAATGTTGAAGTAAATATATGATTATCAAATCTGATTTCTTTCCACATGGGTGGAAAATATTTCAAATAAGGTTAGAATATCATTTGTGGTCCAAATCATTTTTAGATCACTGTGGGTGTCATAAGGGTAACTTAACCATACAACAAGGAGGGGTGGGGAACCTGCACCCTCAGGATCATACATGGCCCTCTAAGTCCTCAAGTGTGCCCCTTTGATGGAATCCAAAGGCCACACCCATGGACCTAGAAAGTCACGTGTGACTCAAGGTCACAGGTTACCCACCCCTGCAAGATGATTACAATAGTTATAACCTGTTTGTCAATGAGTGCTATTTTGAAAAACAAACACTAATGTCTTGTGATTTTGTTCTTAAAGTTTGCAGTTTAAAGTGTTAGTTTAACTTTTGTTATTGCTAAATGATGTCATATAGGATGATCTGAGATGATCGACAAGTTCTACATTGTGAAAATATTTATTTCCTTCATAAACTGAAAAAAAAAACAATTGAAGAAATAAAGACAGATTCAAGTGAATGATACTTTGACATTACAAATGGATTTGTGCTCTTAATCATGTGGCTCTTCCTTCCATGAATGCCCATACAAACTCATCTATATATGTCTAGTAGAAGCAAAGTACTTTATTATCCCTTCCAAAGATGTCAAACAGTTCTTGTGTTTGGGTGGAGGGAACCAACCTATCAAACTCCCCAGGTAGCTTGAGCTATATTAAACTGTAATTGTGAAATCTAAATCTATCTAAAATGTCTAAAAATGAATAAATAAAAATAGGATGCAACTTAGATAATGTTAATTTGTATTCTTCTAAGTTAATATGCTGTCTGTGGGGATCCATCCACTTCGGATTTGACACCACTGCCTTTAACTATGTATTTTTGTTAAATCTGGAGAAAATTGGAAGATGCTTTTCATTTCTTATCTTTGCTTCCCTATTCCATGGTAACCACTACTATAAATTTGGATTTTTAAGGCTACAAATGTATATATATGTGTGTATGTGCATGTGTGTGTGTATTTTCTTTTCTATCATAACAAGTATTCACTTGCTATGTTAGTTTAATCAAGTTTTTTTCTTGAATTTTGCAGAATGTTGCTTTAAAAATCACCTGGCATTTTGGAAAAGGTAGATGCAACGTGACAGCTTCTATCATTATAGGGTCATTGCTTTTCTTCATGAAGAGAGAATAATAAAGAATGTCACTCAAAATACTTATCATAAAAATAAGTATCTTGCAAATAAAACAAGGCAAAATTAGTATCACATAAAAGTTGTTGTTTCTACTGCCACTTTATAAACTATTGAATATTCCCTATGTGCATAATAAATGCACAAATTTGTTCTTTTTTTTTTTCTTTTTGGAGGGCAATTGGGGTAAAGTGACTTGCCCAAAGTCACATGGCTAGTAAGTGTGTAAGGTAATTCTTTTTTTTTTTTCCTTTTTAGGAAGGGGGAAGGCAGGGCAATTGGGGTTAAGTGACTTGCCCAAGGTCACACGGCTAGTAAGTGTTAAGTGTCTGAGGCCAGATTTGAACTCAAGTCCTCCTGACTCCAGGGTCAGTGCTCTATTCACTGTGCCACCCAGCTGCCACAAATTTATTATCTCTACTTTGGGTAGTCTTAATTTATGTGTGTTGCATATTTAAAACCACAATATCACAAGTATATTTGGGAACCATGAACTTCTAAAAGTCATCTCACATCTACTGAGAGCTACATAGATGAAAATTTCAGTAAACTGGCATCTTCTGACTTAATAATCTAAAGTTTTCCATTTAATTAATGGATCCTTAGGGACTACTGGCTTGTAATTGTTTTCCCCTCCCTTTCAATCCTACACAGACACAAATGTGGTCAAGAAATCTTAGTTCTGTGTCTTCGAAAACTAATGAGTAGGGCAGTTAGATAGTGCAGTGAATAGAGCACTGACCCTAGAATCAGGAGGACCTGAGTTCAAATCTGGCCTCAGACACTTACTAGCTGTGTGACCCTGAGCAAGTCACTTAACTCCCATTGCCTTACCTCCCCCCCCCAAAAAAAGGTACAAGGACTGCTCTTCTTTCATTCTCAGGATGTTCACTATTCTATAAAACTACTGTCAATTTGAAAGGACTTCAAAGCTGTAGGCTCTTCTTCTTCATTGACATTAGTGATGAATGGGTGAAACAATGAGATTTAAGTAGGAACAAACATTTCTGAGTACCTACTATGTAAAAGACACTGTTCTAGGTGTTGGTGACACAGAGAAGTATAACATAGAGCACTTCTCTCCAATCCTGAACTGTTTTAAATTAAGTAGTTTCTGTTTAGAATCTCAATTGTAGCTTAGAAAAAGATCCGCAGTAGAATCCAAATGCAATGTCCACACACACACACACACACACACACACACATTTATATGGCATATAATTTTTCAAAATCATAGACTCTTATTTAGTTCCACCAACATGTGATTCACAGCCCCATGTACAGCATTTCCAAAAAGAGTTTATCCAATCTTTCTTTGAAAATCTTAAATGAGAAGGAAATAACTATCCTTGGGAACAGTCCAATTTAAATTTGTGGCAGCTCTAATTATTATGATGTGATTTCTTATCTGAAATGTAAATCTGATTTTCTTCAACTTCTATTTCTTACTCCTAGCTCTGGCTTCTGGGGTTAAGGAAAACAAGTTTAATCCATCTGTCACTTGATTGTCCTTCAAATACTTAGAGACTTCTATCATGACTCCCATCCATCTTCTCTCCTCCATCTCTAGTTGTTGGGTTTTTATTTTTTTGTTGTTGTTTTGTTTTGTTTTACTCAATCCTTATATGCCATGGTCTGCAGACCCCTCATCAGTCTGGTCATCATATACTAGACTTGCTCTAATTTATCACTGTTCTTCCTAAAATCTGTGTTCAAATCAGGATAGAGCACAATGGGCTTTTCACTTCCTATGTTATAAAAACTCTGAATTCAGATACAGAAGATAGTGGGTCTGTGGACATTTAGGGGAAGAATAGTTTTGGCTTGTTGAGTAGCTATGAAGATAAGCCAACTTAAGGTTGTCTAATGCTTCCTGATGTACTCAGATAGCAAGACTATCTCCCTCAAAGGTACCCCAACCATCCATACAAATACGATGTGGTATTTCAATTGTTTCTCCAATAATTAGCACATCAGACATTAATTTTGAAAAGTAGTAAGAAACTGAAGGTTAATTTCCCTCAAGAGAATATTTGCATTTTTCAATGCATACATTTTAGAAATGAGTCTTCATTGTATGCACTGTCATTTCTTAAATGGGAAAATAAAAATTAATGAAATTTTAGTGATATAATATTTATGCTCATCTGAAACTTTCATCAAATTCTCCCTTATATTTCCTCACGATGGTCCCACTAAATGCCACATGTGCTCAAAGTACACAACAAAAATCTCTTTGCACAGTTTTTATTTTTCTGCTCCACTAAAGACACAGTGTTATCTCATAGTAAAATGGGTAAAATTTAACTCCCAATTCTTTACATATTTTCTTTTCTAATCCCTAGGTCCCCATGTTTCAAGCCTGCAATCTGTTTCACATAACTAGTGTGCTTCTGTTTTCTAATTTGATTATAAATTTCACAAAAGAATGTGATTTCTGTCACATTATTTGGTGGGTTGGTTACACTTTAGTATAAACAAGTTCCTGTCAATTATTTACCATCACTATCTAGTGATATTGTGTATTTCCCCCCAAAAATATTCACTACCAAGTTTCCCAAAATATGTGGTGTTCCACTGCCACAAACTCCCAGGAACACTATTGTATATTCTAAATTTTTGAGGGAAAACATGGTGGAACTAGATATTTTCACATCGTGTCATCTACTAGATTAAAGAAATTCAAAGTTTCAATACTAGATCCCAACACATTCCTTTTGGTCACTTTTTAATGTTTGGGATATGGTTTTTGTTTGTTCATTTATATTTTTGGCTATGTCAGTAACTTCTATCTCATTTGTGCTATATCTTTGTGAAAGTGTATTTTCAGTGGTTCTGTGATAAAAAAAAGTTAATATATGACAATCAGTGTGGAACAGGAATTGAGGGTGAAGGTATACATTCTAATTCCAACATGTATAAAGTTGTTCAATGACCAACAGTAATATAAGTGTGTGTGTATGTATATGTAAATATTAATAATTGCATTTAAGAATGATATATTTTTTTTCTTTCAATTATATATATATATATATATATATTTCAAATAGCCACTAAGTTGTCAAGGTATAAATATATATTAAGTTGATTGTACTAAGCTATTTAATAAATGAAACTTAAGTATTTCTTTTGGCCTACAAGTGCCATAAAAAAAAAAATCACTGAGACTTTAGGGCACTGAAAACCAAGAAAGTTTCAGAATTTCTGGTTCAAATAATATGTGAGCAAATGTAGGAGGAGGTACTTGGTTTTTTGTATGTATTTTTTGGGGGTGCAGAAGGTTAAATGATGGATATTGGAAAAGTTTCCCTCAATATCTAGAAAATTGAAGCTATCTATGAAGATAAATCTACTTGAGCCTCTTTAATCTTTTTAGTCTTCTCCATCCTCTAGTCTTTCCCTACTATCACATAAGATCTTAAAATTAAAATAATCTACTTAAAATATTTTCCAGCTACTTTTACATAGACTTTATGCATGAAACAGCATAAACACTAAATCAAGATACATTTTATGATTCTGAAATATTATACCATTAATCAGAGAAAATATAGCATCCAATGGACCTCAAGAGAAAATGGGGGATTGTATCAAAATATTTAGTACATAGAGTAGAGGAGAAGGGACTACAAGGTGAATGACCTCTATTTCCTCAGAAAAAAATACAAGGCAAGTCCTTTCCCAAAGGACTAAAATGAGGTGTGAGTATCTTGGGAAAAGAAAAGAAGTGTTATTACAGGGAATATGATAGATTTATTAAGAAAGAAGGGGGAAAAGATTAAATTATTGCAATAAAGTTCCAATTGAGATGAGACAGAATAAATTTGTAGCAGACTGAGACAATGTGATTACAGGACTTTGCTGTATGTGCTAGTATAAGTCGCAGAGGTTGCTGTCATTGTTGTTTGTTCTTCACTCTTGAAGCAGACCATGATATCAGTGAGGTGATGCATGACATGCAAGTGAGTTAGATTTAAGTGAAGGAGAGCTGTTCAAAGTCACCAGCCTCACTTTCTCCTTCATAGCCATCTGGGTCTAGTGATCAGATGCAGATCAGGACAACTGGAGATGGCCCTGGATGCAGGGGGAGACCTTGGCCTTTTTAAGTTAAGGTCTTTAACAGGTCTCAGGTTGACTGAAGCAATGGCCTTTCAGTGATTAAAGCTAGGTAAGAAATGAGGCAGAGAATGACCATTTTGCTTAGCCCAAAAAAAATAAATCTGGGAAGGGAAGACCTTCACTCAGAATTTCTGGCCAAAACAGAAACAATTTGCTATTTACATTTAATCTGAGTCAATCGGGGTCTAAACAATGACCAAGTGGGGCTTGGACTGGGACCTATTGTTGACCAATTGAGAGCCAGAGTGATTAGGTTTTAAGGCATAGTCCTCAAAAAAGAAATCTAGCCAGTAAACCCCAAGATATTTTGAGATATTTCAGTGATCAAAATTGGCACCACCTCACTGATGTCATGATCTCATTTGAGAACAAAGGACAAAGAGCAACCAAATCTGAGAGTACTGGAACCCACAGTTGGATAACATAGCTCTTTATTTTTTTTACTTTCTTCTTTCCCTTCTCCCTGTCCACACAGGATATCATACCCTTACCTGCAGGTGCTCTGCCCAAAGGAATGCAAAAGCGTGAGTGGAGAAGGTAGATGATGGAAGTATTCTAGGACTATGTTTGGCAAATAAGGACTGAAGGCAGAATCAGGAAGAAAGGAATTCTGAGAGAAGGTAGTGCTATATTCATTTGACCAGGAAGGAACATGAATGAGTCATAGAGGGTGATACATGCAAAATTATATCTAAAAGCAAATACAAGTAAAACACCATTTTTCATAAAACATGATGGTTTCACAATAGATCTTAATCTAAGGAACATCAGAAAGCCCAGGTACAACTACCTTCCAACCTCTGAAGCTGGACGAGAAGGACTTGAAGTCTTTATCTGAGTCCCTATGCCAAAGAGAATAGTTAGGCCCATAATATCAACACAGAGATCAAAGTATTGGATACAATGAAAGATGTGTAGAATTATTAGGAGGAATGGAATAACTAAGATACATGAGCAATTTTTATAGAGAATCTTATTTCACTATGAATGCCCAAATATCTTATGTGTGTGTATGCATTAGGATTACGAGTTTGAAAGTAATAGTTTTACCTTATATGGCAAAAGGGGAAATGGTAAGTCTGTCTAGACCAAATTGTCCAAAATAATATTACTAATCCAGCATAATGTACAGTCTAATAGAAAACACAACAGGTTTGTAATATCTTGACATGTATTGCACAGTACTAGAGTTTCTTGCTTTTTTTTTTTTGGAGGAAAATTGGGGTTAAGTGATTTGCCCAAGGTCACACAGCTAGTAAGTGTTAAGTGTGTGAGGCCAGATTTGAACCCAAGTTGTCCTGATTGCAGGGCCAGTGCTCTATTCACTGCACCACGTAGCCACCCCAGTACTAGAGTTTCAATAGAGAGTAGTTTTCCTCTCAGAAAAGAATGTACATGAGTGACTTTTATTAAACTACTAAATGAAATAATGTCAATATATACCTAAAGGAGCAACATTTTCTTAAAAATACATTTATATTTGACTGACCACACATTATAAACATACTTTTGTTAAATGTGGACTATTTAATTTTTTATAAATCAGTTGTCTGTTTAGGATAAAAAAAATTAGTAATTTTATCTTTTTATTTTTACCATAAAAATTGCTACTGTAATTATAGCTTTTCCTATTCATATATCCTCTATAAAAGTTAACCATGAAGAAAGAACAATGGGGCTCTCTGGATGCTTTTAGACTTAAGCAAAACCACATTTATTCAAAGTGATTGATTATAAAAGAGACTTTTATGATAATTTCAGACTAAATGACTTACCAATGGTCAAATAGCTAACAAGTGCCTGTCAGGATTCAACTCCAGGTCTTCATGACTAAAAGTCTCCTTTCTACCCACCACGACATCTGGCCACTTCTTTCAACAAGTTGAAAAGATAATACTATGGCCAAGATGAGGATTCCCCTAAAAACAGATCTCCTATATGGCTGATTCAGGGAAGCTGGGAAGGCTACTCTGTGAAATATAAGGCACAGACACTGAAGTTAGAGTTAGGATGACCTAGGTTCAAATTCTACCTGAGATGCTTACTGGCTTGCGATCCTTGACAAATCACTTATCCTCTCTGTCTCAGTTTCCTCATTTGAAAAATGAGGAGGATAAAACTGATGTCCTCAAAGGTTTCTCCCACTTCTTAATCTAGGATTTTATATTTCCTTTGTGTTATTTGGAATTACGCTAGTAGTAATTTGATTTGGAGGTTTTCTTAAAGGCCATTTAATCTGTAAGAGTGTCCTATTAACATAAGAAACCTCCTTATCAAGGAATAATTCCTTTAAAATTTATACTCATTTATGACTTCAGTGGGATTAAATAGCACACCTAAATAAGAACAAGGCCCTTTAAGATATTATACGGAAAACATGTGGGGAAGAGGACTGTATAATTGTGAAGTGGACAGAGCAGATAGGCAAACCAGAAAATTCAATACAAGAGATATATCAACATTTCACTCTGGCTTATAGGAATCATAATATATCCTTTCACTTCTGGATCAACACTAAACTCTTAAGGTAACTTTAACAAAAGGTACACATTATTTGTATGGTTCACGTAGTCCACTGTAGCGTCATAAATCTTAGGCTGACAAGGACCCTAGAGTTTCAACTAGTCCATCATAGTATTAGATAAGAAACCCAGGCTAAGACATGTAAAATGATGTGCCCAAAATAATACAGTTAATAATTAGGAGAATTAGAAATTGAACTCCTCTCACCTCAGATTGAGTAATCTTTCAACTACACTTGTGTAATATTTGTATCAGATCATTCCCTGAAAATAAATGATGAATCTATGACTGAAAGTCTGGGATAAATTAGCCTCCAAAAGATTCCAGAAAACCCTCTAAGCTTTTAATTTGCTGAACAATTAGCACTCTTCCTTCATAGAGGGGGTTTCCTCAATGGGAGTCCTCCACATGAATGAAATCACAGGTCTAGGCACACTCCAATCCCCAATAAAGTAAGTATATAAATAAAAATATAGAAAATAGATAAAAGGAATATAAAAATGAATATAGTTCCTGACCTAGCTACCTGGAGGAACCATTGGATCATAATGATATATATTTTACGGTGTGGTTTCAACAATCTATACTCCTAATGACAAAACAATAATGTATTTATACTATGATTTATTTGGGGTGTAATACATAACTCATTTATTATTTGTCACCATGGTAATACAGGGAGTTGCTAATTATGCTAAAAACCTAAAATGGATACCATGGAAAAAAAGAGTCCTTAATTCACCAGGGAAATTTCCCTAAAGTTCTCTCTTATTAGAACACTTAACCAAAATCATACTGGGGGAGGAAAGAAAGTACAGGGGAAATGTTGTGATCTAATTCTGAAGAATTTTTTCATAAGAAAATTCTTAGTGGGGGAGACATTCCTCCTCCCATCTTGTTTTGTTGTTCTAAATGACAACAGCAATTTGAGAAAATTCACACCAGCAAGTGTCACCCTTCTTTTGAAGAATTTCTCTCCTGTTTATCTCACTCTCTATTTCTAGGAGCTGCTACAAAATAAATATATCACAAACAGAGAAGATTGAATAACATATCAACATTTGAGTACAGCTAACATTACATAAAGGTAAGTGTCTGAGGCCAGATTTGAACTCAGCTCCTCCTGATTCCAGGGCTGGTACTCTATTTACTGTGCCACCTAGCTGCTCACAGATTCAGATTTTTAAGAGACTTCAGGTGCGCAGTTTTACCTAAGTACAAAGTTATACATCATTAATCGATCAGTTACTCTACGATGAATTCTTTGTCCACGGAAGCCAGTGAATCAATAGAAAATTTAAAAAAAAAAACATTTATACCATATAGTTTCCTTCAGCTATTAATGTAAAAAATGAAAAGGGGTAAAAAATAAAGCAGGTGGATAACCTGAGTTCTGTGTTAAATAACGATAACAACCACAAAACCTAGAGCAAGTCTTCTGTGACACTGGCTAGATTTTATTGGATGGCGTATGAGAAGATATCACCAGAATTGCACAGCATAAAACATAATGGAGAGGTTGTAATTTGTTCTTGCAAAGGGAGTATTTAAAATTATGGATCTGCTGAAGTATTTGCATCAAATTATACCCATTGGGAACCTCTCAATCATGTGTGTGAGTCATAGGCAGAGGAAGACCTTACCCTTCTCCACAAAGCTGATTTCTTGCAAATTCAAAAAAAAATGCAGCTAAAATCTCTCTTTTTTTTTTAAAGAAGACCCAGACTAATATGATAATTTTTCTTACATGAATTGCATTGACTGACTTGTAAGGGTCCTAAGTTTCAAAAGCCTCTGGTGACCTAGCTATACCTTTCTAGATCTATACCCAAAAGAGATAAAAGAAAGAGTAAAATGCCATGTATATATATGTATGTGTATATATATATATATATGTATGTATATATATATGTATATATATACATATAGATAGATAGATAGATATAGACAAAATTATCAGAACTTTTTCATGGCAACAAAAAGTTGAAATTGATGGCATGCCCATCAATTAAGGGATAACTAAACAAATTGTGGTATATGAATGTGATGGCATTGTATTGGTTGTAAAAATGAGTAAATAGATGATTTCAAAAATACAAGTAAAGGTTAACATGAATCAATGTTGAATGAAAAACAATACAATCTATACTTTAACATCAATATTAATGGACAATTTTGAAGACTTTTGTGTATTGGTGAGAATGAAATGAGCAGAACATGGAGAACAATTTATGCAATAAATTGTATTTTTAAAGTAATGCTGTAAAGATAAGCTACTTTGTAGTTTATCTTATTGTCATCTACAGTTGAAGATTGCTGATCAACACAACGACCATCCACGATAACAGAAGTCCAATGATGAAATATGCTACCCACCTCCTGATAGAGAGGGGATAGATTCAGAGTTCAGATTAAGGCATATATTTGAATGCAACCAATAAAGGAATGCATTTTGCTGGTCAATGCATATTTACTGCAAGAGATTTGGTTTTGTTCTTTTTTTTTTTTCTTTTTGCTGGTAGGCGTTGGAAGGAAGAGAAAAGTAACTTCTGTAAATTAAAATATCTTTAATTAAAGTAAATGAGAATGAACAAAAGCTAAAGGGACAAGCAGAAAGTTATACCATACATTCCAGTTAAATACTGTGCTTTTTTATCATGAGTGTGCACTGAGGTGACTTTGGGACTGAAGGAAGAAACACAGATAGAGAATTTGGTAGTCTTTATCTCCTTCCCCTGAATAACTTACTTTGGATGAGTGATTATATATCATTTAGATATACTGTCCATCTAAATCTCATCTAAAAAACAGAAGGTTGGTTCCCCCTTGATTGGATAACTACCCAGTTTTACATAAAATTTCTAATATGTTTGGCCTAGCTGTTAGCTCTCCTTAGTTTTAATTTTAATACCTACAAAATGGGAATAACTAAAAATTTCTATTCTTGATATAATTGGCGTATTTGCAAACTGAGTCAATATGTACAAGACAAAATAAACTGGAAAGATGAGCACCTCCTATAATTTGTTGAATGTAGATAGACTAAATTGCTTAGGCAATTTAGGAAGGGAAAAACTATTTCTCTTTTTATATTTGAAATATCTTTAACATGATAGCACAAACACTACATAGCTTTAATACTCCACCTTGCTCTAAACCAGTGATTCTCAACCTTCCTAAGGCCGCAACCCTTTAACACAGTTCCTCATGTTGTGGTGACCCCCAACCATAAAATTATTTTTGTTGCCACTTCATAACTGTAATTTTGCTACTGTTATGAATCATAATGTAAATATCTGATATGCAGGATGTATTTTCATTGTTACAAATTGAACATAACCCACAGGTTGAGAACCCCTGCTCTAAACAAACTCTTTTGCTCTAATTAAATGAAAACTAATGATAACTTCTCGTGGAAGATATTTTATTTTCAAAGAGACATCAAATGATAAATGTGCACATTCAAGTAACCTAATTAGTAGCCATGTAGGATTATGTTCTTCAGCTATCTTGAACTTAAAAGGCTACTGAATATTAAAAATTCTGTCATCAGCTAATTGCTCAGAAATTCTTGATAAAAAAAAATTAAAGTTAGAAAGCAAGCTTTTTTAAATGAAAAAATATTTCTTAATTATAATGATATACCTCATTTTTTACAATATAAGTTTCTCTCAAAGCAGTCTGTAAATCTAATTTTGGATCAACATATTAAAAAAAGAGTACAGTATGTAAAAGAATGTTTCTTTTTTGGGCAAAGTATTAATTCATGGTTTGATAATTCACAGACATGGATAAGCATATGTTAGACATATCAGTAGGAAAATTATGTAAAAATACATCAGTAACTTTTCATAGATTATGTGTTTATAAATATCTGTGCCTGCATACGATTAATACATACATAGATACGTTAAACTCAGTGTCTCTTAAAGCCCATAAAAATATACCAGTAGGGGCAGCTAGGTGGCACAGTGAATAGAGCACCAGCCCTGGAGTCAGGAGGATCTGCATTCAAATGTGACCTCAGACACTTAATACAAAAACTAGCTGTGTAACTTTGGGCAAATCACTTAACCCCAATTGCCCTGCCCTCCCTCTCCAAAAAGCAAAAAAAAAAAAAAAAAAAGGAAACACTTCCTTGTTAAAATATATATATATATGTACCACTAATATAAAAATTATTTTCCAATTGACTATTTCTTTATCATTCTTTTAAATGCTTAAAGTCAAACTTGTAGTTACATTTTTACTCCAAAAGAAGATTTTGATCACTTAGTGTTATAGAGATTTAGTGTATTATACAAACAAAAAGAGGCAGAAAATATGAAGGAAGATACATGTCAAAGCTATATACTATTTTTGCTTAATTGAAAATCATTACACAGGAAGAGTTTTGATCTTTCTCATCCTTCCACTCTATATTTTAGAATCCCTTTAAGCAACAAAAAAGAATACAGAACTCAATTCTAAGTGATTGAAAAAACAAAATCCATTCAAAGGGAGAAAGATGAATTTATTAACCACATTTGGATGTTTTGAGAATCTATCTTTAAAGCACCCCTCCCTCCTTCCATCCTTCCATTGTCTGTCTCTGTCTCTGTCTCTCTAAGTATGGGAGCATCTAGTGCCACCTAGGGGTCCATGAACACTTTTATGAATGAAAATGTGTTAGACTTATGGATATTTTGAGTCAAAAAAAATTTTAAGTAAGAACTTTAATTCCAATAGTGACAGAAAATCACTCTTCACATGTCTATTCATAAATATTATCTAAAAATAAAACATATATTTTGTAAATTGCTTTGTCTATCCTAGTCATTACATTGATATTAAAGGATCAAAATATTCAGGAATTAAGCTGTTGTGAGCAAAAATTTCACACAATCTTATTTCCATCACCTTTGTTCAGGTAGATTTTTAATAGCAAAGGTTCTAAGAAATATATCCTAAGTATAGAAAAAAAAATTTCAATAACATCAAATAATTATAGTGAAAAAATGCAATTCATTCTATCTTCACCTCTGCAACCCAAAGAGCTCCCTAGTAGATCTTCAAATGCTTTTTTAAAAATATCCCACTGTTTTCTTTCACAGCCTAACATGGAAATGTGTTTTGTATTATTAGTCATGTATAACCTATGTCAAATTGCTTACTGTGTCAGGGAGAGGGGAGGAGAGGATTTGGAATTCAAATTTTTTTTAAAAGAATGTCAAAATTTGTTTTTACATGTAATTGAGAAAATGCAATAATATTATTTTTAAATGAAAAAATATCTTTTAAAATGAATGAATAAATAAATGGGTAAATAAATATTCACACCACTGTTAGCCAGTCCTAAATTTCCTGACTAAAGCACACCCAAGGGTAAAATATTATGGCAATCAGCCAGTCTTAGGGCAGCTGTCTTAAGTCAGATGTATGTTTTCTTTCTCCTTCAGTCTCTACTAGGTTAATTTCTCTCCACTATGTAGACAAACTCATAATAATTTTTTTAAAAAATCCATTCAAATTCTCAAATCCTTACCTTTAATCCTTGCATCAGAAACAGTTTTTCAACTTCTTTTTGGACATTTTTATGTCACTCTCCAACTAACATCAAAACTACATGTGGAGAACTAAATTTACCATCTCCTCCTACAAAAACTACTCTGGATCCAAGATTATATCAACAGCCCCATTGTTTTCCTATCAACTCAAGAAAAGGTACTCAGAGCCATCTTTTATGTCTCCTTCAACCTTTCATAGTAACTTTATCTAGATCTTTAACATATCATTTTTTTGTATTTTACTTGTTTGTATACAAATCATAACTTGTAACATATCAAGTTCAGAATTGTGATAAGGAACTGATGTAATTTAACAAAAGTATTGCTGAGAATTTTAATGAATTTAACTCACTCATTCTGGCTCAATTTGACATTGGATCCAATATAAGCCTACATTGTCTTTCTGATCAAATTTACATAGAATAATTTAGCATTCATTAATTAAAATAAACTATTATCTTGAACTTCTACATACCTATAATACAATGATAACTACTTGTTATAATGATAGGCAATAGTTTATCTTATTGATCTAAAAATGGAAACTATCTTATTACCTGCACACTTAACCTGGTAGAATATAATCGGAAAATTGATGTGAAAGTTGCTATCATTTTAATGATTGGCTTGCCTCCATTCACTATTTCCTATATATGCTTAGGGAATCAGAGTTTTTCTCCCATTCTTCCATTTAAAGGGAGAGCTCTAGATAATGAAAAGGTTTCTTACTTACATGGATATCCTTGAAAAGTTCCCTTAAACCTCCTGTGTTTCACTGCTACAACTCATGGTTTGCAGCTTAAGAAAACTAGCAAAAAAATTCCCCCAAAGAAGTGTAACATGAAAAACATGCAATTCCTTGGATTTAAAAAACATATGCACCATTATCAAAGAAAGTTAGTGACTAAAGGACAGAGTGTAATAAGGAGGGGAAACAATCGAGATTGCTGTTTATTATAGGATAGAGAAAATGGAAACAGAAGAATCTGATGCTAAATCACCAAGCTTATAGATGGAAGTCACCTTAGAAGATCATCTAGTCCAAGACTATTTTATAAATGAGGAAACTGAGACTCAAAGAGATTGAATGTTTTTTTTCATGGTCCCATAGTCAATAAAAAGCATGGTTCAAACTAGAATCCTGGTCCAGTACAAATAATGGGAGAAGAAAGCAATGGATTCAAAATAAGAAATGTACTCATAAAAAGAAGGAAAAAAACCTTGCAATTCAAACGCATATTAAACAAATCCACTGAACTTGAGGAATCATGGTAGACACTTGGTATATTATTTATATTCATAGTCTCCCAAAGTTTAATATTAAAATACTGATATTCCCTTCTCTTTTTGCTTACCATTTTTGTAGAAGATACTAAAAATCATTATTAAAAATTATGCACTTTTCATGTTTTGTACAAAAGTTTATGCTATTGAGAATTGTAAGTGTTTCTATCCTGAATGATGATTTAACTATTTTATTTTTCACAACTGTCAGGTTAACTAGAAAGTGTGTGTGTGTGTATGTGTGTGTGTGTGTGTGTGTGTGTGTGTGTGTGTGTGTGTGTGAGATAACCAATATAGTTAGGTCGAAATTGAAAAAAAAAAAAACATTAATAGACAAACCAGTTTGAGACTATGTAAGGTAATTTAAGCCCTAAACAATAATGAATCAAATTAATTCATATTGACATACTAATTTTCTGTGTAACATGAAAAATAAAAGAAACAATGGCATATATAACACACTCATCCTATGAAGAGTTCTCTTTTGCTCTTCCTCCTATCTTTGAAAATATGTATTATTGTTTAAAATAACATTTAAAATAATTTTTCTTCCATGTGCTTTAGATCCTTTCTGCTTTTTATCTTCCTGTGTTTTGCAATTAAATCTATGACTTTTCTTCTATTCTAACCATGTCCATATGAGTATTGAACATTTCAGAGTGTAAATTAACTGAGAATAGAAACTACATTTGATTCACTTATACATATGTTATCATTATACACTGATACAAATGGCAGTGATGTGATATATATGTATGTGTGTATGTATGTGTATATACTAATATCAATTGTAGGCTTAAAATGAATTGATTAACACTTAAAGAGAAAAGGGTGAAAAAGAAAGGATAATTGGCTTTATTTTACTAACTTCCATTAAATATTATTTAAATCTGTAGGGAAACTTTCTACCTAAAAAGTAGATAGCTTTTTTAAAATCTAGCCTAACTACCTTACATAAAGTATGAGGGTACTCTGAAGGAGAAATTGGAAGTAGCACCCTCACCACCATCTCCCTGATGGAGACAGTCAAGAATTCTAAACCCAAGAATCTTCCTAACAGCAATATCTCCCAAACTATCAGAACTTCTCCTAAACAAACCCCTACAGCCACCACGGAGAGGAGAAATAATCGTGGGAAAAGGTCTCTGATCTTTTCCACCACTGCTAAACAATTGCCAATAACAAGAAGATAAGCACAAGAATCCTGGGAATAACAGCAAACCTCAGACCAGTGGTCCTATTTCTAGCTCAGGGTTGTTAGTTCCTTTGGAGAAAAATCCAACCATCCTCACACTCAACTGCAAAGCAGTTGCTTGGCAGGCAAATCAACCTAGCTAAAGAAACAA
Organism: Pseudochirops cupreus; assembly: GCA_028627135.1. Lineage (NCBI taxonomy): Eukaryota > Metazoa > Chordata > Mammalia > Diprotodontia > Pseudocheiridae > Pseudochirops > Pseudochirops cupreus. The sequence goes on from CM053580.1 coordinate 304,977,625, forward strand.
AGAATCTTGAAAGAGAGATAGAAGGTGCACGTGACAGACAAGTCAAACCACCACCACCACATTAGGCCCCATCTTTCATCAGACCCTAAAGATGATATCCCAGGACTCAGACCAAAGGCCTTTGAAATACCAATACTTCCAGACCAGTACCTTCAATGATTATTCTGGGAAGCAACCTCTATAAGATGAAACTGGGCAACTATTCTTACAGGTACTACAGCCACAATTCCTTAAGACCAAGAAAAAGGAAAAAATAAAAGATTCTTGACCAAAATCCTTGACATTTTCAAATAGTACAAAATCAGAAAAAATATGATTTCACTAGCAGAAATGGCATCAGAAAAAAAGAAATACCATCCTCTTTGCCACCACACCTTAAGGACCTTAAGAATTTTCTTTCTGACTTTCAGCTGAAACCTTTCATATTAGGTCCCTCATTAGAACGTTAATTCCTTGATAGCAGGATGTTTTATTACCTTTCCATTGTATCCCCAGGGCTTAGTACAGTTTTCTCTGCACATAGTAAGCACTTAATACAAGTTTTATTTCATTGATCCATTCATTCCTGTAAATGTCATGCTATATGACCTCAATATTAAAAAAAAAACTATATTTCCCTTCATAAAGCATTAGACAATGTTTAGTTTAGATTCACTATTCTATTCTAATAATATTTACAAATCACATATGCAATTACAAACTACAATAAATTACATGTAGGGTGAAGCAACATGATATCACCGAAAGAGCAAAAATTCCATTGTGAACTTGGACAAGTCACTTAATGTTTCTGGGCCTCAGTTTCTCATCAGTAAAATGACAGGGCTTGGCTGGAACTTCTCTAAGTTACCTTCCAGATCTATATTTACAGAATCCTGAGTAAAAATTCAGATTAGGAAAATCAAATTTATATGTAGTACAGTTTACATGGGTGCAATATTTTAGAAGCAGCTCAGAATTTTACATAAATCCTATGAATAATCTTTAAAAGGCTATTCCAAAGTCTAATTCACAAACTTAGAAAATCAACTATCAGTGACCTGTTGCATATATGTCCATAAGTATATACAGATATATAGTGCATCAAAGTGCAATATTATTATACAGGACACTGGATACAGAAAGGACACCTGAAGTCTATGAATAGCAATTTTAACTCTAGTTAATCTAGTTAAAAATTTTAGTGCTACTTTATTGTATGAACATTGTGTATGTCATAATGTTTTTTCCTTCTTCATGAAATCATTTTTAAGTTATAAGGGATCTTAAAAGGTCACTAAGTCCTTCATCTACCTCCAAATATGACTACATGAAAATTTCAAACAAATGGCTATCTGTTCTATTTTTAAAGACCTGTGGGGAAACAGATTCTGCAATCTTCTTTATTAACCTGTTTCTCCATTCAGTCTCATCTCAATGTTATTCATTTCCCTCTTATGTGAATTCTTGGCTACCTAACACTACCCTTCTTACCACAATGACATATCTTTCACTCAATGTTTTAACTTATCCTCAAGGCAAAAAATATTGTGGGGTGTGACAGAGATCATAACTAAAATAAACAATGTTTCAATTGCCAAGAATTCATATCACTAGTAATATCATCTCCCAGAAAAGTCTTAACACAAGACCCCAATTTTCTGCTAAATTTTTTGAGGTCAGAAATTCATCTATAAAATCTATTGATTTTTAAATGGCTCAGAAATCTAAGAAGTTAAGGATGTTTTCATGAAAGAAATGTTAGTTAAAATCAGTCTACAATATTATGAAAATAATTGGGGGAGTAATTTAAAGGAAAAGAACAAGCAAAAAAAATATTTAGTATATACTTAAACCCTATTCTTTTCATTCTCAGATATACTTAAAGGAAATTTCATTTATTATTTGATTTTGAAGCAATGAGCACTATGTATGTGGTGAAGGGAGTGCCAGAAGAAGTGATAGGAGATGCACTTTCCACTCCTGGAAGTTCTATTGCTCTGTGATCATAAACAAGACGTTTCAGTTTTATGAGATCTTTCCTCATCTATAAAATGCTAAGAATTGGAATAAATAATTTCCAAATTGGTTCTCATGTTGTTAAATATATATTTAAATTGAAATTCACATCATCATGATCTTATTTATCACCATCATCATCACAGTAAACCATTATATAGCAATTGAAGCTTTGTAAAGTGCTTCATATTTATTATCTCATTTGATCCTCACTAGAACCTTGAGATATATAGTTCATTTTATAGATGAGAAAACTGGTTCAGAGGGGTTAATTAACTTTCCCAGATCACATAGCTAAGTGTATGAAATGGGATGTAAACTAGTGTCTAACTGTTAATATTCTCTGCAGGGCTTCTCTGTTTTAAGATTTTGAAAGCTGCTTCTCTTCTATGTTCTATCCGTACCTCCTTCCTGCAATAAATAAACCCCTCTATTGACAGTCTGTAATGAAAAGGATGGTGTTATTTGAAGCTATTTTTTTCCTCCAATTCTTATCTTTTTCTTAGTTTTCTAATAGATATTGTTAAATAGTCTCTAGACAACAATGCACTACTATAAATGACCAGGATCAACCCAGCTAGATTGAAAGTTTATGGACACCAAAAGAGCTATGAGAAGAGAAGGTGGTTTATGGCTTGGGAACAGGATGGTTGAAAAGAAAGGGCTGGGAGGATGTTCTTTGCCCTTCTTAAACTTTCAAATCTTGGAATAGAGATACAGCCTAAGGGACAGGAAGTTAAGCACATGTGTTCCCTTTAGGGAAGCCTGATATTAGTTTTTATTCATTTTTTACATATTTTATAATTGTTTACTCATATGCATGTTATTTTCCCCTATTGGAATATATGCCCTTTGATGGTCAGGATTATTCTATTTTTAAGTAATATCTCCAATGCCTATAACAGTGTGAGGCACATAATAGAGACTTAATGTTCTTTTTTTTAAATGAAGATAAAAGATTGTACACCATTCCTCATAGTTCCTATGTGGTATCATCACATTTTTTCCACCCCAGTACAATGTCTGTTTGGAAAAACAATACTATTACTCATATTGATAACTAACATTATTGGTATTTTCTGCTATTGTAAAATATAGACAGTTATAATACAAAATTTATTAATATTTCTAAGTATATTATCTTGAATCATTTTAAAAATAAGTCTTTTTGTTATCTTTCTGATCACTTGTCTTACTTATTAAAATCATGTTCAATTTCTAGAAAATTCTAGCTCCCCTCCCAAATATATCTCCTAAAAATTCAGCATATATGTATCTAATAATGAACTTTAATGATTTTAGGCTACAATCTTTATAGAACTGAGAGGAAAAAAAAATCCTTTCAGGAATAGATTGGACAATACAACTGTTAAATTTCCATCCAACCCTAAAATTCTGAGATTTTACAATTCCATGTAGATTTAATTTTTCCAGAAATGAAATCCATATTCTCACAATACTTTTGAAACAGATCACCTGAACAAGATACAAACATCTAATAGCATTATGAAAGAGAAAAATTAGACCAGGCAGTAATAATGTTAGAATTTCATTACTTAAACATTGATTAGTGGGATACTTCATTGTCAGAAGAACTGAAGATAAGGGTCTTTTTTTCTTTGTTTGAAGCAGGGCAATTTCAGGTTCAAGAATCCACAAGGGGTAAAGTATCTAACATTTTCTTGACTATTAAACAGAAACTGATCCAGGACACAACTACAGACAGTGAATTGCTATTTAACAGTGATCACAATACAATTAAATTCAATATATTAATGGGAGAAGAAACTTAATAAATAGAGTTTGACAATACAAGATAAGTTAGAATGGGAAAAAAAGTAAAATTAAAAGTATCAGTATTCAAAAATGCCTGGAGACAGGTTAAAAACATTATTGTATTGGATGCCGAGGGGGAAATTTACCAAAACTGTTTTTAAAGTAAGTTACTAAAAACTAGAAAAAATGATCCCAGTTTGACTATCTAGGAATCCAAAGTAGTAATTACTGAGCAAAAAGTGGAAAGGTTTTCTAAATTATGAGAATGGGGTTAAAGACCACAATGATTACCTGTAAACTAGAAACTAAGAAAGTGGGGAAAATATATGAGGGGAGATTTGTTAGAGACATTAAAATATAACCATATATTTGAAGGACAGGCAGAAAAATAAGAGATCAATAGAACCCTTTTAATGACTGTGGGACAGCAGCCAGCAAATGTAAGGTCAAATAGTTCCTTTGCCTTCATCTTTGCTGAGAAGTTTATTAGGGAGATAGCTATTCCTAACTTGTTCCATCAAATCAATAGTTTAGAAGTACTAATTCAAATTGTTAGACTCAAATTAGACTCAGACCTCTACATCGATATTTAGCAACATTCTAAGTTAAATTGATAGAATGATAAAATGTCATAACTTCAAGATACCTGATTGGGAATATATGAGGCATATGTGATTTTAGTGTGAATTCCATCCACAAATGTAGATGAGAACCCCCACTTTGTGGGGATGTCTGAGGGAGTTACTGTTGTCACATAGAGGAAAATGAACTTGCCCAGAGTCATAAAACTGGTGTCAGAGAGAAGTCATATCTCATCATCATCACTAATATTTATATAGCATCTTAAGGTATATAAAGTGTTTTCCAAATATCATCTCATTTTAATCTCATAAAAATCCTGGGTAGTTGGTGTTATTATTAACCCCATTTTACAGATTAGGAAATTGAAGCATACATACATGAAGTGACTTGCCCAGAGTTCCAGCGTTTATAAGAGTGTTAAACTAGATTTTAATTCAGGTCTTCCAATTCCAGGTCCAGCACCCTGTACACTTCATCAGCATGTTACCTACAATAGGAATCCATGGTTTCCTGACACCAAGCACAACATTTTAATCTAATATCCTATAATTCCTTTCCTGGAAATATATTAGAAGTCTATATTTCTATCTCTTTATCTAAATAGTTCATCTAGTTTGACATCCTGAATAATGAACGAATGAAGAAATCACTTTTTTAATATATTCCTCATAGATGATCATTCATTCAAAAAAAAAAAAAGCCAATGAGTATTTCTACTATATGTAAAAATCATTCTCCACCTCTGAATTTCAGCAATGCTAGGGAGCTCACTGGGTCATTAGGCAGTCCATGTAAGACAGTGCTATTTATAGACAGTTGCTTAATGGGTTGACCTGCAGTTTGTAACTTGTCCCCTATGATCCTTGCTATGCCTTCAGGAACAACAACAATCTGTTCAAATGGGCATCTTGCATTGAGATTTTTCTCCCAAGTACACAAGTCTCCAATTTCTTGCTAGCAGTTTTAAAGTTTTCCAATAGCTTCTCAAAGACATATCTGCCTCAGTACCCATCAAACCACATGGATTATCAGAAAAGAAGAGATTTTAAAAACAAAAATAACTCCTATTTCTCAAAAATCTGATTTTTTTACCACATTTTTCCATTCTCTCCTTTTTAAAATACAATTAACTCTCCCCAAAAGATATCTACAGTTATCAACAGAATTGACAACTTGGTCAAATTAAGTCAAAATAGTGAATTTAGAACTTAGCTGTAAGTTAGAAAGGGCACGTCATATGCACAGTCGCCAGAGCTAAGCTATTATGAGGATATATGCATACTTTCCTCTGATGTTGAGGAATATGATAAAAAGAAAACAGCTCCCTTTATCTTTGTTCTAAGAAAGTCATGATAACGCAATCAAATAACAATTAGTGTAATGAATGATAACAAAATAAAAAGAATTATGAACATCTAATGCTAAGGAAAAGCAGACTGAATAAATGTTGGACAAATTCAGTACTGACAATCAAGACTTGAAGATGGCCAGGATATACATATGCACATACATACATACATGCATGCATACATGCATACATACATACCAGTACTCTAGAATTTTCTTGATTGCAGATATTCAAAATAAAAAGAGGAATGAGGATAGCCAAGGTCAAAAGGTGACAGCCTAGTCTTCACTTGGCTATTGTTCTGACCCCTAACCTCAATTATATGCTAAACAGATAGTAACTTGAGACTGAAATGAGACTTGAGACCCAAGAATCCATGCAGTTCCTGTGAGTTTTGTTATTGTGGTTGATGTTACATTTTATTTATGGATCAGTCTCTTAAATGGGTTTTGGAGACATAGGCATGGGAGTTGAAATGAGTTTTTCAAACCCAAGTCAAACAGACACCAAGTATTTCAAACCAGCACTAGACAATTTGAGAGATCAGAGTTAATATTAGCCTAAGTGATACTGTTAGCTTTCCTTGGTTGCCTGGCTAAGTATGGCGGCTAAAACTTTTGACTATATATTAAAAGAATATTATCCTTCTACATCTGGCTGGAAGCAGCTGTCTCATGTGTATCAGCCACACTCTGTTAAAACCAACTTGGCAGATGGGGTAAGCAGCAGGTCTCAAACTCTACAGTTATTTAGGGGAATGTGTATCTCAGGCATGTGAAGACTACTCCTGGTGAAACGGGCTGATGAGAACAATTTCTTCTAACAGTCATGAAGGTGGTTAAAGCAGGCGCTTTGGAGTCCTTGAGAGTTTGATCAGGCATAGAAGATGCCATGGTCATCTACTGCATCCCTGACTTTTGCCTTATCATTAGACTTTGATGACTCTGGAAGACAGTCAGAGGCTGACAACTCTGTGCAACTCTGCCTCACTTAACTCCAATTGACATACAAGTCAAGACATTACCCCAGGATGTCATTAGCCCTCTTTGGAAACAAAGAATAAACAACAACAATGAAAGAACACTAGAAGGGTTTTGTCAGAGAGTGACTTGCTGGTCATCATACCAAACTAGTTAAGAATAGAAAGTAGCAAATGCTCCTGAAGAGCTAAAGCCCTAGAGACAGTAGCAGAGACCACATCTTGTTCAGAGACTCCAGGATAAGACAATATAACATGAGACTAAATGCAATAGCAACAAAAACATGATGCCTAAAAGAGGAGCACACAAAAATATCATTAGGGGTATCCAAGGTAAGTAACGCCCTAGCCACATGTGAACACTGTCCAGAGGTATCCTGACAGTCCCTTCATATATGTCCTCACCACACTTTACATGTTGGTTCAAGTTTCTGACATGTGTGACACACACACATGTATCCTGGTCCTGCAGGTTTCTTATACCTATGCCTTAGAAATTTGCAATCTGGCTACAGGGCTCCTTATGTGTATGTCTTCACACACAATCCCTGGGTGTATGTATTCATACATACACACATATATGTATATATAGAAATGTATACACGCACATGCATGCATGCATGCATACATACATATATCCTTTTCCATTGATGATGTGAGCTTGTTGGAAAATTGTCCCAAGTGTGCACTTATCTCTCCTTGTCACTTTCTTTTCTATGTGGTTTCAATAAAAATCTTTTATTTTTCCCTTTGACCTATGTGTCCTCTGGATGGCTACCAAAATGTGGTCTCAAAAACTATTGTTTTGAGGGTGTGATAACCTAAAGAACCTAAAAACTGAACCTAAAAATAGTTTTTCTAGGGGTTTCACCAGAAGGGAGCAGGTATTACACTTAGACAAAGCTATAAAATCATCCAAAAAACTACTAAAGTGGATCTTCTATACTTAGAAGTTAGTTAAAAAACTAAATTTTCAACATTTTTTTTTTTCAAAACACATCTTTAAAATGTACTTTAAAAGATAAACTCAAATCTGTTGCTGGGTTTGTTTGTTTTTAACAGATCATGATTAACAAAGCTTGATTTTTAATATGCGTTCCTAAAAATTATTCCTCTAAGTTAATCCATGTAATGTTTCTTATATTTCAACTAGGCTCTCTCAGCAGGTCTACTAGATAAGCTGATTAATAGTCTACAACTGGCTCGATTTCAATACACCAGGCTATATCAAACTGTTGAACAGAGGATAAGTCCATGAATCAACAAATCCTTTCCTCTGGGATCTTCCTTTCTGGTCTCCAACACACTCCTGGCATAATGGTGGGGAGGGAGCAACTGATGTCACTCAGATTCCAACTCAAGAAATCTGGTCCAGCTTAGCACATAAGAGACTATTTTGCATCCATATTAGATTTAGAAACACTTTACGCATGTTAAATCTTAGATTTGGATCTCAATAATAGGCACTGTAGGCTTTATTCGGCTTTTGGAAATGGAAAAACTAAAATAAAGGGTGGCAGTTTAAATTTCTGTGCAGCAAAATTTATTAAATACCTATCTGAAAGATGCAGTAACAAATGCTAAGGATTCCTATATTTTAAAAAAAAAATTGCCCCTATCCTCAATAATTTTATATTCTACCAGAGTTCACATTTAAAATGTATACAAATAATGGGGATAACATAATTTTAAGAGGGAGAGACCATTAACAACTAAAGTGTTTAAGCAGGCTTCATAGAGGAGGTATCATTTCAGCTTACTCGTTAAGATAATGACAGATTCTAACATTTGTGTGTAAAAAAGGAATAAATCCCTTCTATGGGAAAAAGCTCATGCAATTCATAGAGGCAGGACATGGAGAAGTCCATTCAGAGATAACTAGTAGCTTAGTTTGGTTAGAGTATAGTGTTTGAAGGGCAATAGTATGAAGTAATGGTGGGGAAAGAGTTTGTAGCCAGATTGTGCCTTCACGCAAAATTGGAGAAGTTGTATTTCATCCTAGAGGAAACATAGCCCCTCACAGCAAGAAGCTCACAATCTAATAGGCTAATGTGCTACAAGATAAAATGGTATAGGGCAAAAATAAATTATTTAAACACATTTGAAGAGGACGAGGTCACTTTCAGCAAGGGAATTGGGGAAATATGGATCAAGAAGAGATTTAAAGAGATAGAATTTAAGCTGGTCATTGAAGGAAGAAAGGAATTTTATAAAGCTTAGATGTCCAAGGAATCCATACAAATCCTAAGTCATGACCTTAATGACAGGACTACATGGAGGTGGGGCAATACAACATGAGATTGGGCTGGGGGGACTTTAATAATGGAGAATGCATGGAACACAGTCTGAGCAAAGGAGGCTCAAAAGTCAGTCTAGGACTCTGCAAACTTATATTTCAAGTATTAGCATACAGTCTCTGATTTCTAAGCCTTGTCTAAAAACAATTTGTGTTTCTGCCTGTAGTTGTCATTTTCTCTCTCTATTTTCAAATTAGCACCAAGTATATAGAAATGAGGCTTGGAAAATACAGCTAAGTTACAATAATATAGAACTTTTTTTTTAAGGTGACAGTATGTTTTGCGATCATCTCCATGACTATCTCTCGCTTTTCTGGGATTAAAGTTTTCAGCATGTGCCCTTTATACATTTACTCTTTCTGACTATAACTCCTGGGATGGTGGTACAGCCATAGCTTGAGAGAGAATGAGGAGGAGGAACCGGGCAGCCAATGAAGGAAGCTATCTAACATTGGGTCTGTCTAATGGCAGCCTAGGATTTAAGATTAATTCAGAATAGAACATTACACTAACAGTTCTAAATGATACTAAGACTAACACTTAAAATAGTAAGAAGAGAGGGGGAAAAGAAACTGGGAAGGAATTTACCCCATTTTTCTTCCTGTCATATTTCTTCCCCTAAGGCCTTTGATGGATGCAACTAAGCATATATGGAAGCTGCAGAGAGTAGGGGTGGTCACTGACAGTTGCCCATGCAGAGAGTGCAAAGAGCTCAGGATTTCAAGTAGGCTAGGTCCTACTTGCACATGCTCAGTTATTTGATCTGATGACTCAATTGTAGACTGCCACCTAGTGGCTCTAGCATATACACCACACTGTGTAAATATCTTCCACATTCCCAGAGTCAGATAAAGCATTATCATTTTGGGGTGGAGCTAAGTACACACACACATATAATCTATACATGTTGAAGGTCCATTTATGCCTTGCTTATTTACTCATCTATACCTATTTACGTCCATGTTGTCTCCCCAGATGAAATGTAGGATCCTGGAGAGCACAGATTATTATTAGTTATCAACAACACTTAGAACAGGGCATAGAAGAAAGACTTAATAAATGCTTAATAAACATTTGATTTACCAGTCATAACACTGAATGATAATTCATACATAATTGATACAAGCTGGCACAATACCTTTCCTAGGGCCAGGTATATGGTTCTGTCAAAGCTGTCCAATTTTGAACAGGAGGGCAAACTGTTAGCCCTGAAATCTGAAAATATGGGAGTTTAAAATGACTTCTACAGACATACTGAAAGGTTTAATCTTTGTTGCCAATTATCTAGGCTTCATGTGCAGCAAGACTACCTTCCTATTTTGAAGCAAAAAAAAAAAAAGGCATAGTCTTGAAGAACATTGAACTCCTAACATTTTTCTGGGACCGACATGTACAATGCACTAAATCCTTCGCTCATGTTTCACCTAAATAACAACATGTTAATGAATTGCTTTGTTGATATAATGCCCTTTGAACTTCTCCTGATATTTTTAAAACTATTTTGGAGCTCTGACGGCCTTCATTGCCTTCAAGTATTGATATGCTGGAAAAATGCTTTTAGCATGGATTATATCAATTAAACTAATGTATATTTTATTTCAAAATTCTACCTGCCTTGGTTCCCCACCACACATACTTTTTCCAGCTAAAATCTAAGGTATTAAGGGAGAAGAGGCTATTTGGAGTCATCTAAATTGTCAGATAATTACAGGAAAATTATTTTATTTTTTTGATTGACTTACATAAACAATTTTCATAATTTCCATCTTCTCATTAGGAACAGTGTTCTGGCCTGTAGGTTATCAATAATTATAATGATGATAATGAAGAGGAAAAGAAAGATGAACCTTTCCTTTGACAGAGTCATTTTGCAAATGTTAGAGCAGAATTATTTTTAATTTACTCATTTAACTAAACCTGACATGAATTCAAAAATAGTTTAAAGACTTCAGACAGTTGCTGATAGAATTATTCTATGTAGTTCCCACTGCTCCTGATTCCCGGTGCAATTTGAACCACATAACTTCTTACCTTCCAAAGATTACCACATCAAAAAATAAAATCAAATCAAATCTGGTTTGTCATATGATAATATTCAAAACATTATTTTCCCTTAGTGCCATCATTAGTTTTAGTCTGTTGAGTTAGACTTAATTAAAAAAAAAAACTTTTTGGATTTACATTCATTTTTGGTTGTTTTCTAGATTATAGAATTTTTTAAAATCCTAAGTAAATACCCTACTGTCAGTTTTGATACATTAATTAATTCATAGCAATTTTCAGTGTGTAATAACAAGATAAATATAGATCAAATAAGTTCTGAATTTCCTCAGACTCAAAACATTAGAAAGAAGATAAAAGATAAGAACAGTCAGTGTTAACTAGTTGATACTAATGAACTATTGGTACAATTTTGTATTGGTCGAAATATTCTGGAAAGCAATTTGGCATAGCATCAAGAAAATCACACATGCCCACACACAGGCACACATACACACACACACACCCTTTAGATCAGAGATTCCAGTGCTGGAAAGAAAGTTCTATGAGACACCAAAATATTCATAGTTGCATATTTTGTACTGCCAGAGAACCAGAAATAAAGTAGGTGGTCATTGACTGGGGAATGAGTAAAGAGATTGTGGTACATGGAAATGTAAAATATGTAACAGGGCATTGACCAAACATAGTCCTTGGAGTACAAGGATATATATGAATATGTGTGTATGTATGTATGTATGTGTGTGTATACAAAGAGGGTATATATATATATATATATATATATGTGTGTGTGTGTGTGTGTGTGTGTGTGTGTGTGTGTGTGTGTATGTATATATATATATGTATATAGATAGATAGATAGATAGATAGATATAGATATAGATATATATACACACACATATATATGCTGGATTATATACTTGGATTCATATTCATTTTTGGTTGTTTTCTAAATTATAGAATTCTTTAAAATCCTAAGTAAATACCCCACTGTCAGTTTTTGTACATTAATTAATTCATAGCAATTTTCAGTGTGTAATAACAAGATAAATACATATCAAATAAGCTCTGGAGCTCATTTGAGCTCATATATTGGACAACAATAGGTCCCTTCCCAAGCATCACTTAATGACTATTTTTTCAGAGTGAATGTAATGACATTCAGAGTGAGTGTAACTAGTAACCATTTCTCTTTTGGCCAGCAGCTCTCAAGATCTTCCCCTCCCAGTTTGATTGTTTTTGTTCTTGTTGTTTTAAATTAAAAGGTCCATCCCTTGACTCACTTCTTAAAGGGGCCAATTCACTGAATGGGCCTTATCTCACTCAAAGTGAGAATCTGAAAAGACCTTCTCCTAAAAGGGATGGGTTCTCCCACTGTATGCTGGGCTAACTCCTGTCTTCCTGATGGATATCTGTCCAATGAAATGAGATGGCTGTGGAGGAGAAAGTCAGGCTCGTGACCACGAACAGCCCTTCCTCACTCAAATCAAAGTCAACTACAAGTCATGTCATCAACTCGCTGATGTCACGCCCTTCAATTACGAAGAACAAACACAACAACAACAACGTGTGTATATGAGTACGTACATATACATACATAGACATGCATACATATATACACAGGCAAGCATGTATGTCTGTATGTATGTGTGTATGTGTCTGTCTGTCTATGTGTATGCATGTTTCTGCAGGAGGAGAGTGCTAGCAGTCTACTTTCCCTCTGGTTGTTGCTGTTTGTTGTTGTTATTCAATCTCGTGTCTGTCTCTTTGTGACCCCGTTTAGAGTTTTCTTGGCAAAGATACTGAGTGACTTGTCATTTCTTTCTCCAGTTCATTTTACAGATGAGAAAACTGAAGCAAATAGGATTAAGTGACTTGCCCAAGGTGACATAGCTAATGTCTAAAGTTAGATCTGAACTCTGGTTTTCCTGACTCCAGGTGTGGTGCTCTACCCACTGTGCCTCCTACTTTCCCTATCTAACTCAAAACAAATTGTTAGTTTCTTTAAGCAAGAGAACCACTGTGTCCCCTAGCTCTGTCATATTCAAAATTTACTTGGTAGGCTGAATGCCTGTAAAATCACTTTAAGATATACCCCACTCTCCCAGGGCCTAAGGTTGTATAAAGAAGAGTATGCTGTCAGATCGAGGTGGGGATGCTTTCTGTACCTTTTTTTCTCCTCACAAGTTCTCAGTAAATAACTCTTATGTAAAAGCTAATTAATGTTAATTAGTTGCTTGATACTAAGAAATTAATCAATGGTATTCATTCTAGTAAGTTAATATTAACTGGGACTAGATAGAAAATATTGAAGAAATGAGTAACAAATGATTTGAAGGAATACATATAAACAAACCGACAGCATTAGAGAACGATCCCACAGCCCCTCAGGTGTATCCCTAGAATCCCTGCTTTGGGGAAACTGAGTTGTCAGTTCCAGTGGGAATTAGAATAAGGGCCCTTACAGCTTATATGGGCTACAAATGCAATAGTGCTCTCTAAAAAGCAATTAATATAAAGAATACATGGAGGCATGGGGAAGACTTAAAAGAACTGATGCAAAGTTAAATAAAAAGATACAAGGAAACAATAGATATGATTATAACATATTAAAAAAAAAACAGCACAACAGTAGCAAAACATCAAAACTGATTTCCAAGTAATTATACTGACAATGCTTAGAACAATAATAATGACAACAAAGCAATATGAGAATGTACTTTCCTCCCTTCTTTAAATAAATGAGAGACTAAGGAGGTGGAATACAGCATAGACTCCTATATAGATATAATTGCTATGTATGTTAGTTTTGTTGAACTATTTTAAAATTCTTTCTCATAAGCTAGGATTTTCTGTGGGTGAGGAAAAAAAGGAATATATTGTAAAATGAAGGTGTTATAAAAGCAAAAGATATTTCTAAAAGAATCTTCAGTATTCATCCTATCAATAAGCATTGCCTAGACCTGTGTATCTTACAGATTAATCATTGATACATTGATTTAATTTAATAAGTTGATTTAAAGGTATACCCACAGATAAAACCAGATCAGAAAAAATATCAAAAGCATATGGGATGATTGTACTGTACATCTAGTTTAATAATTCAGAACAAAATGTAATTTGAAGTGGTAATTAATTCAGTTTATATTACCAGCAGTTTTACCCTAGGAGCTCACTTGTGGATATTTTGATTTAGGAAAAATTTTTAAAATATGCATCTTCTATCATTAGACTACAGCGAAGAGAACAACAAAAAAAAGAGTATGTCTTTATGGGATTAAAAGTCTTTAAATTTCACAAAAAATAATGAAAATGTACATAGGCAATCTTATTTTCTATAGGAAAATTGTCAAGTAAATAGTGTTGCTTTTTTTTCTGAAACAACCTCGTGGTTATGTCTTATAGGATGATAGTACTTCATCGCAATCATGTTCCATAACTTGTACAACTACTGATGGTCATTCTCTCAAATTCCAATTCTTTGCCACCTCGAAAAGAGCTGCTGTAAGTACTTCTGTATATATTGGTCCTTTTCTTCTGATCTCTTTGGGGTACACATCTAGTACTAGTATTGCACAGTAAAGGTATACACAGTTTTATAACCCTTTAGGCATAGTTCCAAATTGTTCTCCAGAATGGTTGGACCAGTTCACAATTGTACCTACTCTGCATTAGGTTACCAATTTTCCCCTGTTCCCTTTAGCATTTCTGAGGTGGTACATGAGAGCCATTTTAATTTGCATCTCTCTAAACAACAGTGATTTAGAACAATTTTATATGACCATAAATAACTGATTTCTGCCTCTAAAAACTACCTGTTCATATCTTTTGACCATTTATGGTTTGGGGAATGGCTCTTTTTTTGTTGTTGTTAACAAATTTGACTCAGTTCTCTATGTACTTGATAAATGAGGTCTTTATTAGATGAACTTGCTATTTTTTTTATTTTTTTAATTTAAATTGATTTGTTTATTTACTTTTAGTTTATAAGAATTCAGTTCCACAATCCCTTAAGTTTCAAATTTTCTCCCCTCCTTCTTCCTCCTCACCCCCGCCCATGGTGGCATGCAATCAAAAAACTTACTATTTTTTAAAAATATTACTTCATTGTCTATGTTAACCTTTAGCAAAATGTAGTTTCCTTGATTTTTTCTTTTTAATTGGGTTTATTTTTGCTTTAGCTTTGTCTAAGATCATGATTGCTATTCCTGCTCTTTTTACTTCAGCTGACACACATTAGATTCTGCTCCAGCCTTTTATTTTAACTACGTATATGTTTCTATTTCGTGTGTCATATGTGTGTATATACATATATACACACATATGTATTGTGTATATACACACACACATAGAGAGAGAGTGAAATTCTGGTTTTGAAACCATTCGGCTTCTGTTTTATGGGTGAGCTCAACCCATTTACATTCACATTTCCTTTCATCCCATTTTCTTCAGTTTCTTCTTTTTTTCTTTTCTAAAACTATAAATTGAAGATGTGCCCACCTGCAATGCAATAGGGTTTCCTCACTATAAAAGAAACCTATAGGTTAAGATAGGAACTCTGCCTTCGATTCATCAGTATAGGCAATTCTTATGGATAGATGGAATAAGGCATTATCTATGTGGTTTGATTTAAGGACCTCTGGAAAGATCCTTGATCCCCAAAATGCTACCACTCCTATCATTCTGGGCCTGAATTAATCTTCAGGTCCATCAACAAGAATTTATTAAGCACCTACTATGTGCCAGGGGTTTAGTGATTCAAGTATGAAGGATAAATCAATCTCTACTTAGAAGAAGCCTGAATTCCAGGAAGGAGACAAGTAAATCTATGTAGCATAGATGTAAATGTAAAATTTACATGTGAATCTATGTAGCATAAATATAAAGTTTATATAGAGAAAGTATTTATATACAAGGTAGCTTAGGAGACAGGGCACTAGCAGTTGGATGTATTGGAAAAGGTTTCTTTCTGAAGATGATATTTGTGCAGCATCCTAAAGAGAGGGAGAGTTTAGGATGAAATGCATCACAAACTTGTGGGGCAGTGAGTGCAAAAGCAGAGATGGGGGATGGAGTGTTCTGTGTAAGCACCAGAGAAAACATAGGTTTGTCTGGATTGCTGTGTGAGAGATAAAGTGGTGTCCAATAATCAGGAAAGAGAGTTTGGGTCAGATTATGAAGGACTTTAAGAGCCAAATGAAGTGTTTATTTATACTTTATACTTCAGGTACTAGGAAAACACTGGTTTACTTAGTAGGGCAAGCACATGGTTAGATCTGGACTAAAGAAGGATCACTTTGGTTACAATGTTTAGAATGGACTGAACTGGGGAAAGACTTGAAGCAGAAAGAGCAGTTAGGAGGCTGTTTCAATAATTTAGGTGAGAGGTAATGAGAGCCTGAATTAATGTGGAAAGTTGCATGAATAGAGAGAAAGGGTAAGATATGAGAAATGTTGTGAATGTAGAAATGTCAAAACTTTAAATTGATTAGATAAGTGTGATGAAAAAGAGTGAGGAGATGAGGAATGCTAAGACAACAAACCTGAGAAACCCTCCTACAAATCCACTGCTCTTTCCATTATGGAGTGTTATTACTTCTTGGCTCTCAATTAGTCAGCATATTGGTCAAACACTAAGTGTCTGTTCTATCAATCTGGAGGCAGCTAGGTGGCTCAGCAAATAGAGTTGGGCCTATCATCAGACACATACTAGCTATGTGACCCATGGTAAATTACTTAACCTCTGTTTGCCTTAACCCACTAGAGAAAGAAATGGTAAACCACTCCAGGATCTTTGCAAAAAACAACAAAAACACCCATGAACAGTATTGGCTTTCTATGGTCCATGGGCTCTGTAAGAGTTGGGCAATGACTAAAAGCGTCAACAGCAGCAGCCACAGGAGCACAACAACAACATCGTGTTAGTCCAGATGGCACTCTAAGACTACAAGTTTCTGAGAAGAGGTTATGTATTGGTAGGGGAAGTTTCCTCACCTGAGAGCTCCCTGAACCAATGAAATCACTGATTCAATCCCTATCCACATATGTCAAGGATGATGCTCTAGGCATAGGAGAAACAAACAACCAAAAGCAGCAATCCCTATCCTCAAGGAAATTACAAAACTTACCTTTAATCAGTGAAGATAGCATTTGTGTGTGTGTGTGTCTGTGTGTGTCTGTGTGTCTGTGTGTGTGTGTGTGTGTCTGTGTGTGTGTGTGTGTGTGTGTGTGTGTGTGTATAAAATAGCTTTTGGAAGGGAGGGGGGAAGGTAGGGCAATTGGGATGAAGTGACTTGCCAAAGGTCAAATGGCTAGTTTATTTGTGTGTGTGTGTGTGTGTGTGTGTGTGTATGAAGTATCTGAGAACAGATCTGAACTCTATGTATATTTATGTGTGTATGTATATATGTATATATAATTACATACAAAATGTATACAAGTAAATTGAATAGTTTTTGAAGAAGGTAGGCACTAGTATCTTGGGGGTAAGGGGTTCAACAGTAGACCCCACAAAGAAGGTACTGTTTGAACTAAACTTTGAAGGACCCTGGTCAATCTAAGAGACAGAGTCCAAGAGGCAGTGCATTCAAGGACAGAACATGGCCTACCAAGGATTCTGTCTTCTGAATATTTTCTGAAGTAACAATTAGATTAGAAATTGAGTGATGATGGATGAAAGTGTAGAGAGGTAGACTTAGAACATATAAGTGTGTTGAAGGTTTATGTTCAGGTTGGAGTCTGTCTTAGAGGGTTTTTGGAAGACAAATAACACTATGGAGTTTAATAAAGTGAAATGGGGGGAGACAAATGGAGCAGTGAAAGGATTATGGTAATGCACCATTTCACACTCCCCTTTCTTCACAATTTTGTCCCAGTGGCAGCTTTGTCTAAAGGATTTGGGAAATGACCAATAAAAATCCTCTACTACATGTTCATAGTCAAATTTACTTTTTTAAGACATAAAAATTATGCTAAATCATGTAATTTTTCTGATCTTGATGTTTAGGGGAATATTTTTTTTAAATGTTTTTCTTCTATTCCAAATTCTCTCCCTTCTCTATCCACATTTACTGAAAGGGCAAGAAAATATATTCTGCTCTGTTATATATAATATTGTATGTTACATATATACATATATTACATATACATGAAGTCATATAAAATATATTTCTATATTAGTCTTGCTTGAGGAATGAGGTGGCAGGAAAAATAAATAAGCTTCAATCTGTACTCTGAATCCATCAGTTCTCTGTCAGAAGGTGTGCAGTATTTTTCATCTTGAGTGCTTTACAGTTGTAGTGGATCATTACACTGGTAAGAGCTACTAAGTATTTACAATGTGGTGTTAATGTGTACAATGTTCTCTTGGTTCTGTTCATTTCACTTTGCATCAGTTCATATAAGTCTTCCCAGATGGTTTTTTTTCCCCTGAAACCATCCTCTTCATAATTTCTAATAACACAGTAATAATGCATCACATTCAAATACTATAGGATGTTCAATCATTCTCCTACTGATTGACATTCCCTCAGTTGTCAATTTTTTGTATTATGGCAGTCCTAATGGGCATGACATACACAAAAAATTAAAGAGAAGAGATTTTAAAAGTAGGACAATTGAGGAAGAAATGACCAGTTTTATGAATTCAAAGCTAATAACTGACTGTGCTGATTTAAAAAAACTAAATATATATGATATAACTTACAGAGAGATTTTTCTCTCCTACTGACTGAGCAAGCCAGAGCAACTCCAAAGCTGCAAAGAACAGGATTTCTCCCTGTGTACAAAGGAGATAATAGACTGCATTGTGATATGTGAAATACAGATCCTATCAAATCTTTCCCAGGTCCAAAGCACAGATGAAATGAATTTAAAAAAAAACACCTCTTCTTCTAATATTTTAAGATTTGTCTTATACTATATTCTAAAGACAGCAAGAGAACTTCATCTCACCCTCCATACTCTTTCTCCATTATAGGCAAGACATTTTACTCTTTTAATGTGCAACAACTAATTAGCCACTAATTAAGTAGATAATGTATAATGAGGGCAATCCAGAGACAATGCTCATTTCTATTACTTCATTATACTTTTGAGGATTGGGGAAGGCAGATTTTTACAGGTTTTGTGGAATGAGGATTTCTTTACTGTTTTTTGAACAGTCCTCTTGCACATCTTAAATGAATCTGTCAAGCTAATGAATAGAAATAGAGCTTAGCCTGAAGAAGGAGAGGAAAACAGAATGAATGTGGGCAAATACAGAAACATGAGGACATTTAGAAAAGCATACCTTTTTTGATCTAATCCAAATATTCTCAGAGTAACAACTTAAAGCAGACAAAGGGAGAAGTGATAAACTTGATTCAGAAAAATCAAAGGAGACACATTGTCGACTGACATGGCAAGTTAATCTCTTACAGCACAGTAACTAGGAAATTGTACTGTGACTTTTAACTAGGGGGAAAAAAAAACATGCAAGGTATATTTCCCAAATATATAATTTTAGGAACAAAAAGGAAATACTGTTTTCATTTATTGTTTTCTTAAGGTTATATTATTTTTGTAATGCAACTAGGTCAGTTTATAAAAGTGTTTAAAATAATATTTTCTACATGCCTATTAATTTTTAGACTTACTCAAGCTTAAGCAAGCAATGACACATGTACTTGATTTTTAAAAATATTTGAAGGGTCATTCTTGCTTGCCATGACTAATCTTGCATATCTAGATATTTTTTTTGTATCACATACAAATGTATATAACATTTTATTTAAAATTAAATAACATAAATAGGGAGAGTGAGTATTAACTTTTATCAAGTAACAGTTATCTTTGGTGCTCTGGTTCTAAAATATCAGGGCAATTTTCCTTGAGAATTTCTTGAAGGATGCTTTCTAGGTTCTTTTTTTGATCATGGCTTTCAGGTAGTCCAATAATTTTTACATTGTCTCTCCTGGATCTATTTTCCAGGTCAGTGGTTTTTTTCAAGGAGATATTTCACATTGCCTTCTATTTTTTCATTTGTTTGAATCTGTTTAACAGTATCTTGATTTCTCATAAAGTCATTTGCTTCCATTTGCTCCACTCTAATGCTGAAGGAATTATTCCTTTCTGAAAGCTTTTGAGATTCTTTTTCCATCTGGCAAATTTGACTTTTTAAGGCATTCTTCTCCTCATTGGCTTTTTGGGCCTCTTTTGCGATTTGAGTTAATCTGTTTCTTAAGATGGTATTTTCTTCAGTCAGGTTGTTCACTCTCTTTTCATGATTTTCTTGCATCATTCTCATTTCTCTCCCCAATTTTTCCTCCACTTCTCTTACTTGGTTTTCAAAATCCTTCTTCAGCTGCTCTATGACTTGTAACCAGTCTACATTTTTCTTGGAAGCTTTTGGTGCGGGAGTTCTGACTGTGTTGTCTTCCTCCTGTTCCATGCTTTGATCCTTTTTGTCCCCAGAAAAGGAATCTAAAGTTGCATTGCTGGGTTTGCTTTGTTTCCTTTGCCTACTCATGTTTCTAGTCAATAACCTGACTTTTAGGTTCAGTAGAACTCTGCTTTCAGAGGGGAGAGCTCTGTCCCAAATAGCTGGGGTTTTCACAGCTGCCAGAGCAGTCTCTGCAGCCCCTACAAGATTTGGTTCACTGGGAACTCACCTCAGGACCACCACCCAAGACCACAATCCAATCCAGGCAGCTCAAGGCAAGAGCAGTTAGCCTCTGAATGATCACTTGGCCCCCCTGCAATCTGCAGACCGGGAGCTTCTGAAGCAGCCACATGGAGGCAGCTGCAGGGCCACTGCTTCAGCCACTCCTTGCTCTCGGACAGTTGGCCAGACCCTCTCCCCCAAATTTATCCAAGTTCCACTCACCTTTCACTTAGTCCTTGCTTCTTATGGGTTGATAGTTCTAGAAAACGCCACAGCTGCCAGTGATTCATGCTGCAGCCATGGCTTGTTCTGGCAGACCCAGGGTTCTAGCCATGGGTTCAAGCAGTGCTGATCTGGGCTCCCAGCATGCTGTGATGAACCCTGCCAGGCTGCCTTCAGCGGGAGCTTTGATACTCTGTTATTTTGTGAGTTCTGGAGCTTTAAAATTTGTTTACAGTCATATTTTCTAGGTATTTGAGGTGGTTAAGGGGAGAGTCTCGGAGTTTTGCTACTTCTACTCTGCCATCTTGACTCCGTCCCCCATTATTCCTTTTCTGAGACCAATAAATCCATATAAATAGAAGCTAAAATTTGTATAAAAAAATCAATCCCACAGTCTACATTTATGACAACCCTCTGACATTTTGGATTTGTTTCTCTTATGTCAGAATTTTTTTTTCTTGCCTTCCTTATGATATTTTTCTATGTGACTATCATTAGAGGTAAATTAAATATGAAGGTTATTTACCCATACACCCATACCCCCTCACCCAACCTCCCACAAACAAAATGTCTTTTTAGAGAGGCCCAGGGAATTGAAGTCATTGATCCAGAATCACACCACAATTTATAAATAGTGTCATAATAAGAGTGTATATTTTGTATCCCAGAGTGTCACTATGCTTACAATATACCATACCACCTTTTAGGGAAATGCGTAACATTCATGTTCGCTGACAAATACAAAACATACTTAAAATAGCACTTCTTTTAACCGAAAATGTAATGAGGGGGAAAAAAAGAAGTTCTCTAAGCAGACTTTTCTTTTCCCAGGATAACTGGATTTAGTGAAGGTGACTGAGACAGAGCAATGGGGCTTGATTTGTCTCTTGAGAACAAGACTGACAGAGACAAATGAGTCTTAATGAGTTTAGGTGGAGTTTGGCAGCTAAAAATCTGAGCTGTGAGGAAAAAAGGCTGCAGAGAAAATACAATTTTCAGCTATGACAAACTGACAAAGATCCATAGAGACTCAGGAAAATTGGTGCTCTTTTGGCTCTAAAAGTCCACTTTTTATTCAGTTTTATCAGCAGGTATTGTATGTTTGTAAATAAAAATAGATTAGGGAGAAAAGGGAGGAGAAAGCTTTATTCCCTGTTTCCCACTCTTCTTTACTCATCTCTCATGGTTTCTAAAAAAGGGCATCTCATCAAGGTTGATCTTCCAAGTGAGATCTCTTCTACTTCCTCTGTGTTCTTGGCTTTCCTCCACGAAATCTTCTAATTATAATAACTCAAATCTAAGTAAAGTTATGTGATGAAGAACATCTGATTTTATCTGTCTCTTTTGAGGATGAGCAGATAAGTTAGTAAGTACTAATTTGTCATTTGGGGAGTGTGGTAGCATGCAGAAGGTGATTTTCTCTTGGTTCCCTTCCTACCTGTCTGGCTACTTTTCAGTCTCCTTTTTTGTTATCATTATTGAATCATTTCAGTTGTGTCCAACTCTTCTTGACCCCATTTAGGATTTTCTTGACAAAGATACTATAGTAATTTGCCATTTCCCTCTCCAGCTTAATTTCACAGGAAAACTGAGGCAAACAGGGTTAAGTGATATGCCCAGGAGTGATATGCTCACAGAGCTAGCAAGTATCTGAGGTTGGATTTAAACTCAGGAAAAGGAGTCATCCAGACTCCAGGCCAGGCACTCTATCCACTGCACCTCCTAGTTGCCCTTCAGTCTCCTGGATCTTTTATCCCTATCCACATCTCTTAAGTATAGCTGTACCTCAAATTTCTCTCCTTGACCATCTTCTCTTTTTCATTTCTCAGTCTTATAATAATAAAAATAACAATAACTAACACGTATTGTTTAAAAATTTGTAAAAAACTTTTACATTGTTTACTTCATTTGATGTTCACAACAGTGCTTTGAAGCTGATGCTATTATTATGTCCATTTCACAGATGAGGAAAGTAAGGATTAGAAAAGTCAAGTGACTTGCCCTGAACTAGGACATGATTGATGCAGGAGTTGAACTCAGGTCTTTCCTACTCCTGGCTCAGCACTCTATCCTTCTGTGATTTCATCAATTCAAATGAGTTCAATTATCATCTCTATTCAAATGATTCTAGTTGCAAATATCCAGTCCAAGTCTTTCTCTTAAGCTCTAGTCTTGCAACACCAATTGTCTATCAGACATCTAGATATTTTGAAGGCATCTCAAATATAACATACCCAGAAAAGAATTTGTTATCTTTTCCCCAAAACCTATCCTTCCTACTAACTTCCCAACTTTTATAAAGAATAGTGTAATCACTAAGTGGGCAATGGTGAGTAGTAGTAGTAGTAGTAGTAGTAGTGTCAATTAAGTCTACAAATGGAGAGTGCAGGGTTGTTGACAGTACTATTCTTGAGTGGGGCAAGGGAAAGGAGATATTAGCTGTGGTATACATACTCCACTTTGTAGCAAAGAATCACCTTGATAATAAGCATTAACATCTAACAGCTAAGGTTTGATAGCTAAAGATAGGTCCTCACTAGTCATTTGGAGGCCATTGTTATATCATTACATAACACTGAAAGAGTCAGAATAGAAGAGGTAGTATGGTGCAGTAGTAAAAAAATACTGAATTTGAAATTGGAGACATGGTTTCAAATACTGGTTTTACATTTTACTGCCCAAGTAAACTTTGGGCAAAAATCAATTAAGCCCTCTGATTCTCAATTTTCTTATTTGTAAAATGGGGGTGTTGAAAAAGTTCTGTCTCCCAAGAGAAAATATCATGGATTTTTGTGGATGCCTCTGAGTGATGCCGTAATGATTCATCTCCTGGCCTATTGGCCTGAAATATCCCTGCAAAGGAAAATTATGCACTAATAGTTGATTTAATTAACTCATGCTAGGATCCTTTCCCAAAATCTTTATCTTTAATTTCACGACTTTGCACTTCTCTTGAAAACGTATAATATTCCTCTTTATATTGTATTTATTTGATGCATGGTTTATTTTTATTCTTATCAGGAAGCTAGATGAAATGACAAACTTGGAGTCAGAAAGACCAGAATTTAAATACAGCCTCAGATATTTATTAGCTGTGTGACCCTGGACAGGTCACTTAACCTCTCTGCCTGTCTGTATTTCCTCAACTGTAAAATATGGACAATAATAGCACCTATCTTAAAAGATTTCTCAAATGAAATATTTGTATAGCACTTAACACAGTCCATGGCATATAGTAGATGTTTAATTAATTATTGTTCCCTTTGCTTCCTCAATAATAAACTTCTCAAAGATAGGGATTGAATCTTACTCAACTTATAATCTTCTCCAGTGTTAAACAGAGGATTTTGCATATAGCAGGTACTCAAATGTCTTGTAAGTCAGTGATTCCCATTGAGGTTAGTTTCAGATTATATTTGCCAAAAATTAGATTCACTTTGAACTTCTAAGTGGTGTTGACTTTTCACTGTTGCTTGTCACATCTTTAGTTTTATTTGGTTCACTTACATTCTCTGACAAGCAAGGGTACATTCAGAACCAAAGGATGATAGAATCATAGAATTATAGACCTAGAGGTGTAACAAACCCCCAAGACCATCTATTCCAACCACCTTATCTTACAAATAAGAACCAAGGCAGAACTTTTCAGCCATTCTTTTTCCTTTCCACCTTATTTTCTTTTCTTTAGAAAATCCATATGGTACTCCTGTTATCTCCCTTTCCCTCATGACCTGGGTCACTAGGTTGTTCATTTGGCCATGTGCCAGGAAACAATGAAAAGCCTTATAGAAAGTCATCTTAGAAAAAAAGGGAAGGAGGTGCCAAAACAATTCTCATGGAGCCCAGAACAGTCTCTGAGGGTCACAGGTTGCCAAATTACAAAATTTTATAGTTCAAAGGTATTTTAGGGATCATTTGGTCCTTCCAGAGATGGAGAACTCACTACTCTCCAATAGAGCTTGTTTTACTTTTAGACAGCTCTTATTCTTAGGAAGAATGCTAGTTTTCTGTCTTCCCTTTCTTCTCTACGAGATGAAATCTTTTTCTGTAATTTTCACTTTTAGTACTAGTTCTGTCCAATGATGTCAAGTAAAATAAGTCTAATTACTATTCACATGACAGTTTGAAGACAAAGATTGGGTGTCCATGTGTTCTTTTCTCCAGGCTAATTATCTTCAGTTCTTTCAACTAGTTCTAATACGACATTATTTTGAGTCTCCTCACAGTTCTGATCATCTTCTATTGTAAGTCTGTACTGCAGCTCTTTAATATTCTTCTTAAAATGTGGGGTATATAACCAAGTGCAGTACTGAAAATGTGGTATGAACAGAACAATGTACAGTGGGATGATGATCTCATTTGTTCTGGACACTATCCTTTTATTAATATAAGAAAGAGAGAGAGAGAGAGAGAGAGAGGAGGGAGAGATGGAAGAAGGGAGGGAGGGAGGGAGGAAGGAAGGAAGGAAGGAAGGTGGAAGGAAGGAAAGAAGGAAGGAAGGAAGGAAGGAGGAAATGAGTATTAAGCCCCTACTATGTGCCAAGTACTAAGTACTGTGGATAGAAATACAAGCAAAAAAAAAGTCACTACCCTTAAGGAATGTACATATCCTCAATTTATGGTAAAGGAATGGTGTCTCAGGCTGGATTTGAACTCAGATCTTCCTGACTCCAGAACCATCTCTCTAACCATTGCATCTTCTAAGGATTATAGGCTAAACCAGATTGAAGAAGCTCTGGACAATGAAGAAATTCCTACCTGTAAAAGAATCAGAAGCAGAGGCAGCACAGTTTTGAAGTCCAGACAGTTGTGACCAGGGCAGGGAGGAGAATGAGCCAGGTAGGATCAGTTCCCTCCAACTTTTTGCATTATTATTATGCCATACTTGCTTTCAATAGGCAAATTTAAATTTGGCAAATGTTACTTATGTATCTCTCATGTGCAAGGTATTGTTCTAAGGATGTGAAATATAATGATGAAATATGACAATACATACAGTCAAGGAGCTTCCCCTCTTATTAGGGAGAGGTAGTCATATGAAAATAAATGTGATATAAGATAAAATGTCATAAGGGCAAAGAAGAAATTCAGGAAAGTGGAATAAGGAAAAAAAAGTAAGAATGGTAGGTATGGTTGGATGAGTCAAGAGGACAAGAAGAGGCCATTGGATTCACAACTAAGAGGTCATTAAATAGCTCCAAGAAAGCCATTTAGTGAAAACTGTGAGAACAGAACCAACATTACAAGTAATTAAAGTATGAATGGTGAGAAAGTAGAGACAACAGGTATAAGCTCCATTTGCTAGAAATTTAGCAAAGAAGGGGGAGATTAATGTTAGATTAAGGGAATCATAAGGTTGACGTTTGTTTTGCTTTTCATTTATATTTTAGAGGAGAGATTTTAAAGCAAGAGAGAAGTGATTTTTTTTTAATGGTGCAATGTCCTGTACAGGGATAAGATTAAGGAAACAAGCAGAGAGTGGTTAGCCTTGGTTAGAAGGTAGTCTGCTTCATTCCTTTGGAAAGGAGGAAGAAAGAAGAGTACAGGGTAAGACATAAAATGAATTGTGTTATGGAGAAGAGGAGTTAAATGAGCTAATGATGGAGGGTTGTAATCTTTTTAGTAAAGTATGGTATGATGACATCTACTGAAAAGCCAGTCTATGGTTCTGGAGTTCGGAGCTTGAGGATATCATTCTGAACGGCTACTATGGAGTGTGGGAAATCATAGTGTCTTCAGCAAAGTCCCATGATCTTCACCCAAGATCATGGGTGTAGAGGCAAAGGAGGCAGATAGTGGGGATCATCCAGGTTTGGAGAATATCAAAACAAAAATACATTAAAAAGACTCAAGGGGAAAGAATGTAGAGTCAAGACTACTGAAGGAGGGAAATAGAAAAGAATAAACTGACAGATAGAGAACAGTAAGGGACCAAGGAGCTGAAGAAAATGATGCTATAAGTTCAAGAAGGAGTTGTTGTTGTTGTTTGTCCTTTGTTTGTGAAGAGGACCAATGGCATCAGGAGGGTGATGTCTTGACTTGCAAGTGAGATGGATTTAAGTGGGGCAGAACTGTGCAAAGTCATCAGCCTCACTCTCTTCTCCTGGGTCATCTGAGTCCAGAGGAAAGACATAGATCAGGATGACTGGAGATGACCCCAGATGCAGTGAGAGTCCTTGTCACATGTAAGCTAATTCCTTTCCCAGGTCTCAGTGTATCTGGGGCAACACCTATTCAGCGATTTAAGGATAGGTAAGAAATGAGGCAAAAGATGGCCTAATTTGCCTCCTTTAAAAAAATCAAGTCAGGAAGAGAAGACTCTCAGGGTTTCTGACCAGAATTACTCTGAGCTATCAAAACCCAAAGAATAACCAAATGAGACTTTGGCTAGGACCTATAGTCATTCCATCAGTGAAAGTCAGAGTGATTTAGGTACAGGACATGGTTAAGTAACTCCATGCGAATACCAAGGGGTTTTATCAAAGCCTGGTTTTCCAGTGTTGAATTTCAAGAAATTGTAAATGAAACTAACTACATGGGATGAAAGAGCTTATTGCCCCAGTTTTTTTTTATGATAGACTAAATAAGTAGAGAAAAGAAAAATAATTTAGCCACAAATCCTAAGATATCTGGTGATGTTTCTTTGATCAAAATTTATATCCCTTTTGGCAGAGCACCCAGCAATAAGGGCAGGGTTCCCCATGTAGACTGAGGGAGAGAAGAGAGAGGAGAAAGGGAAGAGAGAGGGGGGGAGGGAGGAAGGTCAGGAGGAAGGAATGAGTAAAATATGGAAGGGGTGAGACATGGATTCCCTCTGAGTTTCCAATCATCTACAGTATAGTAAGCATGCTATCTAAGTATTTATAGTCTTGTGCTGTTGGTGTTGTTTTTTTTTTACAAAAGTAAATAGCAGAGAGACAATGATAGATCCTTTGTACACTCCAGTGAAGACTTCTCTTCACAATGACACTGATCCTTTAATCCCTTCTTACATCCCATCATCTGACCACTTCCAAATTTACGTAACTATATCATTATCCAGCCCACATTATTTCGTATTATCAAAAAAGATGGCATTTACTAAAATACTTCATTAAATACTTATCAGATTTCAAGAGGAAATTGCTTGATTCGGATGGTTTTTGCTATGGTGAATAGGAAACTTACAGGATCAGATTAGGAAAACTCACCTCTACAGAAATCTTCCTATGCACTATTAACACAGCAGAAGTATTCTCAAATTGGATGATAAACAGAGTAAAAACGTGTTCGTATAGTTGCAGTGTCACTAGGTATGGAGTGAGTCATAACTAAATTTATATTGATATCAGTTTGAATGATGGTTCCATCTAGTTCAATTTTATTCTTTCTGAAAGGCAGCTCATGTAGGAGAAATAGCATTAGACTGAAATAAGAAAACCTGGCTTTGTACTTGATTCTCTCTTTTACAATCTGTGGAATTTTAGGAAATTCACTTACTCTCTCTGAGCCTTAATTTTCTCATTTAGAAAATGAAAGGTTTGGATGTAATGATATCTGAAGTCTCTTCTATCTCTCAATCTATGTTCAATTTTAGAAATATCCATTATATCTATCTACCTTAACATTCAGACACTAATATTAGGAGGCAAGAATTTACACATTATATGGTATTGTTCAACCCAATAGTATTTTTTTTCTTTTTTCCCCTGTGGTCTTTTAAAAATGGGATAGTAGGATATTGAAGAAGGATACTCCAATGACAGGTAATCAGACTATAAAAGTACAGGGATAAAGACTGGATCTATGATTTCATGGGGATAGAGAAACTTGCAAGTGAGAAAACAAGCTCTTCTACTGCAGATCGGCACACTCTCTCCAATATACAGACTTATAAAGTCCTCCAGCACAGGAAGATGTTAGAAGAGATTTGCCAGTCACTGAGTCAATATGGGGCAGAGAGAGGAGTTGAACTCAGGATTTCCTGATTTCAAGGTTAGTTCATTATACGCCATATTAAAGGTCTGAAAACCTTACAGTGATAAGTCAGAGAAAGTATTTTTTTAATTAGCATCTGAATAAAACAGATATACAGAATTGAACCCACTTGTTCCCAAATATACTGTTAAATTTCATTTGAAGGGATCTGTCTTTAATCTATGATAAGAATAACCCCAATGTTATAAATGGTATTATAAGTGGAATAAAATGTACATGTTGTGCTCTTCCTTGCATACTACTTACCTTTGTAAAACATTCCGAAAAGACAAAAAAAAAAGTCATTGAATGAAAAAATCCTTTTGAATTTCAGATGGTAATAATAACCATTTAAAATGTTATTGGCAAGACTTAAGAATCCTGATCAATTGATTGACCAACCAGAATGCCAGAGGACCAATGATGAAGCATGATACTTCCAGAAATAAAGGTGACATCCCCAGGGCATAAAACTATAAATAACCATATATAATTATATAATGTATTTTTATATAAACAACAAAACCTTATACAACTGGAAACACAAAACAAAACTTTTATTTCCTGGATTCTGGAGAGTCATTGAACAATTCTATGTACTTAAAGAATCCTGAATGCTGATACATAGGAGACTACTGGTTGAAAGAAAATCTTTAAGATTGTCTTTTCATCAAATCAAATGCCTTTTTTGTTTTACTTTTTTATTTTTTTACTACCAACAATAAATAGCAGCAAACAATTATATTTTAAGAACAGGAAAAGAAGTCTCCAGATGAAACTGTGAGCTATTGTTAATGCAGTTTTTTAAGAGTATATGTTACATTTAACACAACATTCATGGGGAGGAAAAGCTTGCTTGCCTGCATCCCTTCCAAATTTCTTTTTCTTCTGTTCGTGTTATTTTTCAAAACTTTCATTGATGCCCTTTTCTTTGTTTTCTTTTTTTTTTGAACTCTCACTTTTAAAAACCTATGCTCATTTTATAAATACGCAAATAAATGCATTCAAGATAAATAAATACAAACATTGTCCATGTGCTTCCAACCTGTCACTTCTGTGTGAAGAAGTAGGAGGTATTCTTCACTGTCTGTCCACTGAGAATTGATGGTTATAGCTAGTGACAGTAGTGATAAGAGTTCATAAGTCTTTCTAAGCTATTTTTATCTAAAATATGTCTGTATGTTATATGTGTGTACACATGTATATATACATATAAAATATGTATGTGTGCATGTGGACTTATTTTTTCTTTTAATTCTCCTTACTTCCTTCCACATGAATTAGTTCCAGACTCTTCAGTCATCTTTGATCCTGATTGTCATCTCATATTGTAAAATAATATTCATATCCCTTAATTTTTTTCAGTTATTTCCTAATTGAGAGGAACCCATTTTGTTACTGGATCTTTGGTACAATGAAAAGTACTGCTATCAATATTTTTATTCCTTCTCATATCTTAGTGACATAAATCTAGTAGTGGTCAGCACTTCTGTCAAAGGATATAAATAGTTTCATGATTTTTGGAGTATGGTTCCAAATTCCTTTCCATAATGGTTAGAGAACTTCACAGTTCTAGCAATTTTGAATTAGTGGTTCCATCCTTCCACAGCCCCTCCAACAATGGTCATTTTTCTTTTTTATCACCTTTGCAAAATGTATGAAGCAGAACCTCAGAATTATTGAATTTTTTGTACATGCATTCCACTAGTAAGTTGGGATAAGTTTTTACAATACTTTAAATATCTTGAAATTTACTCTTTAAAATTGTGTTGTCACCTTTTGACATTTTATCTATTGGGGAATGCGTCTTGGTCTTTTATCAATTCTTATCTTCAGCAAATACTTTTTCCAGTTAAATGTTTACTCTGCTACTTTTAACTTCTTTGAATTTGCAGTTTTTTAAAAATTTTATGCAATTAAAATTGCCTGTTTTTACTTATGTGATCATCTTCCCTTTGTTTGATCCAAAAACTCAGTACCAACTCATAGTTATGAAAGATATCTTTTTGCCTCTCCTCTAGTTTGTTCAAGATATGACCTATCATACTTAGATCATGTATTCATCCAATTATTTTAAATATCAAATGTTGTATTTTCCACAAATTATGTCACTGTGGAGGTATTATTTGCCATAAGTAATCACTTTTGGAAGCCTCACAATTCATTAAGGGTTATCTTTGAAATATGTGGAGTTCATTCTCATAAGGATGATAGAGAGATCACTGATGCCAAAGATCCATTTAAGTATTAAAGCATAACTGAAGCCCAGTCACTAACATAATTATTCCTACCCTCCTCACTGAACAGTTTAATTAGGCATTTAAAAAAATTATTTAAGTTATGTCCTGCAGCTGGTGTATGTTCATAATGATTCTGTCTCCTCAATATTATTTCATAATAACTGAATTATCAAGAATGATCCTCAGATACTGCAAGATCTTCAAATACCAAAGAAATACTAAATTATCTTCCAGATATATTACTCTATTTATTAAGTCAGGAAAGTAGATCAGTCAGATTTTAAAAGATTTTTTTTTGTGCTTCACTTTAGATAAACATAATAAAAATTATTTCTTTAAGCATTCCAATTAAGCAATGTATGACTGTGTATATGTGCATGTATATGTGCAGGTATATTTATTCTCTTAAATAACACAGTAGCAAGACTCACGAATAACTGCTAAAAATGTACCCTGTATTCCTACTTGCCTCAAAGAAACCAATATCCTGGATAATTAACTGTATTTAATAATAACTCACATTTTAATGGCACTTTAAAGGTTACAAAACTTTTTTTTCACAACACTCTGTGAGGTAGATAGTATAGTATTATTTTCACCACTTTTACCAATAAGCAATCAGTGTTCAAGGAGATTAAGTGACTTGTCCTGAGTCACATAGATAATAAGTGTCAGAGACAGAGTATGAACCCAGGTGTCCTGATTACAATATCAACCATCCTACTGTATCACACTGACCCCGTAGTTTGAGGTAACTTGGCAAAGTGCTTCCGTACTTTAAATGAGTGAATGAATGAATGATAAAGCACTTATTAAACACTTAATATGTACCAGGTTTTTTGCTCTATACTGGAGACCCAGATACAAAAAAGCAAGATGGTGTGTGCCCTCATTTTAATGGGTAAAGGCAATGCATGAACTTGAACAAGAAGTGAGAGGATCGGTCTGGAAATGTCTCAGAAGTCTGATTTAGGACAAAATATGGCAGATTTACCTGTCAGAGCCCAGCCTCTCTGGGGCAAAATCCAAAATTCCAGTTGGGAAGGGGATGGGGAGAATGGCTGGAGTACAGGAAGTATGGTTTAGAAAGATGAATTACATGCCGTTAGTTAGGCAAAAGAAAAATGCCCCATTTCTTCACTTGGAACAATTCAGAAAGCCATATATGTGGATACTAAGATTAAATATTCCATTGTCACAACTTGTTACTAAGTAAAACATTTGGCCAATTGACCACGTGGCATTTTTTTATTGTGATGCATAATTGATTTTATGTTTTAAAAAAATCTCCTCTGAATTGATGGACTTTGTTGTAACTTAAAATTTATTTTTTTAATAGCATAGATATGACCTAGCACATACTGGTATCAGACACTGTACTATGTCACCACATTTTTCTAATGCAGATCTTCTCTTCTTATAATATCTGTTAATGGGTTTTAATGCTTTTTTTAGCTAAGGGAAAGGGGAGGGTCCAGAATCTTGAAAGCATCCCTTCATACTGGAAGCTGTTGGGGACATTACCATGCTCTTTTTCTGAGGTGTTATTTTGATGAATGCTATAGTGGTGACAGTGAACAGGAGAGCAGCAATGCTATGGGAGCTGACCCTAGAATTGAGAACCAGGAAAAAAGGACAGTATGTGAGAAAGCTCCATGTGTCATGGGGATGATGCAACTTTCTCTGTCATGATTGACACTCTTTCACTAAAGTCCTTCTCTGATGGCAAACTAGGCTGCAGAGATGACCCTGATTGCTCCCTGGTCTGCCTCAGAGGAGGGATTATTCACACCAGTTAAATCATGAATTGCTTGGCATCCTTATGTATGAGTGCTATTCCCTCTGTTACATGTGTTTAGTACGCAAAGATAATATGATATAATGGGAAAATCACAGGCTGAGAGTCAGAAGATTTCAATTTTAGTCCTAGTTCTAGCAATAATCAAATGCATGATTCTGCTCAAGTTACTCTGCTTCTCTGGGCTCCAAATTCTTCCTCTACAAAATGATGAATTTCAAATAAAATAAAAGTAATATTGCTTCCAGCTCTATTGTTCTAAGGTTTTATAAAATCAAGATTTCATGGAAAAGAATAATTCACTAAGAACAAAGACACTTAAATAAGTGTGTATTTGAGGGCAGGAAGGAAGAAGGTAGACAGGAAGAAAGGTAAGAAGAAAGGCGCGGAGGGTGGGAGGAAGGAAAGGGGACTCCAAATCTTTGTTATATTTAACATCTGTTTTGCATTTTGGCAATTTGTTAGCGTGTACATGAATACATGAAAGACTATATAATAAACCTTGAAGAATTTGTCTAAGAAAAAACCTTCCCGTTTTTGCATTCCTTATATATTTTAAATTTTTCACTTATATGAGATAATAGCTCACATTAATATAGCACCTTATTGTTTATAAACATTTTTCTCACTACAACTCTTTGAGGCCAATAGTACAGGTGTTATTCTTTAGATTTCATTAATGAGAAGACTGAACAACAGGCTCATAAAGTCGAAAAGTAGCAGAGCTCAGACCTAAGCCAGATCCTTACATGTCCAATTAAAAGTACTTTTTACTATACCAGGGGTGGGGAACATGTGGCCTTGAGGCTTTCCATGGCCTCCTAGGTCTTTGTGGCCTTTTGACTAAGTCCAAGTTTTACAAAACAAATCCTTTTATTAAGCGGATTTGTTTTGTAAAGTTTGGATTCAGTCAAAGGGCTGCACTTGAGGACCTAGAAGGTCACATGTGGCCTTGAGGCCACAGGTTCCCCAGCCCCTGCTACCATTGTCTTTGAGACAGCTAGGTATCTTCATGGAGAGAGTTCTGGACTTGGAATCCTGCCTCAGTCATTAACTGTGTAACCCTAGGCAAGTGATTTTCTTTTTAACATCTGTTTCCTCATCTAGAAAACCATAGTAATAATACCCCCTAGTACAGGAGTTCTCAACCTGTAGGTCGTGACCCCTTTGGGGTCGAATGACCCTTTCACAGGGGTCACCTAAGACCATGGGAAAACACACATTTCCGATGGTCTTAGGAACCGAGACACCACTCCTCTATCCGTTTCCCGGAGGGTCGGCCCACATGCAGACACGCCCACATACGAGTATTAAAGGGCCGCAGCATTAGGAAGGTTGAGAACCACTGCCCTAGTACATAGGGTTGTTGTGAAGATCAAGTAAGGTAGTATATGTTACACACTTTACAAACTTTAAATGCTATATAAATACTTGCTATTATTAGCACACACTTACACAGTTTTATAAAGTGTTTTGCACAAAACCTTGCCAGTAAGTAGTAGAACTATCATTTCCCATTTTGAGACATAACGCTTCCAGTTATGTGACTCCCTAATGCACAAAAGAATGAAATTAATGCCAGATTCCTCCTGCTGCTTCTAAACTACCAAAGAAACATTGAGTTGGAGTCTGATTTTGTTCTCCCTCTTTTGATTTCAAGATGTTCCCCATGGTTGCTAATTTACATCCTTCTCACGCTCCTAGAAGAGTGACATCATGCCTCTATTTTTAGATTCTCCTCATGCTCCTTCCCAGGGAGAACTTTATTAGCTTAGATATCATTTCTGAGATATTGTTATTTGGGCTGACATTCAGAAAATTGAATAGGAATGGGCACAAATGCACCATGACACTTCAAAGTGAAATACTCCCAAGCCAAAATGTCAGTTCTAGAGTAATGCTCACTTAAAGTGGATAATCATTGTTAAAGTAGAACTTTACAAATAAACACATGCTCTAAGGGACAATAATTATGAGCATAACCTGCATTTTTGTATCATCAGCATTTCACAACAGCATCTTCAATACACAAAAACAAAATTCTTCCTTAGTCCCTTGACTATAATGAAGTTCGCAGATGTCAAGACTTGTCCTAGACAGGTCCAGAGCTCCTCATCCCCAATCCAGTCTACTATGTTCCTTATCTTCTTATATTTCCTCTTCATTCCAAAGATTCCTTTTTTTTAACCTGTTACATTAAATGTCCCCTTGTATCATTTCCTGACATAACCCTGTGTTTTATAGAATAAATTAGTAATATTCATTGAGGTATATTCATGTACTTAGAATCTCTTTGGCATATATCTACATGAAAGCAGGTATGCATCTACTGGATGTGATTCCAGGGCCAAGGATGAGTATCTTCTAATCAAAAAACAAAAACAACTAATCTCTTTCCAATATGTTTTCTGATGTTCAAAATTCCTCAAGCATGGGATAGACAAGCTTTTATTCCCGAATGAGAGAGAAGGTTTAATATGTGATTCACTCAAAAGAGGTAACATTAATTTTAAATTTTGCAAAGCTATTAATGATTGATAGCAGACTCTTCCTCAGGGTGAGTTTTTTAAATGGGGGTAGGATCCTGGATACAACAGAGAGGGAAAAGCATACACAAAGAGGAGACTAGCAGCAGTTCCTCTGATTGATTGTTTTGTTTTGTTTTAAATAAAACTTTAGCTACTTCAGGTGTTGTCCTGAGAGCAATGTACATTTTATTCAGAATAAGTGATACTGCCTTTCCCCCAGCAAATGTAACTGTATGTTCAACATCTCAAGTTTTTCATCACTGACTGGTAACTGTATCACTCATTCCTTAATCCTATAATGGTTTTGGTAGAAGTAGAAAAATATTTATCCACTTCAATAAGTTCTGGAATTGGGTGAAAGCATCCCTGAAATTGTCTTTGCACTCCAAACATATCGCCATCATTCACATTCAGAGCAGTGAGGCAAGTCAGGGTAATTGTGGTTGGTTTTGTCACTCTCACAATAGCTCTAGATGTTAGGGTCCAGTGACCAAATAACTCGATCCAATAAAGCACAACAAATTACTAAGCCAAGGTGGTGAGAGCGAACAGGTTCCTCATATCCATGAAAATGCCTGGTAGAGGTCCAAGAAGTTATGAATAATCTCTCAGCTATGAATTTCCAAAGGCTTTTATGAAAAAAAAAACTGTTACAACATTATTTAAAGTCACCAATAACGTGTTCTAAATCATAAATATTGTACCTTTTCTCAACCTTAAATTCTCCTTTCCCTCCCTATAGCATTTAACATTGTCAATAGCCATTTTAAGGAAGAAAGGAAGGAAAGAGGGAAGGAAAGAAAGAAAAAGAAATGAAGGAAGGAAGGAAGGAAAGAAAGAAAGAGAGAGAGAAGTGTTGCACCATATCATCTGAATATCATAATTAGTTTGTTTCTAAAATTGATATATGATTTTCCAGTTCATGCCAACTTGGACGCCTAAGGCAAATTCAAAGGAATTACACTTTTAATGAAGCTTTTATTTGTTTAGTTGTTTTGGAGAGGAAAAAACAATTTGGAATAGTACAGAAAAAAAATACTAAATTTTTCATACCCTTGTTCACATCAATAGATACATATCCCCAACATGTTCAAAGAGAGAAAGGTCTCATGTATACCAAAATATTTAGAGCAATCCTTTTTGTTGTGACAAAGAACTAAGGAAAAAATGGTTGCTTATCACCTGAGGAATGACTGTAAAACCTGCAGTATATGAATGACATGACAGCTAGGTGTTATAGTAAATTAGAGTATGAGGCCTGTGTCATTCTGTCTCAAATGTGAGCTTTGACACTTTGACACTTACTAGCTATGTGACTGTAGGCAAGTCACTTAACCTCTGTCTGCCTCAATTTCCTCACCTGAAAAATGGAGAAATTATTAGTGCTTAGTTTCTAAGATCGTTATGAGGATAAAATGAGATATTTATAAACTGCTTAGCACAGTGCTTGGAATATAGTATGTGTTTAATAAATGTTTATTTCCTTTCTTCCTAATGGAATATTGTTGCATAGTAAGAAATAAACAATATAAGAAATACAGAGAAACATGGAAAACTATATGAATTGTTGTAGCATAAGTAAGCATAAGGAGAATAATGTATAAAATAACTGACTACAATAATAGAAATCAAAAGAACACTAAATGGAAGAAAACTCTGAGTAACTGTAATCCACAATCTTGGTTTCTCAGAACAGATAATAAATAGACTACCCACTTTTGTGGACAGATGTGAGGCACTCTGGGAACAAGATCTTACATACTCTGTTAACGAGCATGTGTTATTTTTGCTTAACTGTTTTTCTTTGTTACAAGGGGATGTTCAGTGCTTGAAGGGCACACAGGGATTAATATAGACCTGAGAGATATAAAAACATAAGGTATCAAAAAAAACTTTTTTTAATCAAGAAATTCAGTTTATTAAAATGGTTAAAATCAAAATGGATTGTACCTATAGCAAAAGTAATGCAAAACATTTATATTTCTGAATAAATATATTTTGTGAGGTAAAAATTAAATGAACCATACTATTATGGGCAAATGAATGCATTTGTCCAATAGTCAAATACCCTTCTTGCTGAAAAAAAAAATGAAACTTTAAAGTATGCATAGAGATAGAGATTTGGCTACCATCTTTAAAAGGCATAGCTAAAACATGTGGTATAGTTTCAGGGAACAGCCAAACTGCCTCATCTGCATAATCCTCCCTAAAGGAAGAGTATAAAATTCATTTGTAGATTGATGTTACCATTAACGTAGTATCCAGGAAACCATTCATAAAATCACAGCTGCAGCTAATCTCCATCGATTTTACATTTTTTAGAAAAAGAGAAAAAGGATTGCACTATTTTTGAAAATCATGCACAAAAAATGAAAATATTGGTTCAGGACTGCAGATGCAATGACTCATAGTCACAAAATATAGTAATGTATCTATTCCATTTCTATAAATAAATAAATAAATGAAACAAAGATGCATGCCAGCACTCTGAATTATTCCATTACATCAATATACTTTATTTAATTATGAACTTGAGCTGTCTGGAAAACCACTTCATGATAACACAGTGGTGTCTCTTCAAGTCAGAATTGTCTGCCCAAGTTTTCTACTTCAACACTGAGCTTAAGCGATCAGTTAGCATCACAGTGGTGGACATATTTTGCCATGTCCAAGAAATGAGCTTCATTTTATTGTCCAAGTAGCATACATCTACTCTGCTCTCAAGCACAAAAACAATGGAAATTACTAGAGAATTATGGGAACAAAAATTACCTATATGGTCCAGGACAAAACTGGATGATTTCATCAGAGAATGTAACCATGGGCCCAAGTTTCTGATACAGATGAATCATGGAATAGGACTCTGCAAGAATTTGCAGACAGTTCTCAGAGAACAGTGTTATTGGTATCTGAAGAATCATGCAGAGTTGAAACAAGCCAGTACACTGGGGATAAATGAATGAATAAATAAATGAATGAACAAAGTATTTATTAGGCACTTTACTATGTGCAAAGCACTATACTATTCTCAAGGAGCACACTGCAAATGAGAGAGAAAAAAAAATGAAGTTTTGAGCTGCAAGTATTGTCTTCTGGGTACGGCAGCAAAGCAGATGATCATGCTTCTTCTCTAATGTCATTTCCACTCATAAAATCTGATTAAGTTTCTGATGTTGAGACATTTGACAATGCTAAGGATTCTGGTGGCAAGAACCTTCTGGGTTTGTTGCTGTGGCCATAGCTGCTGCAGGAACAGTTACCAGGGTGCATCTCCACTTGGTGGGGCTGCTTCCCAGGATGATGCTTGAAGATACTGAACTGGAAGCATTAGTATTCCAAAGGATCATGGATTTTCTCCATCAGATATTAGTATGGACTATTTCATCCAATTTTACAAAGAGGGGAAAGTTAGCATATATAATAATGTTTTAGTATACTTTGGTTGCTTATGGGAAAAAAAAGAATGACCAATGTTGACTGTCAAACCAGGAGAGATTTTTCATGTAGCCTGATTCAGTTATATATAACTGAAAAATATCCATGAATGCATCTCATGAATCTGAAGGAATTCTACAAAAACCTATGTTAAGCCTTGTCTAATTGTTATGGATGACCTTTTTTCTTGGCCAGTGCCTTCTATGATTCCTACAGACCACCTCATAATCTGAGGTGCCACTGGTTAAGTGGCACTTAGTCAAAGGCTATTTGATGAGACAAGCACTTTTATGGAATTGATTCCATTTGTTATTTATCCTATGCTGAATCCACCAGTGCAACCACATTTTGAGAGGTTCCATTCCTTGGAAGAAATATTTATTAATTGCAGTATACCTATGCAAAATATTTGTTTGTATGTTGGGTTAATACTATTCCTTGGTGTAAGTGTTTCTCACCTGTTAGCTTGTCCAACAGTTTCTCTTTTTGCCCCTTCCCCAAACACAACTAACTTTTGCAAGTAGCCTTACTTGGGGATTTGTTGTTTTTTTTTACTTCCTGCCATAAGAAAATGATAGCTTCTTTCAAGGTCGTTCTTAAGATAATTATTTAGCACCTGCCCTGGGACCTTGAGACAGTAGTTGCCTCCCAAGGCTACAGAATGTGTCAACCTTGGGCTAATTATGATAAACTGCCTAGTATTCCCCACCCCCATATACTTAATAACCACCAGTGCTTAAATGTTGAAATGTGCCAAAGCTCAGCTTCTCAAAAAAACAATTGTGAAGTTGAAAAGACTGGCCAAAGTTCAGCCACATGTACTTTGTCCAATAAATAATCCCCAAATCTTCAGTGTCAGGTTGAATCTAATCATATTTTGAATGAGATGCCATAAGTGAAGTTTTCCCCTTCCAAATAAGTGAAAAGTAACTCTAAGATTTGAACCTTCAGAGCAGGTGTTTACTTGTTTGTATAGATGGAGTTTCTGTACCTGCATTCCCCTATTACAGTGAAATCATCTGTTTTATTAAAAAGGAAATGAAAGGGGAAGGGGAAAGGGAAAGGGAACAGGAAAAGAGTAAGAGTAGGAGATAGGGGAAGGGGGAGGAGGAGGGGAGGAAAGAGGAGGGGAGGGGAGGGGAAGGGAGGGGAAGGGAGGGCAGGACAGGGCAGGGCAGGGCAGGGCAGGGCAGGGCAGGGAAGGAAAAGAAAAGCAACAGTAGTTCATTCTCAAATCCCATTCTGCCAAACACATCTGGATATATGAGGCTATCCTGTTAAACATCCCCACTGCAGAAGATTCGCTGTTGTCTTTTTCCACAGGCATGGGAACTAGTGAAAAATAAGAGAATTATGGGGTGGCTAGGTGGCGCAGTGAATAGTACACCAGCCCTGGAGTCAGGAGGAACTGAGTTCAAATCCGACCTCAGACACTTAAGACAAAAGTAGCTGTGTGACCTTGGGAGTCACTTAAGCCCAACTGCCCTACCTCACCCTCTCCCAAAAGCACAAAAAGAAAAATAAAGAATTATAACAGTCCCAAGAGAATCATGGAAGCAATTACATTCCAAAACCTATCTCTATCATCTTGGAACCCAATTAGCTATGCTATATCCTTCAATAAATACTACTTCAATTATATTACTGGAATCTCCTTTCCCTTTGTTACATTATGCTAGTTCTATATATCCGTCCATTTAAAGAGCACTCACTGCTAAAAATAATAATAATAATAATTTTAAAAAACAGGAAATGAACAGAAGAAACTGATCCCCTCTCTCATCTTTGAAAGCCTCCTAACTCATGACACTAACCTTTCTTAGACTAGTATACTTTTAAGAAAGTTCTATATCCCTATATCTGTCTCAGTATAAAACCACAGAACTTCTGTGATTTGAGAGATATCTACAATTTGGGCTATTACTATGTGGTAATGATGACCTTCTGGAAATAGTTTTGTTTCTAGCTTTGTTTCCTGAATACCCTAAGACATAGGTTAAGCAGGTGTCACTAACAAATTCCAAACATGTATATATAACTTCTTATATGAGTATATCTATTTGACTTACATGTTGTTTTAAAAAAAAATAAGCACGAGGCTTTATCTATTTTCTTTGAAATAAAGGATGTAACCAGCATGATCAGTAAGAGACTACACATGTTAATTTTTTTTTGTTTTTTATTTTTTTGCTAAGACTACTAGACTAAGTCACAGGATGCCATAGACATAACTGACATTTTTTTATGATTTCAGTGAAGATAAGACAAAATATTTTATTATATTCTTATATTTTTGATGAGGAAATGAGGACTACAGAAGAATTCACAGCAATCATAAACATCAATAAGGAGATATATTTCAACCTTGAGAACTTTTTTTATGGAATTCTATGAGTTTCCACCTTTGGACTTGTCCTATTCAACAACTTTGATGAAAATTTCGTAGGCTTACTTATTAAAGTTTTGGATGACATAAAGATAAACCTGGTAGTTGATATAGTGGATAACAAAATAAATGTGATAAAACATCTGGACAGGAAGCAAAAATGTGAAATTTACCATGGGAAAAAAATAATAAATGTGCTTTGGGGTTCAAGAAGTTGATTGTACAGATAGAGCTTGGTGGTTTCTTGACTAGCTAGAGGTTCACGTGTATGAAAACTGGAGATTTTCACTAGCTATAAGACCAATAGTAATAAAAGCTATGACTTGGATACAAGATTGTTGATGTTATCTCTGGCTAAATTAACAGAAATAAGAAACTAGGAAAATCATATTTTGAACTGTTCAATCAATCACCAAGGATTTATTAAGAACCTACCATGTGCCCCATCATCCCATGTATAGCATTATGATGTCCAAGCATAACAATAATAACTAGCATTTATAAAGTATTTTAAGATTTACTTAATATAGGGACTATATATCACAAAGACACTGACAGACTGGAGAAAGCATTGAAAGAATGAGGACTATTTAGCTGGAAATAGAGAATTAGAGAGCATGATAGCTTCTTTCAAATATTCAAAGAACTGTTCAATGGAATATGGATAAGATTTCATCTGTTAATGTCCACAGGATAGAACTACAAACAATGTATGAAAGATGCAGCAAAGACAATTTTAGTTCAATTAAAGAAAGAAATTTTACAGTCAGTACTGTCCTAAAATGGAATGAGCTTTTTGCCACTATAAGTATTCAAATGGCAGCTAGATGGCCATCTGTTAAGAATGTTATCTAGGAGATTTCTTCACTTAGTGGAAGTTTGGAAAGACTGGCCTCAAATTGCTCCTCTAATCTGAGAATCCATGATTCAAATTGGGCAAAATTGGTTACATTTCAATTTTGACTGTACTTAACTTTTTTCCTTCAACCACAGATGCTTTAATATAATTCTGTTCCTCTAAGAATGAGGATGAATTTTTCCCTAAACATAAAGTATATCTTTTGCATAGAATTTCCACATTCTTAATTTCATGGAAATTGAAAAAAATTCACACCCTACTACTATTCAAGTACTTGATTTATCTTATAGCAGTCTAAAAAATGCTCTTAAATTGTCTACCAATTTGATTCAATAAACATCAACCAAACGTTTACTCTGTACAAGGCACTGAACCAGGGAATGGGCACAGGGACCAGATGTTGATTTCCTTGGTACGGGGACTTCCCATGTGAGGGAATTATCTGTAACAGTGAAGGTTAGCATGTTTTCTACAAATTATAATCACAGAGAATTGCCTAGGGAACTCAGAGGTTAAATGACTTGCCCAGAATTACACAGCTAGTATATGGCAGAGGAGGAAATTGAAACATTTTCCTGGTTTTGAGGCCATTTATATACCCATGACACCATTGAACAGTCCCTGCTCTTAGAGAGCCTACTTCCTACTTCTCCTATCTTAAAAAGACAAGTTTAATTAAAGAAAAAAAAAGGGGGGGGGGGTGGCTAGGTTGTACAGTGAATAGAGCACTGGCCCTGGAGTCAGGAGGACCTGAGTTCAAATGTGACCTCAGACACTTAACACTTACAAGCCTCAATCCCAATTGCTTTGCATTCCCCACTCCAAAAATGAAAAAAAAATTCTAATCATTGAAGGCCTTTTATTTAGAAGATAACACCTTACACTATCATATAAGGCACAGGTACAGTTATGAGTACTCAACACTGCAGAGGTCAAGAGTAAATGCAGTTCTTTGTATTAGGATATATACCTCAGGTTTGCTGTGCATCTTAGATGAAGAGATGATTGTAATTACCTCAATTGCTGATATATCATTATTTGCCTTCCAACAAAAATGGTGCCAGAATC
Organism: Pseudochirops cupreus; assembly: GCA_028627135.1. Taxonomy (NCBI): domain Eukaryota; kingdom Metazoa; phylum Chordata; class Mammalia; order Diprotodontia; family Pseudocheiridae; genus Pseudochirops; species Pseudochirops cupreus. Next base: position 305,020,741 of record CM053580.1, read on the forward strand.
ATAGGAGCACTAGTAGGATTAGAGAGTACAGGAAAATTTTTCACTGATCTGGGCTCAGATTTCTTAGCAATGGCAGTGGATTAAGATAGCATCGTAAAAAGAAAAAGAGAGGTAGATATGAGCCTGAGAATTGATATTCAAATCCTAGATCTGCTACTTAGAAATGACATGACCCTATATATGTCACTTAAACTCTTGGGTTCTATTTTCACATTTTTTAAATTAGATCGTCAAAAACAACCTTAATTTATTTAAATGTATGCGCTTATGACTCTTGAATTTACCCTTTACTCTTTAATTCCAATTGAAAAGATTTAAATACAAGTACTAACATTGAATGATAATGCTGATAATAATCCCATCATACTTACATAATACATTTAAAATTTCAAATTACTTTCAGATACTATCTTATGTTCTCTTCAGACATGCTTGTGGAAATTGTATACTCTATACAGGCTTGAAGCCAGGAAAATTCATCTTCATTTGTTCAAATCTGACCTCAGACACCTTTAGCTATGTGACCTTGGGCAAGTCACTTAACTCCGTTTACCTCATTCTCCTCTGTAAATGAGCTTAAGAAACTCCTTTGAGTTTCTCAAAGGTTATGTGACTTAAACAGATTAGGCTTTTCAACTGTTCATGAAAAAAAAGACAAATAAAATTTAAATTGCTATCTGGAACGCAGACAGGATAATAGAATCATAGCTACATAGCCCATCACACTACAAATAAAGAAACTGAGAACCAGAGGGGTTGTGATTTGCCATAGGTTTCATTGGTTGTAAATGAGAGCTGAAACTCAAACTAAGATTCACCAACTCTAGTTGCAAGACTCATTCCATTATGCCACCCTTCCTCTCATCTTGAGCGATGTCATTCCTGCATGGAATACAGGAATCATCATCAATTATTTGATTAAAATTGAAGGCTCAGACATATTTCTTCTTCTTTTTCCATGTTTATAATCATAACTGAACTTTGTCTGACTTCAGCAGCATTAGAAATATCACTACTAGGGCGGAGCCAAGATGGCGGCGTAGAAGCAGCAACATATCACAGCTCTCACATACCCACCCCAAAATACCCATAAAATAGGACTCTAAACCAATCCTGGAACTCCAAAACGCACACAAAGATACTTCCCACTAAAGTCAGCTCGGCTACGAGGAACCATATCAGCACTGCGAACCGAAACCAGCCTGGCCTGAAGCCGCGGCTGTGCCCCGGGGGCGGCTGGATGGGAAGAGCTGAGAAGCTTCAGGTGAGCGGATTAGCGGCAGCTGTGAATGGGATTTGTGAAAGGGGGAGATAAGCAGTCC
>CM053580.1:305022562-305056459 GCA_028627135.1 Pseudochirops cupreus
AAAAAAAAAAAAAAAGAAAGAAATATCACTACTATATTATCTGAGAATAGACAATGTTGCCCCAAGGCATTTTGTTTCAAGCAGTTGCTTCAGAAAAAAGCACTATTTAGGAAACAATCACTTCTGGAGTTTGCTGGGAATGGCTTTCTGTGAATATCTTCAGTATTTTTATGTTCTGTTGCACAAGGCTTCAATGACAAATCTTTTCTATCATTACAATTATTACCAAAGGAATCAGACTTTATAACAGAGGTTCCCATTTAAGTGGTACGAGTTCACACTAGAAATTACTTAATTTCACTTTAAGTAGTAAATGATGAGGTGTAGGCTCTGGGATCCCCCTTGAGTTCTCCTTGAATCTTTGAGGCACAGGCTCTGGAAAACCCCTTGAAGTCTGATTGAATCTTCTCACTTGATGAGGCATTTGCAGAGGCCATAAGTATTTCATGGTGGCTGGGCCCAAATCTCTGTTACTAACCTGGCCCTCCATTGTCCATCTGTTTCCCACCCTTGAGCCTATCAAAATATCAATCCACTCTTGCATTGACCTCATTAACTCCTCTTGAAGACCCTCCCCAAACTCCTCCAAGATTCCCCTGTATATAAGAATCCCATCTCCCTTCCATGTGTTGTAAGAGTGCCACAGAAGGCCCTAGCACAGACTTACTCTGTGACAGAATTACTCTGTCCTGCTTGCCCAATACAAGCATCACAGATATCTAGACTTCTTAAGAGTCTACTCAATATGGCGAACTATTAATAAACTTTACTTTTCTTTGGCTGAGAAGACTTGAGTCGAATCCTTTTGGCAAGACTCGGCGTGTTGGTATTTTGAGGTCTCAGGCAACCCTAACCCTCTTTGGGTAAACCTCTTCAGTAAATAATTATAAAATGTTATGAGCAGTACGTGAAATAGCCTTGGATGTTAACAATACTTTTTTTGCTTTTTGTTGTTATTGTTGTTGTCAAAAGGGGTTCTCAGAATTAAATATACACACACATACATACATGTATACAGACATACAGATTCACATATATACACACAGTTATAGACACACATGTGTGTATAAACATACACATACAAATAAATATACATATATATATATATATATATATATATATATATATATATATATATATATATATATAATCATGGCTCTAGACCATGCCGTTGAGTCCATTAAAAAAAAATTCCAACCCTTCATTGAAAGCTCAAATTCCTTCCCCTTAAGCAAGAAGATCCATATTTTCTTCTTGCACTATAATTTTGATGAATGTATACAGCCACACTCTGGAGCCTAGCTACACACACAGTAACATTTATTATAGCCATTACAGTTTAGAAATCCTTACGAATCCTTGTAAGGAAGGTGGTGCAAGTATCACTATTCCCATTTGACAGATGATGAAATAAGCTCACTAAGGTTGTGTCTACAGTCATATGACACTTCTCTCTCTCTCTCTCTCTGTCTCTACATATATGTATATATGTATACATGTATGTATATATATATATATAGATATATATAAAATCACAGAGCCCAAACCCATGTCTTCTAAAGAAAAGTCCAATCCAAGGCTTTTACCACTAAATTTTGCTTCCTCTTAAAATAACTTCCTTCTATAGTATATATTAAAAAAAAGAGCTCTAAATCATTATTGATTACAGAAATGCAAATTGAAATAACTCTGAAATACCACATCACACCTATCAAGCCTAACATGACAAAACAGGAAAATGATAAATGTTGGAGATGATGTGGGAAAATTGGAACACTAATGCATTGTTCATGGAGTTCTGGACTGATCCAACCATTCTGGAAAGCAATTTGGAACTATACCCAAAGGGCTATAAAACTGTGCATATCCTTTGACTCAACGATACCACTTCTAGGTCTATATTCCAAAGAGATTTAAAAAAAACAAAACAAAACAGAAAAAGAACCACATGTACAAAAATATTTGTAGCAGTTCTTTTTGCACTAGCCAAGAATTGGAAATTGAGGGGATGTCCATAAATTGAGAATGGCTGAACAAGTTGTGGTATAGGAATGTAATGGTATACTATTTTTCCATAAGAAATGATGAGCAGGTGGACTTCAGAAAAACGTATAAAGACTTACATGAACTGATGTTGAGTGAAGTGAGCAGAACCAGAACATTGTATACAGTAACAGCAACATTGTGTGATGACCAAGTTTCATAGACTTAACTCTTCTCAGCAATACAAGGATCTAAGACAACTCCAAAAGACACATGATGGAAAATGCTATTCACATCCAAAGAAAGAGCTATGGAGTCTGAATGCAGGTTAAAGCATAGCACTCACTTTCTCTCTCTCTCTCTCTCTCTCTCTCTCTCTCTCTCTTTTCCTCCCTCTCTCCTTCCTTCTTTTCTCATTGTTTTTCTTTTTGGTTGTAATTCTTCTTTACAACATGACTGATGTGGAAATATATTTATTATGATTGTACATGTATAGCCTATATCAGATTGCACATTGTCTCAGGGAATTGGGAGTGGAGGGCAGGGGAGAAAAAAATAGATCCCAAAATATTCTAGAAGTGAATGTTGAAAACTAAAAACAAATATATTTTTTAAAAAGAATGCTAGCAAGAGATGACATAAGTGGTAGGGGGGAAATATTGTTGCTGATGCTTGGCAAATTGTCTCTGTGGTGTCATATCCCATAGGATTTGACATCCTGTGAGTTTACTTCTTCCCTTTATGATACAGATTTTTTTATAATAACTATAATTTGTACTAATAAAAACATTTTAAAAATAAAATAATTTTCTTACAAATGAATGTTGAGTTCTTAGTACTATAAAAGCTAATTAAAGTGATTTTATGTGATAGACTGATATCCCAGAAATGGGCATGAAATCAGGAAGACCAGTGTCTGATATACACTAATTGCATGATCTTGGACAAATGGTTTAATCTCTACTTGATTCACTAAACTTCTTATAGTTTATTACAGGTATTCAATCTTTAATTAGGTGGAGTTCCCTAAAATGACTGAAGAAGCCACCAGTTTGTATTCCACATATCTAGGTACATATCTAGGTGGAGGAAGCTCAAATTATTGAGCTTCTCTGTGTCCCTATTCAGCTCTCTAAAATTATTGAGTAAATTTCTATTTGTGGAGGAAGTTTCTACAACAGAAATTCACTATGATAATAATAATCACAGGTACAAAATGAAAGCAAAGCAAAACAAAAAGCAACAGCTAATTAAATATAAAGATGAGTCTTGTCTTCCTTTCTCCCCCCCCCCCCAATAGAGGATAGAAATCTACTAAAGTTGAAAAACTCACTTAATTTTTCTAAATATCTAGGTTTTGTTCATTACTATTTCCTTTGTCTCACTGGGATTGTATCACTTAAAGATAAATGTCTTTTTGTTTTGTGCCAGTGCAGAAATTTTGTTATATAAAACACAATATCCTTAATGCCTTAAAGATTCAAATCTGGTTATTAATCATTGTAAATTCATGGTAATAGGCATAATTATAGGGAGACTCAGCAGCGCCCTCAAATAGTACCACTGTGCAAAATCACTACAAAATTTATGTCTACATGACAACAAAATGACAAAATGAAAATTAAATGTTTTTTGTTCAACGCATTTGACTGTAGACACACTTCTCATCTCTTATTATATTTTCAACAGCTTTCATTCTTTTTTTAGCACCTCAAAAATTTTCTGTAAAAGATTAGTGAAAATATACTATTTAAAGATAAATGTATCATTTACAAATTTAGACATTCTTAAATGCTTTCAACCTCCCCCCCAAAAAATAAAAGAAATCTTGATTGTTATATTGCTTCAAAAGAAGCATATAAATAGGTATACCATTTAATCTAGAAGGATATCATGATTGATTCATACTTCAGATAATATCTAGCTATAAAATTCCATTGCTGTAACATATTGCCCTCACTATTGTAGTATTCTCTATTGTAATTGCTATTACTAACAAATTACCTTTTCTGCATATACATTTTAGCAGCCCTGGAGTGATACACTGAACCATTCAATAGAAACTGATAACAGTGGTAAGCTCACTCCTTTGGACTTTGTTGGTAGCATCTTGTTAACTAATTCATACTTCATTGTTTGATACGGGATACAAAGAGTTGTTTATAAGAAACAATATTCCTATATAATGAACTTGATTCATAGGTGACGATATATGTAAAGAATGAAGATATTAATTCAGGAGAAAACTGGGATAAAATTATTATACTCACATATTTAAAATATCCTTATCTTTGAAAATTTCCCCACATTGTAATTAATCATGTTAAAGTTTCAGATGTTTTTCAAAATGAATGCAAAACCTTGGCAATAGACCCACAGGCAAATTTCTCCCAAACTCTTGCATCTCAGCTTCAGTAAAAGGGGGGGGGGGGATCTATAAATAACTTCTTCAGTGAAATCTATCACATTTTTCAGAACAGCTGCAAAGTCAAGTCATTAACTCTGACTTCTCCATTAAATCCAGCTGCAGCATATTCCCTCTTTAATATTTGAACTCTATGATCATGTACCTCAAACAGTGAAGCATAATGCAGTTGTTGTTGACACGTCTTTGCTAAAATATGAGAAGAAATGTCCTCAAATGTGACAGAAGTCAACAGATCTAACAATAGTACATTTCAACTAACAGCTAAAGTATAATTTTGAAAATGTAGCATTCCCAATGACCTGCAGCTGTGGAACTAAAAAACAGTCCAGATTTTTTTTTCAAAGCTTATTGTTTCATCAACTATATATGAATGCATCAAATCCAGCTCTTGAAGAAAAAGTATTAGTCACAATGAAAAAGGTTCTTACAAATGAAAAAAAGTTCCACTTTATTCTTAGGCAGTCAGAATACATATAGACAATTATGTTCAGTTATGGCTGCCATGTAAAAAAAAAGTGGATGTCCATACCACCTAGTGGAGAACAATCAAAATTGGCAGGAGACTTGAGGCCAGAAACTATTGAAAGAATTAGAAGTGTTTAACCCAGAGAAGGGGAGATAAGATAACTTTCTTTAAGCATTCAAAGAGTCTCTTATCTGGAAGAAAGAATACATATGTTGTGCTATTTCAAGGTGAAAATTATGGCCAGTGGGTGGAAGTGACAGGATCTACAGATTTATTCTCAATGGCAGGAAAATTTTTCTAATAATATGAGGAATATGTGCCCAATATTAGTAGTCCTTCAATCAGTGTAGAAAACATCTCATCCTCACCCTCTTCTATCCTATGTAACTCTTATCCTGTAACTCCTGTAGATTCTCCATGGGGGTTCTACCAAGCATATTTTTTTTCACTAAGTCTAAAATGATATGAACATATCAACACAACACATAAGCTGTCAATCCCTCACACTTGCTACCTGACTGATTAACCTCAATTTTTAATAATGCATCTCTTGATATCATCTGTGCAGTTTCTTTCACATAATTGATTGTCGGAAATAGAATGTAACCTATATGTGTCACCATGTGCAACTCTATTATCCTTTGGGTGGTCCAAAAGTTTTAGTCATTGAAAACTATTATTCTGTGTTATACAACATCATGAGAAGAATGGTGGTCTAAAATGACGAAGTTTTCTTTCAAGGAGAAATATGAAAGTGTTATATAATTTTCCAAAGGCTACCACATTTGCTTTCTTCTAGTCATTCAAGTCTGGACCCCATTCCATTTTCTATCTGCAGTGTCTCTCCAAGAATTGCATACTGATAAACAAGCTCCAGGTACTGTCCAACTAACTGCCTATCAAAGGGCTGACCCCAGTGCCTGTTGTAGACAACGTGCAATATAATCCACTTTTTTTTCCCTTTGTAGATTGTTAGGCAAAACTCTTTTGAAGGATTATGAATCTCATCTAGAATGTTCTGTAACATTCCACAATAGATATAATTAACAGTGCCATCCACAGATTAATATGCCATCAGGACCTTACCACCTTTCAGTCAAATAAAATAGAAACTTTGGCCCCTACACAAGATATTTTCCATAAACTATTCACATGAAATCATGAGTTCTCTATATCTAGAGATGTTGAAGCAGAGACTAGAAGATATGCTAGGAATGTAACAGAAGAGATTTCTTTAAAAGATGGTAGAATGAACCATATAATCTCTAATGTCACTTCTACTTCAAAAGTTCTATGAGCCTACATTATCCATGAAGTAAAGGTATGCTACTCTGTAGAATTTCTGAAACATCGTCAAAATTATTTGCTCACTTTTATGTATTTATAATCACACTAGTTTGGGTGTTCCCTTAAGCAGTGCAGATAAAAATCCATTCTATACCTCCCATAGTACAATTCTTAAGCATTATATAAACCCTTTATAGAATATCTACCCAATGTCCTGAAAATTTTATTCTGACTCTTTATTTATTTATTTTACCATTTTGTGATTGCTAACACAATATTTGGTGATTCATCTGCTATCAATCCCTCTCATTAGATAATTGGTCCACTTCCTTTTTCAGTTATATGTTTCTTCAATTTTGTCTCTTATATTATCTCATGTATAACTAGTGAGATCACAGAATCTGAGATTTAGAGTTGGAAGGAACGCTAGAAACCATGTAGTCACCCATTAATTTCAGAGATGTGGAAACTGAAGCCAACAGAAGCTAAATGACCTAATTCAGATCACACAAATATTAAACGGCAGGGACAGGATTCAAACATAAGTAATCCATGGGAATATGCAGTCATCTACTTATGCCCACAATGATTGTTTCCATTGCTTATTGGATTAATTCCATTGCTCTTTTCCTTCTATAATCATCATGGGCTATGAACTTTTAAAATAATATTTTATGTTTTTGAATTATATGTAAAGATAATTTTTAACATTCATTTAAACAAATGGAGTTCCAAGTTTTCTCTCTCACTCTCCCACAATCTCCCTCTCTCAGATGATAATCAATTTGATATAGGTTATACATATGCCATCATGGGGTTTTATTGATTTAAAGCCATTTAGCATCACTGGGAAAATACTACTGTATAAAAAAAATATTAAAAAGTCTGGTGTATTTCTCTAATGGAATACATTCTGGTTTCTTCCTTAAAAAATACGCATATAATTTTTTTTTAATAGAAAGTGCATATACAAGAAATGACAATGTATTTCCTCAATGAATTTCCTCAATGGATATCCTGTTATGTCCAGGGAAATGCAAATATTTAATCAATCTTGTTTTTCCAGTATGAATTCCTAAGCCAGTAACTTTCAGATGATGATGGATCTCATTGAAAGAGTATTTTAGTGTTCTGGAACTTAATTCAATGAATACAATGTTGTCTGTGTGAAAGATTATATTTTTTTGGTTGATACAGAATTCCTGTTCTATTTGAATAAGCCATACTCCGTGACACTGATGAACATCATATAGTAATATAAGCTAAAGCTAACTGGTTCATTTATTGAAATTTCATGGTCACACTATTTGAGGATCCATTTAATTTCTCATCGTATCAGATGACATGGTCAACTTTCCAAGATGAATTTAGCAACTTTCCTTTAAAACACAAATAAATAAAATTTGTGTTGTGAGGAAAACAAAATAGATCCTTCTGAAGAGATGGCTCCTATATCACCAAGATTGTTTAATGTAGTTTCCTAGAATAAATTCACTCTTTTTAATCATGTTGTACCACAGCCTAATCAGCATTTGATAGTTCAGATTAATCACCAGCCAAAATTAAACCTTAATGATCACCAATACTGTTTTCGATGACCCATGAACAAATATGATCTGTTTCAACAACTTCCCCTTAACAATAAACACAATTGTCTGTTACTCATACCATGACTGTCACCTTGTTTTTTACTCTGTCAATAAAACAGTTTAGAAATTGATTCATATTTATATTTAAGAAAAAATTATTTTAGGTGTATTAGAAATATTAGCAATCCCATCTCTCTTCCTAAATCTGTTTCTTAAACTAATAATAGTCATTTGCTTTCATCAAAATCTTGTTCATAACTTTTAACTCTTATATACTCAAATATTCAAATGTATTTGGGTTCTCATAGAAATTGAAGTTGCCTCCAATAATAAATATTACAAACTATTGATCCTGTATAAATCTTGTCCATTTTTTTTCTCATAAGTTTAACATTGGGGTGAGGGTAGGTACTTAATTGTACTAAAGCTTCATTTCCCTTTCTTCTGACACCGCAAAAATACTAATGTGACAATATGGGTGGTCTATCTCTTGACCCTCAAGGCCCCCTGTCATCCTGGCTCATACAATTTCCTGATGACATTCTTTACCTCTTTTCAGAATTCCTTTATTTTGCAGTCTACTCATACATGTAATACTATTCATTCCTCTTTGAGTAATCATTTTTTATTCCTTGGAGATAATAACATTCCATAAATTGAAACCCAGAAATACTGATATAAAATTGGTATTAAAAATTAAATTGTTTTGGGGAGAAGTTTGGAAGTCATTCAGTTTCCTGAAATCTGTACAAAGATTCTAGCCATGAATATATGGCACTATTGTTGTCATCACCCTAATATCAATTTGTTATTGCCTTTGTCTTTGCTGAAATTCCAACTTCAATTTTTCCTATTTTTCCTTTATTAAGTCAGTTCTAAGCAAAGCTAAACCTCTAGATGTCAGGCTATAAAGTAGAATGCAAATGCTTGTTTTTCATAGAGTAAAATGAGCATGGCTATATCACTGTCTTTTTTATATAGCTTAATTTTTCTTCCTCATCACATCATTATCTTTGTCATCTTTTCAATATTAGTAAAATTCCCCAAATCCCTGTAGTTTTTCTTTTTTGAGGGGGGAAGGCAAGGCAGTTGGGGTTAAGTGACTTGCCCACGATCACATGTCTAGTAAGTATTAAGTGTCTGATGTCATATTTGAACTCAGGTCCTCCTGACTCCAGGACCGGTGCTCTATTCACTGTGCCAGCTAGCTCCCGTGGTCCCTGTAGTTTTAATACCTAAACTGCTCCTACATATGTATCTTTAACCTTCTTGTCTCAGATGTAAATTTTCCATGGTTTGTCTCTTGGTAAGTTACCATTAAAATGAGCTTTGGCTTTGTTGACTTCACCTTGATTCTTACGCTTTACTCCACTGTTTATCTGTGATTTCAGTACTGAGAGTCTGACCTCGAGAAATGCTAATCTGCAAGACCTCATCCCCAGCCACTCTTATCCATGAGTGGATAAGTCCTACACAGAAGATCCTGGTCTCATGCCTCACCATGTTACTGGTCAAAGCATTGACCAGTGGAGTAGATTATATCTGATAGATTATATTTACCTAGAAAGGATGTGAGCACAGAAATGGTGAAAAGGACATTTGTTTTTCCAAGACCAGGGTAGCCAAATACTTAGTGGTATACTACCAGAAGATTTGCTAGAAGGTAAGCTGTTTGTTTTTTGTTTCTTTGGAGAGAAGGGGGTAAATGGTACATGGCAGCCCATGAAATGGATGAAAGCAAAATAAGCAAAAATCCCCTCATCATATTTCCTGGAAAACTTTTTCACAGACAAGCAGGAAAGTTTCAAACATTAGATATTGAAATTATTACAAAATTAGAAAATTCCATCTGCACACCACAGATTCTCAGTTTCATGTGCAATCTCCTCTTTCTTTTCTCCTTTAAATGCTCATTTAATTGAGCATATATTAAGAATTTTTTTTAAATATAAAAGAAATCTAATAGTTTCTCTTATCTTCCATACTAATTAAATCAACTAAAAACATCCATCCACAAGCATACAGTTAAATCATTTCCTTCAATATATTCAATTTCATTTGAGTAACAGGACATTTTTTTCTTTGTGCTTCCTTCTAAATTCCTAAAAAAAAAAAATTCTCCAACTTTCTAACAACTAATCCACATTCTCTCATTCCAAACTTACTTTAAGTTGCATCTCCTTTATGAAACTTAAAAATATTCAGTAGGACAGTCAGAAGACCGCAGAACCATAAATTTTGAGCTGGAACAGAATTTAGGGACCATCTAATCCAGTCTCCTAAGGAAACTGAGGCCCAGAAAAGTTAAGTGCTATGTTCAAGTTCACACACTAGGAATAGATATCAAGACAACATTTGAACCCAATCATACACCTTCACATCTAGAGGTGTTTCTTTACCCTGGTTATCACGTATGTCTAGAATTCTCTCCCTCTACATCTCAACCTCCTGTCTTCTCTGGCTTCTTTCAAGTTCCAGTTAAAATACTACTTTCTGTAACAAACCCTCCCTGATCTCTCTTAATGCTCATACTTCCCCCTGAGGTTATCTCCAATTTTCCCTGTATAAATCTTTTTTTGTACATAGGTCTTTGCAGGTTGTTTCTTCCATTAGATTGCAAGCTCCTTGAAGGCATTGGGTATTTTTGCTTTCCTTTGTATCACTAGCACTTAGCACAGTGTCTAGCACATAGTGGTTATTTAATAAATGCTTGCTGACTTATTTTGACTTGACTTTCCACTGTACCAAGCTTCCTCTTTTTTGTCTGACATTCAAGTCTCTTTCCAGTCTATGCTCTTACCTTTCTAAATTAATTTCCTAATACTTCCCTACTTGTACCCCACATGCCATCCAAATTGAGATCTTTTTTTCCCATTTCCTGAACATAAGTATTCCTCTCCTCTATATAGAAGCCTGTGTGTGTGTGTGTGTGTGTGTGTGTGTGTGTGTGTGTCTTATTTCCACTTACTTTCCCACCTGCCTGCCTGCCAACTGAGCCAGAGGTGTCTGAGTGGCAGATGAACCAGCAACACTTGCTACTATTGGAAGTGGGGGAAAGAGGGGAAAGAAGGAAGAAAAAACTATTATTTTTTTTCCCTTCTCCACCCAATCCTCAATGAGCTCTTGCCTGGTTCCTTCCCACTACTTGTTGGATGACTAATGTCAAATGGATTCTTACCCCCATGTACCTACTTCTGTTGGAACAATCCCAGAATCTCATCCACCTCTAACCCTTGAATGAACCCATAATCTTTCTGGTATAAGACCATATGCCCTACTATTTTTTTGCTCACAGTGTTCAGAGCCTTGCCATCTGCCCTACTATTTCTCCAACCTAAACACTAGCTAGCCTCTCTATCTATAGGGAACATGACTATAAGTCCTTGTGTGCCATTCCCCCCACAAGAATGTGAGTTCCTTTGGGACAGGGACTGTCTTAGTTTTCTTTCTGGATCTCCAGTGTTTAACACAGTACTTCCTCTATAATAAGAGCTTAAGAAACGCTTGTCCACCCTACTTCTATTCTGTTTTATTATTCTACTCTATCTTATCTCCTTTAAAGTAGAGACTATATCTTATATATTGAGATATTCCCCTAGATACCTAGAACAACACCTTATATATGGCACATGCTCAAAATGTATGAATATATAATTTTACTGTTGTTTTTTTATGTCTTGCTCTTTCCAATGATTACTTTCTATCCTTACTATCATGACCCGAGCTTGGTTTCTTATAATGACTACTACCACACCAACTTCTATAAGAAGTTAGAGCTTTTCTATTCACTTCGTGAACCTCTATTTCTAAAATTACATTATAGTCATCCTTCCTTTAAGGACAGCATTTTACTACTAGACTTGCTCATAATTTATATGTGTATAAATAACATTCTCAATAAAATTCATTATATTTGGGGGGGGTGTTCATATTCAAATACAAAGGAAATTGTAATTCGAAATGTTTTATACTTGAAAATACCATTTTATCTCTATGTTAAACTTTTTTCTCCAAATAATAACTTGAGTCATTACCTCAAATGGGAAAAAAGTATGTTATCACATACTGATAAGAATTTTTATCCTTTCTCATTACCCCCCCCATAAAAGAAAAAAAAGATTATTACTTTAAAAACTGAAGCACCCAAAATAAAAGTCTCTCTAACTGTCTGAGGTTGCTTTGTGGTTCACAAAGTTATGGAAACCTTTTCTTGCTTCACCTTCATCATCCGTAGGACAGTATTGATTGTTTTGGAGTCCCAGATTGCATGGACTATTGCCATTACTGACCCACTTGAAGCTGTGCTAAGAGGAAACCATGGCTTTCTCTCCTTTGTCTGCAAACTGTTCTTTATTGCTGCCAACTTTTTCATCTTGTTCTGCATTGCTAAACAGGCATCTGGGAAAAAAGGATTTGGTCTATCACATCTTTTTTCTTCTTGGCTGCTTATAATATTTTATCATCCCCGCTGAGGACAAAGCAAAAAGCACTCACTTTACTCTTGGCATTTCTTAATGCACTGAATTCCCCCACAACATAATGAAATAGTATATTTGTGTGTATGTGCACTTATACAGAAAAAGCCATTGAGAAAATGCATTTGTTAACTGAGTTCTTGGAGCCTAAATTTTCCTGGCTTTTCTGAAATTTCCATTTATGTTTTCATTACTACTTGTTTTGGTCACGTCAAATTAGTAATTTTCTTCATGCCTGAACTAACACTTTATACCATCTGTCCACATCCTGGACAAGAATTCCTTAAAGAAGGGAGAGCAGCAGCCATTTGCAGATAGTGATCCTGATCAGGTAGGAGTCAGTATTCTCCCAGAAGAATTAGTTATATTTACTTCGAAGCTATTACAAGCAGGCTGTTTTTTTTTCTTTTGTTTCTTTGTTTTTTGTCTTTTAAATTTGTTTGGAATGGGGAAGGCCTGGCAATTGGAGTTAAGTCACTTGCCCAAGGTCACACAGCTAGTAAGTGTGAAGTATATGAGGCTTGATTTGAACTCAGGTCCTCCTGACTCCAGGGCCAGTGCTCTATTCACTGCATCATCTAGCTGCCTCTCAAGCAGGATTTTTTTAAAGGGTTCTCAACCTCAAAGGAGACATATAAATGATTTAATAAATATTTACACCAGAAATAGTTACCAATATAAAAATGAAATAGGAAAAAAAATTAAAAGAAAAAAATTTGTGTTCTTTTAGGAAAGGAACAAGAATCTATTATGTACCTACTATGTCTTAGGCTCTGGGCTAAGTACTTTACAAAAAAAATATCCCTTCTAACCACAAAACATGGTAAAGTAGCGTGTTGCATTTAGTCTTACAGAAGCCTAGTCATTCTGACGCTTAATATCTACATCAGTAACAACTCACTCTGTGACCTTAAAGCAATCCATTTGCCCTCCTTCAGCCCCACTGTTCTCCTTCATGAGATGGGTGAATGAGTCAGGGGACCTCTCAGATCTTTTGGTTTAAGATTAGATGAGCATTTTAAATGAATAAGGTTAAAGATAATGTTTAAGACAATAAATGAGAAATAATAGTTATGGTTATTATGCTTAAATATCTTTTCATATCTTGATTTTAATCTTCTTTCACAAATTTATAACCATACAGGGCCTTAGGAGTCATTGAGTCCGACCCTTTTGTTTTACAGTCAAGGAACCTAACTCTGAGAAAAGATAAGTGGCTTAACCAGGGCCACGCAGGTCCTATCATATAATATCATATCGTATTACATCATATATAACATAATATAATGTAATATAATACAATATGTCATATCACATAACATAACAAACATGATATGACATGACATAACATAACATAATAATATATTTGAAGCAAGATTCGCACTCATATCTTTCTGACTCCATTCCCTGATTCTTTTTTTTTTTAAGTGAAGGATGTGAGGCCTACAGAGGGGAAGTGTATCTGCCCTAAATCACACAAGGAGTAAGTGGTAGAACCTGGATTTGAGCTCAAATCTGCTGATTCCAGTGCTCTTTATTCTGCACCACATTCCCTCTTTACATCAGTCTTTCTCCTGATATGAAAAATTAAGTTAAATTGTAATACATAGCTTTTCTTTCCCCTCTGGTATCCTTTCTTGGAAGGAAAAATATTAAAAATTCACAAAGATAAAAATCTTTTTAAGTAATAAATTAAGTGATAGCTTAGTTAAAATGAAATGACAGATAATTTTTTAAATATGCTTTGAAAAAAGTCCAGACACATGGTCTCATGAATATTCCTTAAGTTAAAATCAAAAACAAGTGCAGGATCTCCACCCCCATAAATCTTTAACATAAAACAATTAACTTCCTATGATGGTTAAAGAAAATCTTTGATGAAAAGGAACAGAATAGAGTATTTTACTACAGCCATTCCAGCTTAAACACAGTGGTGCTAACTGAAGTGATGATGATATGAAAAGCAAAACTGTTTTTGGTTTTAGTAAGTAGTTTGTCACTTAGTAATCCATTTCCAATTTTCACTCCTTGATTATCCTTCATATAAGTGAATGTAATCATATGACAAAATCAGGTCCTTAATGGACAGGGAAGAGACACACAAATTTTCTATTTTTTTTTTGAGGGGGGAAGGCAGGGCAATTGGGGTTAAGTGACTTTCCCAAGGTCACCGGCTAGTAAGTGTGTCAAGTGTCTGAGGCTGAATTTGAATTCAAGTTCTCCTGACTCCAGGGCTGGTGCTCTATTCATTGCGCCACCTAGCTGCCCTGATACAACAATTTTCTTATTGGCTCTTCAGATTTATTTTGTATTCCCCCCACCTTTTCCCTAAGCCCACCAACATAAAGATAAAAGATTTATGATCCTGGAAGAGATTGTTGATTTTAAGATTTGCATGAAATTCATAAAATGAAATTATTCAATATGTTGTGAATGAATATTTTGCCAAAATAACCACAATGACAGTAACTTAATAAGAGCTTATTGGGGAGTAATTAAGGTAATATTTAGCTTCCTGGGCTTGGAGGGAATGAATTCTGTGGAGAAGGAAGACCCATACTGAGTGTCAAGAGAAAAAGGACAAAGATTTTCAAATTAAGAGTTTACAATGGGAAATGACATGAAAGTGGAGCATGAAGAGATATTGTTTCTCAATAAGATGTTATCTATTTTCCTGTAAGAATTACTCTGTTTTATTTATTGCATTGTGTCCCCAATATCCAGCGTAGCACAGCATATTCTAAGTGTTTAGTAAATACTTGTTGACTGACTGAGTCATCTGACAGATGTAATGGTGAAAGACGATGACATCAATAAAAAGAAATCCACAGTAATTTTTTTTGGGGGGAGGGCAACACAATTGGGGTTAAGGGACTTATCCAAGGTCACACAGCTAGCAAAGGTCAAGTATCTGAGGTCAAATTTGAACTCCTCCAGGGTCAATGCTCTATTTACTGAACTACCTAGCTTTCTGACACAGTGTAGTATTATATCATTGGAGCTGTGTTATTGAAGGGAGAACTATTAGGCCTGTGGACATCCAAAGGATCCTTGAGATTCCTTGCCCTTTGGTACTGAAGACCCCAACAAAACAAGAGAGGAAGATTCACAACTCCTTCTTCATAGACAACTGTGAAACTATAGCACAGCATCCTGAACCAGTTGGCAAGAGCAACAAGGAAATGCAGATGGTGTCACTATAGGTGAAAGCACCCAGGAGACTGCACAGAGCAACCAAAGAGAACATCTGAAGCCACATGTTGAAAACAAAAGATCTTACAAGACTAGGCATACCCCTGGAGTTGCTGGCAGAGAATAGTGTGGAGGAAAAAAGGAAGAAAAGAGGACAATTCGGAAGGGAGAATGGGAGGAGAAAAGGAAGAGAAAGGGAAGGGTAAGAAAAGAGGAAAGGAAAAGAAAGAAAAAGGAATGGGAAGGGAAAAGAAAAGGAAAGGGAAAGGAAGGGGAAGAGAAGGGGAAGCAAGGGGACCAAAAGGGAAGGGGAAGGGAAAAGGGAGGTAAATAATAATTTAAAGAATAAAACTAATGAGGCAAGGTATTAAATTCAATCTCCATATTGATTAGTTAACTTGATCCTCTTTTGTAGCCATATCCTATATAGGTACAGGCTAATCCTAACCACTGCCAGTCACTTCATTGTTGCATCTCTTGGTCACAAGGGAACCTGGATTAGGCTTTTTGAATGAATCTGTGCTAAGCAATCACCACTACGAAGAAAGCCACATGAAAATCTAAGTGTTTTTAAAAATGGAACATTAGCATCATCCTCATATATGAAAGTAGGTACTGACCCTCACTATGGCTGCCAATCCTCAGCCTCAGATCACTCCCATGATTCTCTGCTTTCTCCTTCAACAGACTGATCCCTCTGTCATCTCCATTCTATCACTTATTTTTAATCTTTCCCTGTTTACTGCCTCTTTCTTTACTGCCTATAAACATACCCATGTCTCCCCCATCCTGGGGGGGAAAATCATCTCACTTGATCATCCCATCCCTTCTAATGCCCTATATCTTTTCTATATTTTTTAACTGAACTCCTGCTCTAGAAGGCCATCTACAACAGGGACCTCCCTTTTCTCTCTTCCCACTCTCTTCTTAACCCATTATAGTCTATGTTTTGTTAGCTGAAAGCTGCCTCATTAACTTGGGGTTTACTGGATAGATTTCTTTCTCAAAGACCAAACCATAAACTCAATTCACTCAGGAGCTCATACATTGGACAACAATATGCCCCTGCCCTCCTAGCATGGAGTGAATGTGAACAGAAAACAGCATAGTTAACTGTGTCTTTTTTGGCCAGCAACCCTAAGGGTTTTCCTCTCCCAGTTTGATTTTTTTATTATTTTTTATTAAAAAGGCCATCCCTTGACTAACTTCTTAAGGAGGCCTATTCACTGAATGGGTTTTACCTCACTCGAAGTAAGAACCTGAAAGGACCTTACCCTAAAAGAGCCAGGGTCTCCCATTGGATCCCGGACCACCTTCTATCATCCTGATGAATATCAGGCCACTGGATCCAGATGGCTCTGGAGGAGAAAGTGAGGTTGGTGACCTTGCACAGCTCTCCTTCACTCAAATCCAAGTCACTGGCAAGTCATATCATCATTCCCTGATGAAATGTTGCTCTTCGAGAACGAAGGACAAACACGCACAAGAGGACAACTCCATTCTCCTACTTCCATAGTCTTACAACCTAGGAGTTACCAAAGACTCCTCACTTTCTGACCACCCTCCCCCATATCCAAGCTATTCCCAGATCTTACCCATTCTGCCTGTGCAACATCTCTCAAATATACCTCCTTCTCTCCTCTGAAAGTGCCACTACTCTGTTACAGATCCTTATAACCTCATGCCTGGGCTACTGTAAGAACCTGCTGATTCTCTCTTCACTCCAATTCATCCTTCCTTCAGCCATCAAAGTGATTTTCCTAAAGCATAGGTCAGACCATGCCTTTTCTATACTCTTTACTGTAAACTAGAGTGGCACCCTCTTGCCCCATGTGTCAAATACAAATTGCCATGCTTGGCATTCAGAGTCCTCCATAACCTATACCCACTTCTATCTTTCCAATCTCCTGGTACCTTATTCCCCAACATATATTCTTTGATCCAGAGACATTGGCCTCTTGGTTATTCCATGAAAAAAGATACTCCATCTCTCACTCTGAACATTTTCTCTGGTTGTCTGGAATATCTGCCCTCCTTAACTGCACCTACTGACTTCTCTGGCTTCTTTTAGATTCCTACTAAAATCTTGTCTTCTACAGCAAGTCTTTCCCAACCCCTCTTAATTCTACTACTTTCCTTTTATTGTTTCTTGTTTACCCTATACATTGCTTGCTCTGTATATATTTGTACACATGTTGTCTCTCTCATTAGATTGTAAGCTCCATGGGGGCAGCAAATATCTTTGCTCCTTTTTATGCCCCAGTTCTTAGCACCAGTGCCTGGCAAATGGTGTTTACTTAATAAACGTCTATTGATTTATTGATGCAGATGCAAATCTATAGAACACTAATTGAAAATATTCATATTCTAGGTGCTCCTTGAATACATTCTCTAGTAAAATAGTAAAACAGTTGGGGAATAGGATCATATTTTATAAAGAAACAACATACAATTCTAGTGCAAAACATAATCTGTATTCAAAGAAAGGTTTGTGTAATTATCTGTAGTAAGGAACATGAGAAGACTAAAAAAAAAATGATTATCACAAATAAACAAGGGACAGGTGGCAGCCAGAGTTAAATCTGCTATTTGGATGAGTCAGAGAAAAACAAGCAGAAGAAAACTATAAATGGATCCGTGAGATCCAACGGGCCTTTAAACTTAGATCTGTCATGAGTTTGGCTTTTCTGCCCCTCTACCAAGGAAACTAAAATTATGCAAGATGCCTTGAGTAATTATTTTTGCTAGTATATACTATGCATGAACTAAGTGGAATTAAAATTAATGAAGAGAAAAAAATGCTAGAATTAAATTTTTCTGTAATGGTAAAGAAATATGTGGCCATTTGTAAGGATGTGTGGGCAATGTGCCAGACTGGAGAACAGAAAGGCACATTCATATCCCACTTTTGTCACCTACAGTGTGATCCTAGGAAAAAAAATCATATAAATACTCTTTGCCTCAGTTTCCTCATTTGTAAAATGGGAATAACAGTACTTAACTCACAGGTTTGTTGTGAGAATCACTTAAAATAATGAAGGTAAAATACTTTGGAAACCCTAAAATAAGATCAAAATGTTTGCTGTTATTTTCAATTATCCACTAGAACTCACCATTAAAATAGGTTATGAAGTATATCTTTGTTTATATTTTTCCATTTTCTTCTCATCTTCTCGGGTGCTACAACCAGAGAATAACTTAAAATTAATTCAGATAAATTGTAACTTCTTCATTAGTGGCAATATGGTACAGTGGAAAGAACACTGACTCTGGAGGCAGAAGATCTGGATTCAGAGTTTGCCTTTTTTATTTATCATCTGTGTGCCCTGAGGTAAGTCATTTACCCTTATGTTCTTCATCTCTACAATAAGGTGATTAGACCAGATGGCTCCCAGCTCCAAATCTGGATTGAAAAACTTCAGGTTAGCAATAAGCTTCTTTCTACTCACTTCCATTGTATACCCAACTATATCTTCTTTGATACCTTGCCACATTGTTTCATGTGGATGCATCCTATGCACATTAATAGTGATAATCTGCTACCTATGATACATTAGGACAAACAGGGTACCTATTTCACCCACTGCTAACTATTGGGGGAAAGGCCATTACCCAGAATAATGACAATTTGTATCCATGTAAATCAACTTCCTTCTGGGCTTCTTAAAGTATGATAGAGCTAAATATGAATTTTCTATTTGCAAACATTGTTTTCTTGGCTCTGGGAAGTGGCTTAATTGGACATGATTTAAAAGCATGACAGAACAATGTTACAGAACATTTTATTTCACCAGAAAAAGAAAATGGATTTACATTCATTGGAATGACTTGACTAAGGTGAAGAACTAAGTTGATGAAAGAGAATACATCCCAGGTTACTGGCTCGCCAGTATATTCTATTCTATTAAAGAAGAATCACTCTCTTACAAAGGCTAAATGGCATCCTCTCTAAAGCAGAAACAAAACTTTCTTCTATATTCCTAACAAAGCTGTTCCCTGGGAATTTGTCTTTTCCTTGCTAATCTTACTATTCTAACAATGCCATCAAACCATGCATTGCATATGAAAATGTCCTGTCTACCTGAGCATGTAATTTTGATAGCCATCTTTTCCCTCCCATCCATTATCTCAAATAAGCTTAAGCCAAGGGGATAATTTCATCTTGATTAGTGGCATTTTCTTAGCCATCATTTTCTTATTCCCCTACATATTTAAAGTAGAGAGGGAAAAACAGTCAGGAGAGAAGCTCACTTTTTAGTTTTCACTTCTGTTGTTCAGTTGTATTTGACTCTTCATGACTGTGTAGATCATAACTCCAATACCGTCCATGGGGTTTTCTTGACAAATATAATGGAGTAGTTTGCCATTTCCTTCTCCAGTGGACTAAAGCAAAATAGTTTAAGTGACTTGCCCAGGATCTGATCAGGGACAGTTGGACGCACTGTAACTCTAACATTGACTCTAATATAGAGATGTCATTTGGCCCTTTTCAAGAACAAAGAGCCACCACCACTGATAACACAGCTAGTATCTGAGGTTGTAATTGAACAGGTCTTCCTGACTCCAGGCCAAGCACTATATTTATCCATTGAGCCACCTAGCTCTCTCATCAATACTCTCTAGAATTGTCCATTCTTACTCTAATAATACCATGTCTTTCCACAGGAAATGAAGTTGCATTATTATTCTTCCTATTTATTTCAATCAAAAACACAATATCAGGCAAACAGTTGCTGTTTTGCTTTGTTTTTATGAATAGCTATTAAAGGACAACAAGAATTTTCTTTCTCTTTGTTTGTTGGCTTTGGAATGGTGGGGAAGAAGGATGAAAAATAAAATGCTAATTTTTTTTTTTAAAGTTATGGAGGAAGAGTTCCAAGGAGAAGTGAGCAAGCCTGTAGGGGTTTTGCCCCAAAAGGAAGATTCAGGAAAATAGGAGGTAAAAAGAACAATACTAAAAGATAAGTAGGAGGTGTGACTATTTTTGAGCATACCCAGGTTCTATTACTGTCTCTATGCCAAAGAAAAGAGGGTCTTAGAGGTTCTGGCTTAAGCCTATCGGAGTATTCCAGCAGTGGCTAATAAGACCCAGTGAAACAATAGATGTGTACATTCAGAATATGCTATTAAAGTCATGTATTTACTGTTTTAAACAATATCAGTGAGCCAATTTGAAAAAAAAAATGATCAATTCTAATAGCTTTTTGAAAAGTTTCCCATTTTGGGAATGGTGGAGCCACTACAAAGAAGAACAAAGTTTAATACTGGTATACAGAGATGTGTAAAGAACCAGGGCAAGAGTTTTGGTCCCCCGAAGTAGCAACCTTTCTCCTGGCAAGACGCCTGAGTTATACTGAACACTGTGTGATCTTTGGTTTAATGATAACTCTTTTAAGCTCTTCAAAAGTAGAGAAAAAATAATGGCAGACTTTGAGTTAAGAATTAGTTGATTTATATGTTGAAAGAATGCTTAGCAAGCCAGTAGAAGCTTTTCTTCTGAGTTCAGTAACTTTAAACAACTTTTTGTCTTCTTCCCACAGCCCCACTTTTTTTCCAGGCAAGTGTCCCTGTCTTTGTCTCCTGATTGAAGGTAAAAATAGAACCCTAGACCAAGGGAAAATAATGCCCATGAGGATGCATGAAGAGGAATTGGGGAAAATGGTGACACTCATAATCCAAGAGTGGGGCAGACCACAGAGGGAGAGGTGGGAGAAGTCCTTCAACTTTTATAGTCAATCCCAAATTCCAAAATGCAATGCAAAAAGCAGATTTTCCAACATACATCTTATTTATTTTTCCATGTAAAGAGAATGTCTATTATAAATTTTAAAGTACGTGAAATGCCTTAACTCTTCCAATCACAATTTTTTTAATAAGGAAAGAAAAATACTATTGGAGAATCACATATTATCAATAGCTGGAGTACAATACTTCTATTTTTGGACACATTAAGTCTCTCACTTTCCTAAATTTATTTGATAAAGTTATAAAATTTCTCAAGATCTACACAAAAATGCTTTGGCATTTCATCTCTGCCTATACTAAAACACGGGCAGTGAGGTGGTGCAGTGGAGAGAGTACTGAGCCAGGAGTCAGGAAGACTCATCTCCCTGAGTTCAAATCTGGCCTCAGATACTGACCTTGGGCAAGTAACTTACCCCTGTTTGCCACAATCTCCTCATCTGTAAAATAAGCTGGAGGAGTCAGTGGTAAACCACTCCAATATTTTTGCCACAAAAACTCCAAATGAGGTCATGAAGAGTCAGACATGACTAAAAAGTGACTAAACAACAAACATACTAGAACAAAAGTATATGTCTGATTTTTCAAACACATGCTGAAAAATCCATAATGATTAATACATTTTCTGATCTTCTATAGTGTTGCATATCTTACTAGTAGGATTTCAATATACTGCAATAAGCAATCACTCTAAAAAGTGGGAAGCATACTATTTGCTTCTTTTTGTTGTTTTCTTCTTTCTTGCAGTTCTTCCCATTAGTTCTAATTCTTCTTTATAACATGAGTAATATGAAAATATGTTTAATATGAATGAATGCATATGAAAAGTCTGTATCAGATTGCATGCCATCTTGGGGTGGATTGAGGGAAGGGAAAATATTTGGAAGTAAAAATCTTATGGAAGTGAATGCTGAAAACTAAAAAGAAATTAATTAATATTTTTAAAATGTATTCTTGCTTTGAAATCAGTATTCTACCAGGAAAATAACTTATAGCCCCTTTCTAAACACCACATGGAGTGTTCTAAGAACCATACAACAGACAACTCAACCCCAAATAAATTTAACTAGAAAATATCTCTCACTTAGAATAAATATGGATCCTATAATGTTCTAACCATCATAAAGAAGTTCTTTGGTGCTAATTACCAGCTGGTTTGAAATTTTCAAAACAAACTTTCTTGTCATTTAAACATATTTTGAAGAACACAATTTTTATATCACATAATAGACTCAACCAGTCATTAGTCTCTCATTCTCTGTTACTGATAGTAATTCAGAATGGATCTATAAGTCTGTGTTTTAAAACATATTAGCTTTGTGTTCCTGGGCTAATTGTTTCACTTCTCATTATCTCAGATAACTTTTTCAGGCTACATGTTATGGAGAAAGTGTGATCTGCATAGCTAAAAAATTCTTCAGCAAGAGCTGTCTATTCCCTTTAAGGAAGAAATCATAGGTATGATTTCTTTTAATCAATTGTAAGTATAAAAATGTATTTACCATTCTTATTTCCACATTTCAGCAACTTTAGCCAACAATGAAGTGGCTACAGCTGATAGAGAGTATCATACAGTAGCAAGAATTCTAAACTTGGAAACAGGAAAAAATTGCTTTCAAGTATCACCTTGGATACTTACTAGAAGTGTGGGCATGGGCAGGTCATGTCTCCTCTCTGAGTTTCAGGTCCCTCATTTGCAAAATGAGGCTTAAATTACCTGTACCTACCTCACCACTTTATTAAGAGAATCAACTGAGATGATTTAGAAACAAAACTGTTACAAACTTTTAAAAAATTATATATGATATATATATATACATGTATACATGATCTTAGATGTACAACTACATCTACATCTAAGTGCATTATAACTGCAAACTCCATGATCAGCTCCTTTTATAAAAGTTAGTTAGTTTAGGTTTCTATTTCTAAAGAATTGAGACTGTTTAAAATGTAATTTCCCAGGAATAAACCGCATCAAAAGTAGGAATCCACATGTCAGCAATATTGTCTACAAATATGCTTTTCAGTTTCCAGGCAGATAATATATGAGAATTTTACACATACACACACACACACACACACACACACACACACATATAGACACACACATATATATATACATATATATATATATATATATATATATATATATACACACACACACACATATATACATCTACATCTACATAATTATACAGCAAACAGACACCTAAGGAAATTCAAATTCTCTGGTAATTACTAGTACGAGAAGGTCCTTTCAATATTTGCGCTCAAAAACATCAAACATTGTGAGACTAAAGGGAAACAAAAAATCAAGGAAGGAATGCTTAGGAAGAAAAAAAGTAGCAAATTAGTCTTGTGTTGACTCCTTAGAATTTTGGCCTGTGAATCACTACTGTTTGTTTGTTTTTTATAGAATTTATCAGAGGCTATTTAAAAAACACCACTACTTAGTCTTCAATAGGATGTAAGCTCCTTGAGGTCCACGGCTATTTCAGTTCTTTCTTTGTAGCCCCAGCACTGAGCAGATCATTGTTCCTGGCACAAGTCATTTAATAAATGGTGACTCTTGGGATCATTATTATGATTATTGGCATAATTATTAGTATTTTATCAATATTCTTAGAATATTCAAGTATGTATATCAAAGCATATTATAAGTAGGCCAGAAGAATATAATCATATTTTAGCTATTTCTACCATTAAATATATTTGATATATTAATTTTTCCACATCCTAAGCACTGAGGAAATTATTGATACTATCATTCTGAATATGGGCAGTAAATAACAAAAATATCAAAATTATTTTAACAGCTTGACTTATCTGAGTTTCTGAACTACTTTAATTCTTCTCTTCAATAAAATTACCCTCCTTACTAAAGACCTGGTTTGCTGCTAGAAAGACTATTGCTGAATCAGTCTTTCAATAACTGATTACTCTGCCTGCTAAACATGGAAGTGATAAGAGGCAATATGAATTTGTCAGTCTACTTTATGCAGATTTGGGAGTCTGGTGAGTTAGAGATATGGTTCTCCAAGATGTGGAATCTGAGAAAATATGTAACGCAAAGAAAACAAAGACAGGATACCCAAAAGAGTGCTAGACTGGTAAGGTTAAAAAAAAATCAGGGGAGGATTCAGAAAAGAAAAACTGATAGAAAATAAGTTTAGTTGACAAATTGTTATAAGAAGTATAACAAAAAAGATTTTACAAGTAAAACACTTGAATACTCCCTCAAAATTAATGACATTATTTTAAGTATCATGTTAAAATAATTTTATTAAAGGGACAGCTGCAATTCAAGTCTCCCTTAAAAGGTGCAAAGGTTGCATATGATTCCTCTGCCAGATTTCCATAAGCCTATAGGTTCTTTTAGGTAAAAATATGCTAATTCAAAAACATATATTTATATTCTAGACACCCATAAACATTCTAGGAATGCCTCCATCAACCTTAAAAATGATTGAGAGACACAGAGACTTTCTAAGATGTACAAGGAGTAAGGGATGTTGGTAAAGTGTTGTTTCTTGGGAACAGATAAAGAGTTTTAAATAGTAGATACCAGAATGTCCAGAGGACATGGCAATGGAAAACCTACATTAAAGTCTCAGAACAATGAAATATTTGCTGGATATCGTTTAAATTCTTAGAATTGATAAAAGATACTGTCCCAATTTCTGAAAGAAAGAAGTGTAGAAAACCTCAAGCTTTTGAAATGTCAAAGGCATGGTATCATTTAGCCCATACTTCTGAGGTCCCAGAGTAAATTTACAAAACTTTTTTGCTTCATATGTGCACAAATTCAAGAAATTAATCCATTTGTTAAAGAATAAACTCTAAAGTCAGAGTATTTTTTTAACAGATAAGATACCCAGGTGGTTTATTCATTGTAAGAGAGTCAGACAGCTTTGAAAATAACAGTAGTAACAGGTGATAATTTATTGTGTAGAGCTCAACCCAAGTGAAGATCATGTGATAAGGCTAGGCTTTATCATCACATCAGAACTTGAACTGCCTTTGTCTTTCCAATCATGTCTCTCTGCTCCTCTCCCTTCTCTGTCCTTTCCCTTCCCCTTTCATTTCTTTCTGTTTCTCTTTTATTTGTTACATTCATTATTCTTATTAAATAAAGTATTTGATTCTTTAGTCATTGCTCAAAAACCAAGAGAATAAATTTATTTCTTTCAAAAAACAGCATTGAAAATATGTAAATTAACTTATTTTTCTCTATGCATGGCCAGTTGCATGGCCAGTCTTCCTCCATGTAGTCTTGCTCTAATGCTTAATTTTTAAGGTTTATTTGCATTAGAGAAATTCCTTAATGATGAAAACATCAAGTATTGATTTTGCTTTTAAAAAGACATGGAGGAAAGGGCAGAAATTTTGAAGTTAGTTGTTTTGGTTTTGTTCTTGCTTTTTTTTTAAGGATGAGGAATGTGTAGATGAAAATTCATTCAAAGGTTTTGTTTTCAATCATGTCATCCAATATTCTTCATCTTGTTCATCCTAAATAGATATTTTCTAACTTTAAAAATTATCTCAGAATACTTAAAGAAATCATCCTTGTGTTCAACACAAGTAGTAGGCATGCTCTATATTTTCAGTGGGCATGTAGGTGGCACAGTGGACACAGCACCAGGCCTTGAGTCTGGAAGACCTGAGTTCAAATATGACCCCAGACACTTAGTAATTGTATAACCTTGGGCAAGTCACTTCACCCTATTTGCCTCAGTTCTTCATTTGTAAAATGAGCTGGAGAAGGAAATGGTAAACCACTTCAGCATCTTTACCAAAAAAAAAAAAAAAAAAGGAAACACAAAGAGGTGGACATGACTGAAAAATGACTAAACAACAATTCCTAGTGCAGCTAAGGTGGCACAGTGGACAGGGTTTGGAGTCAGGAAGACCTAAATTCTAATCTGGCTTCAGACACTTCCTAGTTTGTGACCCTAGGCAAGTCATTTAATCCTGTTTACCTCAGTTTCCTTATTTGTAAAATGAGATGGAGAAGGAAATCACAAACCACTCCAGTATCTTTGCCAAGAAAACCCCAAATGGGGTCATGAAGAGTTGGACATGACTGAAATAATTGAACATTTATCATTACAATTTGACATCATGGGTCTAAATCAGATTAAGACAGATTCCAAGGCTCAAAGTGTTAGAAGTTCATATGATCATAGATCCATTGATCTATGGAGCTTGAGAGGCCATCTGGTTCAAACTCCTCATTTTACAGATGAAGAAACCAAAGCTCAGGGAGTTTACACGTTCGGCAGTACCTCATGTAATGCTGTTTACTACTTAGTAAACCAGAAACAAAGAAAGAATTAGAACTCAAGCCTTCTGACTCAAAAGCCAGTGTGCTATTTTCTGGGTACCAAGCTGTTTCTTTCCCTTAACTGAAAAAAGACTCTTGAAATACAGCCTTTCGAAAAATTGAATTTTCCTTGACCACTCTCTTGGAAATTCCACTTCTGGGGCCTGAGAGACCAAAATCAGAAAAGCAAGGTTTTTTTTGGGTAGCTAGGTGGCACCATAGTGCATTTTGTACTGGATCTGCAGTAAGACTCTTCTTGGGTTCAAATTTGACCTCAGACACTTATTATCTGTGTGACTTTGAGCAAGTCACTTAACCCTGCTGGCCTCATTTTCTTCATGTGTAAAATGAGATGGAGAAGGAAATGTTAAACCTCTCCAGTGTCTTTGCCAAGATAATCTTAAATGAGGCTACAGAGATAGGGCAAAAACCAAACAAACAAAACACTGAGCAACAAGGGTTTCTGAGCCTTATCTGTAAAATGAGGGTTTTGGAGGAGTTAATATTATATCCCATCCAGCAATACATCCTATAATCTTGTGAAAATTGACATCAAAATCAATAACAAATAGTATTTATTATTTAATCCTAAATGTTTCCACCATATTTGACCAGTGATGTCACTACTAGACTTTAAGTACATTATATTCAGAGTTACTGTGGCTCCTTCATTGAAATGAATGGAAACTGATGTCTGATCTACCCTGGACAGGAAAATATCTGAAGCCTTTTGACCCACCATGCAGTACATACTGTTCCTTCACTGTTGCTGTGGAGAAAAAAAAATGCAGTAAATGAGCTCACCTCAAACATGTTTGTAACTTTATCCCAGCTTTCCAAAGAACATTGAAAAAAAGAAGCAAAAAGAAATAAATGCAATGCCCACTGTATGATCCTTTTTTAAAAAGCCACCCTTTGACATGATACAAAAGAATAGGAACTGCATTTCAAAGCAGAGGATCTGTGGTTGAATCCACTCTTTGCTTGCTCCTACACGTGTGACATTTATCAAGTCATTTGATCTTAATTAAGGAGCTTGTATTCACAAAGTGCTATGAAAATCCTCAAATGTTGTATAAATGCTAGCTATAATTCTTAACCTTTATGGACTTCAGTTTCCTCAGGCATAAACTACATGACATCTAGGGTCTTTTCCAGTACTAACCTATGAAACCATATTAACAAATATCTAATGCCAATGGGAAAATGGGAGCCAAGTGTATCAACATATAGTATAAACATATTCCTTAAAATAAGATGTCATCATTTATCAGCATTATTTAACTTTGTTTTTCTTCAGTCATTTTTTAGTCATGTCTAACTCTCTATAACCTCATTTGGGGTTTTCTTGGAAAAGATATTGGAGTAGTTTGCCATTGCCTTCTCCAGGTCATTTTACAAATGAGGAAATTGAGGCAAACAGGGATAAGTGACTTGCTTAGGGTCACACAGCTAGTAAGTGTCTGAGTTCAGATTTGAACTCAAGAAGATGAGTCTTCCTGAATGCAGACCCAGCAGTCTATCCACTGTCACCTAGTTACCCTGCCTATTTAATTTTTAGTATTTTCTATAATATTCAAAGGCCAATCCTTTTGTTACCAGATTCTTCCTTATTTTTGTTTGAATATGATCTTTTAAAACTTATGCTTATGATAACTAGTTTAAAAAAACTAAAACAGATATTAATATCTAGGAATTCACAGTGTTCTATAAACACAACCATACAACATTATTTCAGTCTCTCTTTAATGTAACAATCTTTCCAAAATTAGCTTCCATGTATGTTAGTGTTCTAGTCAATGAGAGTGTAAAAATGAGTGGAAACAACTCAGTTTAGGTTCCAATTCCTTCACCTACTAATATTGTCATTGATCCTGTTTCTTCATCTGAAATATGGGGCTATGAAAACTTGTATTCCTTGCCTCATAGAATTGTTGTAAAGAAAGCCATTTGTAAATTGCAAAGCATTATATATGTGAAATGTTAGATAGTTCTTAGGGTCATGCCATGGAACATTGGTTAAACTGCAAATTAATTCTTTGCAGTCCTTCAGGATGTAAATCATACTTACATAAGATACAGGGTTATTGTCCTTAATACTAAATTCTATTGTATAACAGATAGAGTTCCTAGTTATTCAATGAATACAAAAGGCTACTTAGACAGACATTGGCTAATGTAATTGATAGCATGCATTTAAAACGCATTTATGCTTTTGTTTCTCCTGGACTTTTAACAAAATCATAGACACTATGAAAAACTGTCTCAACAACGATAAAAAAAAGTTAAAGTCAATGATAATCTTTAGTATACTGGCCTTAAAAAAAGAGGTAGTAGTAGTAATCCTTGATACAAGTTGGCAAAGTTAAAATGGAATTAAACAAAGTATTTTCCACTTAAGTGTATAAGGCTTCTTTATTTCAGATGAATTACTTCTACTGGGTTAAAAGAACTGAAATATGCAACTACTTTAATGGAAGTAAATATAGAATTATATAATTCAAGAGTTAGAAAAGCTCTTTGAAATTCTCTTACCCTCACTTTATTGATAAAAATGCTCTTGGAAACAAATCTTCCCAGAAAAGAGGGTCAGAGATCTAGAGGCCATTAGATTTTTTTACTTGCTATGGTTTTGTTAAATCCTCTGGTAAACCAGCCTGTCATTTAACTGAATTCCCCTAGTCCCAGAACAACCTAAGTACAGAATTCCCCTAAGCACTTGCTAGCTTCTTTGATCCAATATAAATCAATTTAACAAATATTACATAAGCACCTACTACATATGAGACATTTGCTAGGTGATGGATATTTAATACTTCAGCCTTTTACAAATAGCTTCTTCCTCCAACAAGACAGAAAACAACTCATCTGTGCCTTTTCAATCTATATAACTCTTACTCATGTCCTTTAACAAATCCTTCATGGGATCTACCTAATGTACTGAAAGTATTTTTTCTCAATTTTCTGACATTGCATGTGTATTATTGGAATACATGGTCTGCAAGTTTATGATTCTTCTTACCATGTGACTGAGACCTCTTCAGATAATGAAGATCCTTTCACTTCCTTTGACATAATAACATACTTTATGCTGTGTCACTCACATATCCTTCATCAGTAATAGTAAACAGTCTACTCATTACCACTACGTTCCTCTCCAATGTCCCTCAACAATCCTCAGTTTTAATTCCTTGGAGACTGTGGCATTCCATGATCCTGACTTAATGAAATATAGCATCACCAGAATAATTTTGAAGCTAAAAAAGATTGTTTTTCTTTTCTGCAGAAACTTGGAATTATTAAAAGCATTTAATAATTTTCCTAAAGGCAATCTAGCTTTGTCTTCCTACTCTTGGATAAAGAGTTTAGCTCCTTGTTCATTTGCAGTGTTTGTATAAGATAGAGTTACTGGGGCAGCTAGGTGGTACAGTGGAT
This sequence comes from Pseudochirops cupreus, assembly GCA_028627135.1. NCBI lineage: Eukaryota > Metazoa > Chordata > Mammalia > Diprotodontia > Pseudocheiridae > Pseudochirops > Pseudochirops cupreus. Next base: position 305,052,486 of record CM053580.1, read on the forward strand.
CGAGCACTTAACCTGGAGGACCTGAGTTCAAATGTGACCTCAGACACTTACTTAGCTCTATGACCCTGGACAAGTCACTTAACCCTGATTGCCTCCTCAATACTGAAATAAATATTTGTGTAAAAAATATAGCTGGATCTATGGCTCATCTATCCAACTATATATCAGAGTACATAAAGTAGGGATTCTTCATTCATTTTATTCATCCTTAATAGTTAGTCCCAACACTTTTTTAAGGGATAATGAATCTTATGTAGGAATTTCTTTAGTGCTTCAGGACTTAATGAATAATGTCATTAAAAAAGAAACATCTTGAGGACCTCAGAATTAATAATGAGAAGGGAAATGATACAATATTTTTCCATTGTTTTACATATTAGAGGATACAAAGACAAAAAGAAAAAAGAACCAATTCCTGCCATTAAGAAGTTTATAAAATGTGCATATATAAGTAAATAAAAAGGAATTTTAGGAATAACACTGTCAAATGGGGAGATGAGAAAAGGATTTAAGGAGGAGTTGGTAACTGATCTGAATTTGGAAGGTAATAAAGGATCCCAAGAAGTCAGGATGAGAAATTGGTGAATAGAAGAAAATCCATACAGTGACAAAGATATGTGGAATGGAATCTCAAGGTTAGGAATGAGTTTGGGGAATAGTCCCAGTTAGGCTTTAACACAAAGGGTATGAAGGGAGTAATATAAAATAAGCGTGGTAAGGGAGGCAGGAGAAAGATTATAAGGAGCTTGAAATGACAAACTGAAGACTTTGCTTTTTATCCTAGGGGTGATAAACTAAACTACAAATTCTTGAATAGATGAGTGAAATGATTGCTAGTAATAAGCTTCAAGAAGAATGTGTGTGTGTGTGTGTGTGCGCGCATGTGCGTGTGCGTGTTTGTGTGTGTGTGTGTGTGTGTGTGTGTGTGTGGCCATATGAGGGATGGATTAAAGAGGGAAAAGATTAGAAACAAGGAGCCCAATTAGGAGTTTATTATACTAATCCAGGTAAGAGGTAATGATGACTTAACTATTGAATTGACCATGTAAGTGGAGACAAATAACATGTTGTTGAGGTGCAATCAGCAAGACTTCACAGCTCAGTGGACACTGGAGTGTAGAGGAGAAAAAAGAGTCAAGGATGGTTCTGTGTTTGTAAAATTGGGTGAGTCAAAATCATGGGATATGAAAAGAAAAAAAAAAGGGAATCTTGGAGAAGGACCTGATTTAAGACAAAATTAAGTTCTATTTTGGACATACTGAGTTTGGGATGCCAATGAAACATCCAAGTAGACAATACAGGAAGAGAATTCCAGAAGGAAATTACAACTAAATATGTGTGTATATGCATATGTATGTCTATATACACACATGTACATAACCAGTCATTTGCATAGAGATGATAACAGCATACATGGATATGGAAGACATCACTAAGAAAGAGAGTATATATACAAAACAAGACATAGAACTGAACCTTGGGAGAATCTATGTAAATGATATGATGATTCACCAAAGAGAAATTAGAAGGTAGTCAACAAAGTAGCAGAACCAACTAACAACAACAAATAAGGTTTACAAAGCATTTGAGATTTAAAAAATAAATTTGAATGGATTATCTTGTTTGATCCTGATACCAACCCAGAAATGTAGATGTTATTATTATTCCCATTTTATAAGTAAGGAAACAGAGGCTAAGGAAGGTTAAGAGACTCGCTTAGGATCACACAGTTGTCTGAGAAAACAGAGAAGGCAATGAAACAGAGACTTGAGGGAGGTAGGGGTGATAGTTGAAAAGCAAGGGAGGTCACATAAAATAAAGACTAAGAAATAGTCTTTGGATTAGAAGAGGTATTGTAGAAAGACTTTCAGAAAGTGAAGCAGGGAATAGAGACAGCTTTTTATGGTCTTGATTTTCCTCTGCTGATAATATTTACAAGTCAAGACATCCGCTTGTAATGTCATTGGTACTCTTCCAGAAGGAAGGAGGAAGTACAACACTGGTAGAGGTATTGTAGAGGGCTTAAGAAGAAAAGAGTGGGATTGATATAAGGTCTGTTGGGATGATTGTCAACCAGAGAATAAGAAAAAAAAAGATTTTCATACAATAGTGAGGGCTTAATTGACATTAGAAAATATACATTTTTAGCAAGATTTTGTGACTTTTTCTATCAATGTTTAGCAATGTTTAGCAGTATGTGAGTAAAAGTAAAGAAGGTAAATGGCAGGAGAACCAAGGATTGAGGTTTGTCAAGACATGTTTAAGACAAGAGACTTAATGCACAAAAATGTAATCATTTAGTTCAGACTGTTATAGGAAGAAAGTGCTTGGGAGAAGAGGGACAGTTGAATAAACTGGAGTTGTAAGGATAAAGATATGATTTAGGATGAGTGAAGCAGAGGGGAAGAGACTTTGTATAATCCTGGGAGTTTTGTCCATCACAAAATGGGGGATAAACCATTTGATCAGAGACCAAAATCTCCAAAGTCCTTCGATAATTGAAATTGGCCTCAGTGCAAGTAAGAAGAGAAGCTTCCATGACTGGTCAATCCAAACGAAAAAAAATTGTTAATAAGGTGACAGGAAGTTCTGGACAGTATAGATTTTCCATACTATATTGAATTTATACTCTGCACCCTAACAAAAGAGCAGGAAATTACATATACACAGAAAAGACCACATATAAACTAAGTAATTATATCCAATCTCAAGAGTAGTCAGAAAGATAGGTCTTGTACTACCTCTGTTAAGAGCAGAGCTGAGGAAGCATTGAATTTTGATTATCTTGAGTTCTTCATGAAAAGTGGTCCCAGGAACTCACCAATCAGAGGAAAGTCTTCAATTAAGGAGATCAAAATTACGAGGCCATTGGTGAAAAGGGGAAAGGGGCCAGAGGAACGGAGCTAAAAGGTAAATGACCATTGATGGACTGCTATAATTATCATCTGACATTAATGACACTGGCAATAGGGCTATATTGAACTTGTCTTTGGTGTCATTATTATAGGCTAAATAAAAAATGGTAGGGAATAGTTACACACAGAAGATATCTCATATATACAGCAAATACTAGTTCTCATTCTCTGAATATTGGGAATCACAGGACTTCTATGCTAGGAGTGTTACATTTCCGTGAAAAATAAGTTCATGGTTAAGACTGATTACAGTAGTGTCTGGTTTACAAATTGATTTCCCTCAGGAAAGAAAAATCAAATATTGAAAGCAGTACTCATCAGACCATTAATAGATTATTTCCTCTAAATTCAGTATAAATGTGAGATGTTTTATTTGTGGACAATTCAACTAAAAAAGTACTTCAATAATAGAGTATTCTGATTAACTTAATTTCTAATTAATTGAAAGTTAACCAGAAATTCCTTTCAACTATTGACTATTTTTTTTCCCTCAGATGATCTCTATTCTTCTCTAAAGCCATGGTCAGGTTTTAGTAAGTTTAGTAATATACAGTGATGCATTGTTAAGCTTTATTTCATAACTGAACTGCAAGCTGCTCTTCATGAATTCAAATCACATATTTATGAGAGGGAAAAATATGATTGTGCAATCCTCTGAGTGACCTTTATGGAACTGAGGAAAATAAGAGAGGCATGAATGAAAATAAACATAAGAGAATTTTACCTATGTATTTTGTAAGGGGAAGCAAGGTAGGTCCTGAAAACTACATGCCAATGAGCTTGATGCCAACCAATTCTTACTCACAATCAATATCCTATAACAGTGTATTAAATAGTCTGCAAGCATTTAGAAAAGGTAGCTCTGATCACTTTGAGTCAGGATGGGTTCAATAAAGCATGTGAAATTAATATTATTACCACATCTCACCAGTCAGATTGGCTAAGATGACAAAACAGGAAAATGACAAATGCTGGAGAGGATGTGGAAAAATTGGAACACTAATGCATTGTTGGTGGAGTTGTGAATTGATACAACCATTCTGGAGAGCAATCTGAAAC
>CM053580.1:305056959-305069856 GCA_028627135.1 Pseudochirops cupreus
TGACTACATCCAACTGGAACTTGAGATACACAGGCACTGCAGTTGGGAGATCCATCCTGCCCTACCAAAAAGTGACATAGGAGAGAATAGACTGGGGGAGGGGGGAAACACTGGGATGGCTGTTTTGGGGTGGTGGGCGGGGGAAAGACGGGGAGAAAATATGTAACTCAAAAAAAATTTAATAAAATAAATTTAAAAATAAATGAAAACTCCATTCAAAAAAAAAAAAGAAATTGTTAACTTATTTCATTCCATTAAACTTGAGATAAATGCACCATGCATGGTTGTAAGAGCTTATAATCAGAGTCAAATAAACAATTAAAGGAAGGCAAAGATGCCATTTGGGAGACATCTCTCAAGTTGAGTGAGCTGTACATTTTCCATAATGAATCATTATTAACCATGGAAAGCCTAAGTTATTACTGACTATAAAGTCTGCATGGAACTGATTTAACTATCTCAAGAAATAAAAAATGAACCTAAAATTAACTGCAGGTATAATGAAGGGAGAAGTCAAAAAGTCAGAGGAAGTGGCACCAGGCCTGTGAATGAGCAATGGGAATCACAAGACAGGCTTTACCTTTGAGAAGGATTTGAAAGAACCAATAATGTTCAGAATCTCTCCCATCTTTAACTAAACCATTTAGTTTAGTGGGCAATTCCTGTTGATTTACAACTTCTGTAAAAGTAGTTCCCCAAACACCTCTCTATTTAACTGTCCTCCATCAGAACAGTCTTCTTTAGATTTAAGTGAGGCCCCCCTGTTACCAATTAAGGTCGTCCATCTTGGTATGTTTGTTTGTTTGTTTTATCCTTTCTCACTCCAGAGGCTTTATCTGACTCACCTTTACTCTTATCACATTCTACCTTGAAGTTAAAAACTTGGACGTTTTTCTATCCCCAGCATTTAGCCCAGGACTTTTCTGGCTGTAGAACGTGAATAAATTTGTCTTGGATTGAACTGAAAGTGACTGATCACCTTAACTAACTGAAATAAATCATATTTAGGATATGACAACACTGGGAATAAAAATAGTAATTGACTATTCAAGGCAAAGTATGTTTTAATTAAAGATTTTGGGGAAAAAGATATATTTTTCATTTCTTCTTTTCAATTAACAAAATACAGGAACAATCATGGCTTACATCTCTTTATAATTGATATAATTTTTCATAAAGATTACAGAGTAAGCCAGTAAAATACTATACATGCACTCACACTGACAGTCATGCTTATATAATGGTGATACACATGTTAGGGTTCTATTCAAAAAATATCCATCACTGTCTTCAAGTCATGTTACAGAAGGCATTGTGACAAACCAACAAATGTTTTTTGAGAATTTAAAAATGAAGCGGTAATCATAAAAACTAGCATGAGTAAACCATGAACAAAATGTCTCAAACTAATTTTCTTTCCTTTCCTTTTTTTCTTCTTGAAAGTCTTAGTGGATCAAAATAATGCTTATACATCTTTTGAGCACCAATGTCAAACATGATATACTTATGGACTAAATGAAGAAATATCAAATTTATGAATAAATTTTAGTGGCTCCATAGTTAGTAAAATCATTATTCCCCCACTCCACATGCAAAAAAAAAAAAAAGAAAAATAATGGATTGATGTTAATTTTCTAGTAAATCTGTTTTTGTATCCTGTAGGGATTTGTCTTTGGCCTTTTCCTGTACATAATGTCTATCGGCAACTTGGAAGACAGATAAATCACTCAAGCAATTTCGGGACAGTGAAAATCTCGGAGATATAGATAATATGCAGCATAACTGAATATCATGTGAAAAGCCTAAAGGATCATACCAACATACATAGAAATAAAATATTTCTAAAAGGCCATTTCCTAATAGAGAAGTAGTAAAAAGAATACAAACAAGCAGTTTTCACATGAAGAAATACAAGCTATCAACAACCATACCCAACTGTTCCAAATCTCTAATAATAAGAGAAATCTAAATTAAAACATCTCTCTGGTCTTACCTCAAATTCATAGGGCTAGCAAAGATGAAAAATAAAGAAAAGCATTGATGTTGTTAGGAACATAGGATAAAATTTTATTTGGGCAGCTAGGTGGTATAGTGGATAGAGTGTCCGACATGAAGTCAGGAAGATTTATCTCCCTGAGTTTAAATCTGGTCTCAGATACTTACTAGCTGTGCGACCCTGGGCAAGTCACTTAACCCTGTTTACCTCAGTTTACTAATCTGTAAAATAAAATGGAGAAGTAAATAGAAAACCACTCTAGTATCTTTGCCAAGAAAATCCTGAATTGGATCATGAGTCATACATAACTGATAAAATTGAACAACAGCAACAAATATACCCAAATTACTAAACTGTGAAGACCCACTTAGCCAAGGATGCCCTCCTAAGTAATATCCCAAAGCTGAAGACCTAGCTAAAAGATGTATATATGTCCACAGGTATTCACAGCACACTTTCTGTTGTTGTTTTTGTTGGGAACTGCTGGAACAAATTGTGGCTTATGATTTTAAATTTTATTTTTCTGTTAAGAAATGTTGAGTATAATGTATGAAGAGAAACCTTGGAATTAATGAAAAGAGATGCTACAGAAGGTGGCCTTGCCACACCAGATCTTAAATTGTATTATAAAGCAGAAATCATTAAGACTACTTGGTACTGGCTAAGAAATAAAGTGGCACATCAGTGGACTAGTTTAGGTACACAAGATGCTGTAGTCAATCACTATAGTAATCTACTGTTTGATAAACCCAAAGACTCCAGTTCTGGGATAAGAACTTACTATGTGACAAAAACTGCTGGGAAAACTGGAAAACGGTGTGGCAGGAAGTGGGCATAGACCAACATCTTACACCATATACCAAAAGAAAGTAAAAATGGGCACACAATTCAAATACAAAGGCTGACACTAAAAGCAAACTGGGAGAGCAAGGAACGGTTTACCTGTCAGATTTATGGATAATGGAAGAATTTATGACCAAATAAGAAATAGAGAACATTATGAAATGCAAAATGGATAATTATGATTATATTAAATAGAAAAGGGGTTTTTTTGTACAAACAAAGTCAATGCAACCAGGATTAGGAGGGAAGCAGAAAACTAGGAAAGAATTTTTGCAACCATTGTCTCTGATAAAGGACTCATTTCTAAAATATATAGAGAAATGAGTCAAATTTATAAGAATAGAAGTCATTAACCAATTGATAAATGGTCAAAGGATATGAATAGGAAGTTTTCAGAGGAAGAAATTAAAGCTATCTATAGTCATATAAAAGTGCTCTTAATCACTATTAATTAGATAAATGCAAATCTAAACAATTCTTAGGTACCATATCACACCTGTCAGATTGGTTAACATGACAAAACAGAAAAATTATGAATGCTGGAGAAGATGTGAGAAAATTGGAACACTAATGCATCGTGGGTGGAGTTGTGAACTAATCTAACCATTTTGTAAAGCAATTTGGAACTGTGCCAAAAGAGCTATAAAAATGCATATATCCATTGACCTAGCAATACCATTTCTAGGGCTATATCTCAAAAAGATCATACAAACTGAAAAGGACCCAAATGTACAAAAATGTTAGTAGCAGCTCTTTTTGCTGTAGTCAAGAATTGGAAATTGAAGGGATGTCCATCAACTGGGGAAGGACTGAACAAGTTGTGGTGTATGAATGTAACATGATACCATTGAGCTATAAGAAATGGTAAACAGTTGGACTTCAGAAAAACCTGGAAAGACTTAATATGAATTGATGCTGAGTAAAGGGAGTAGAATTATAGAACACAGTACACAATTACAGCTACACTGTACAATGACTAACTTTGATAAATTTAGCTCTTCTCAGAAATGCAAGGTTCTAAGACAAACTCCAAAAGGCTCATGATGGAAAATGCTATCCACATCCAGAGAAAGAATTATTGAGTCTGAATGAAGATCAAAACATACTATTTCCTCTATTTTTTTTGTTTTTGTTTTGTTTCTTCTTTCTCGTGGTTCATTCCATTGGGTAAATTTCTTCTTTACAACATAACTAATGTGAAAATGTGATTAATATGAATGTATAGGTAGAGACTATATCAGATTGCATGCCATCTTGGGGAGGTGGCAGGGAAGGAAGGGGCATAATTTAAAACTCAAAAGCTTGTGGAACTGAATGTTGCAAACTAAAAAACAATTTTTTTTAAAAGAAACTTTGGAAGACTTTCATAAACTGAGAGCAAACTTAGGAGAATCAGCAGAACAATTTGCATAATGACTATCATGCCCTAAAGGAGAATAATCTTAAAAAAATATCATAGAACTCAAATCAAAGTAGGGACTAATCATAACTTCAGAAAACTGATGATGAGCCACCTAACCCTTGGTAAAAAAAAAAAAAAAGAGATAAATTAGAAGTGCAATTGAAACATATATTTTCACTTTGTCCAATATTTGACAGAATCTCTATCAAAATAAATAAATATATATTTTACAACAGGATATGGGGGCAAATCTTTCACATTAATGTCCTTTGAAGAATAGGCTTCAAATGCCACCATAGCAGAAACAGCTTGAGAAAACTATTTCAGACCCACTGAAGAAACTATGGGAAAGAACACAGTATCTTGCTCATCTGTATACTGGAAAACTTGAATAACATATTGTCTAATTAAAGCAAATAAAAATAACATATAGAATCTAGAAAACAGACATATATCAGAAATGCTTGAACTCCTTAAATAACAATTAAACTTTTGTATGAAAAAAAATGAAAGCCAAAAGGTTAAAGTGTCACCAAAAGTCAAAACACAGGAAAGAACAAAATAAATACTTCAACATCTATTTTAAAAATATGCCATAGTCACTTTAAGGAAAATAAATTATAAAAAAGAAGGACAATATGGAATAGTCCTGGTAATCTACAAAGGCAAAGGAAGGCCAACCAACAAAAGTGCATATTGGTTCAAAAATGAAATTAAAAAGTCATTTATCAGTAGAATAATGAATAAGAGGCTGTCTATCGGGGTGGCTAGGTGACACAGTAAATAGAGCACTGGCCCTGAAGTCAGGAGGATCTGAGTTCAAATCTGCCCTCAGACACTTAACACTTACTAACTGTGTGACCTTGGGCAAGTCACTTAAGCCCAATTACCCTACAAAAAACAAAAAGCCCCCAAATAATAAGAGGCTGAAGAGAAACCACTGAAATTCCAGTTTTGCTGCAAAACGTGAGAGCAATAGGTTTGCATAATATCCATACCTAGCTAAAGCACCTTAAAATGAGACAAAAATACAAGCAAAATGCTTTACCAGCTTCCACTCTAATGTAAACCTAAGTCAATCATTCTTATTGGAAGGCATCACATATTTATTAACAAAAGATGAGAATATCAGTGACCTCCATAAAATGCAGGTCAATTCCAGGTTTATATATGGCATGCACTTCTATATCTAAAAAATTATCAACATGCCTCTCTCCCTCTCTTTCTCTCTCTCTCTGTGTACACACACACACACACACACACACACACACACTCACACAATATAATGTGGATAAATGTATATATGTGTGTATATATATATATATGCATATATAAATATTTACATATATATATATATATATATATAAACTACTGAGAAGAATGACTCCATCAAAAAGGTCCCTGTAGTTTAAAGGATATGTTTTTATCAGTTAAGGGAATACTGAACAAACTGCCCCAAAGTACCATAATATTTTTTATTATTATCGTTGTTGTTGTTGTTGTTTTTACCATTATTATTATTATTATTTACTATATGGATTATTGCAAAGCCTTAGATGTAGTTCTGTACTCATGTCTTAGATATATAATGTATTTGTGTATATAAGATAGACTGAAGCGTGGTGATATCACTACAGTATTTAATGTCCACGTGAAAGACTTCTCTATTTAAAACTACTACCATGACAATAATGAAAAGAACAATTAAACAGAAAAACGATATCTTCCAAGGAAAGAGTTTAAATTCGTTATAGTTCTTCTTATCCTTAAATTTATTATTGTCATACATGAATATAAATAAGTGTGGCTTTCAAATGAAAGGGGAATTCTTAGAAAATACCTATTAATCCCCCGATGTACATGGATGACATTGTTATATGGTGCCTGCCACTGAAGGATATAATAAGCAGCTTCTTTATTTGGTGGAAATTCCCCACCACCACCACATCAAAATGTCATTTGTGTAAAATAATTAATAAAGCCAGGAAATAATAGATACTATAGATTTTGAGCTTGAATCTGGAGGTCATATTGAAACAATGAATGAAGATACTTATAAATTTGAATGAAGAATATACAAAGCTTCTTTGGACAAAATACATTGCATGCAGGGTTATCAAGAAGAAATATTGGGCTATATATGTTGAGATTGGTACATTAAAGTAAAATCTCAACAAGAACACATATTAACAATTAACAAATGTATTCAATGCCGATTTTAACAAATACTTGTTGGTACTCTAACATGGATGTAACATAGGTATCCAAAGAAAAATCCATATGATGTTAATAAAAGTTTACAGCACTCCCCAAGGGAGATTTAGAAAGATTAATATTTCCTCTCCAAAAAGAGACAAAAATATTGATAGATATTCATAGAGTACATGGTAAATAGGTTAAATTTACAGAAATACTATAAAGATACCAATTCACAATGGGTTTACATGCATTTGCATGTATGGATATTACACATATACATACATATTACGTAGTATATGGACACAGGCGTACAAACATATGCACTATTGTGTTCATCAAATGTAATTCAGAATGCGATTCTGGAACAAGTAAAATGCAAAAACATAATCAGAAGGAGCTCCATAGCTGAAGATGACATTCACATAAACAATCAATAATATTTCATAGCAATTCTTGATCAAATCATTTCCCCTAGAAATTAGAGAAAGTTTATCCTTAGGGAGACATGTGTTGATGAATGTTAGAAGTTGTACAACATATTACTCCAACTTGGAAAAAAAAAAAGTAGCACCTTATGGACACTGAGAACAATATGATCAAGTAGCCAGAATCATATACCATAAACTTACTACCTTTTGTGTTAACTCTTAAGATAACAAATGATTATAATTCAAATATAACCCCACAAAATATACTTGATAATTTGATAAATTGGCTTGAAATTAGAATATATATTCAGACATAATATTAATCCACACAAATTGAGGTACAATTTTAATAAAATGTTTGCTGAATAATTGTAATCTCTAAGCTATATGGAGTAGAAAAGTTTTCAAGAAGTAAATATTTCAGACAGGATATCAAAATATTGGGAGAAGAGGATAAAATACATATCATTCCTATTGTCCTGTGTACCAAAAATGCTTTAAGTGAGTTTCAGAGGATGAATTTATATCCTAATGCTGTTATTCAACAATGAAAAATAGTTATTTTATTCACTTTTTCAGAAGATGAATAAATAAAAGTTTTGATCACACGATAATGACTTGTTTAAAGTATTTCTATATAAACCCTATCTAAAATGGCCCAGTGTTGAGTTATACATCAAAAATTCATTTTTTTAATAGACAACAAATCTCCATGCTACAAATTTCCAAATATCCTTGGAACTCAATAAATAAGTTTACTGGAAACAAACCATTATCACAGACAGAACTGCTACCTACAATAACCTGAACATAATTCTGATCCATAAAAATGTAAGAATGTTTTTGAGCAGATCCCACTGTACCAAATATACATAGCATTCAAACTATGCATAATGAAAACTTTTTTTTTTAATTTAGAGACTTAGCAACAGAAATCAAAATCACATAGGAATAAAGGAGGGATACAACCTACCCATCATCCTGTCTGCTTACTGGAGTTGTCATGAGTGTGTTTTCAGTAAGCATACATGTACATTCCAGTATGTTTATTAATTTAAAATGTTTTATTCATATTATTCAAATAATCTACATAATAGTAATTAGAAATTATAGAACAGTCAGACTTATTGATTACTACTTATTTTGTAAGTAAATAGTACATTGCCCAATAGACACTGGGCAGTAGATCTTTGCAGGTTACAAAGAATGAGGAGAATGAAATAACAATAATGGCTGTTATTATTAATTACATCCAAAATTCATATAACACTTTTAGATTTCCAAAGATTATTCACTTGTTCCTCAATAAACCCTTTAAGGACAGATGGCATTAGTCTCACAATTTTGCACATGAGGAATCTGAAAATCAGAGAAATTCAGTGACTTGCCATGGGTCACACTTAGTGTCTGAATCAAGCCCAGTACTGTACAAACTATACCATGCTTCTTGCTCTGTCTTGTACAGTTTAAGCCATGAATGAAGGATGGCAATTAGTTTTTTGTGCCATAGGGCCATGTTTAGAGTTAGAAAGGATGTAAGATATCATCTAGTCCCACCTCTTCATTTTATTGATAAGGAAAATGAAAGTGAAAGAAGCTAAATTACTTGACCAACGTCACACAACTAGTAAGTATATCGTATTTAATTTACATTTTCTGATCAGAACTTAAATTTTATGATTTCACATATGGTATTCTTTATAGAATAGTAGACTGTTCATATTTTAAAGTGAGGTATTTCTAAAGTAGAGTACTTTCAAGCAAAGGTAACAGCGATGCTACAAATAGGACAAGGTAATTGAGCTTTTGGCCAAGGATGCTGATGTACAGGGAGTATTCCCCTTCCTGGGGAAGTGGAAAAATTATTTATTTTTCATCAGAAACCAAAGATGGCTTTTCCACTGCATTGAGGACTGCTGTTGATCTACACCAAAGAGCATGATCTTACTTTTTTGTCCAGCCCCAGGTCATTACTCAAGTGGTCCTGTCACTATGACACCCTTCTCCTGAGTTCCACCTCTCCCACTGATTCATTGGAGGTATAGACTGAGCTCTTGGATTATTAGCTATTAGTTCTTCCTGTGTGACAAACATTCACTCTGTCCTCCGGGCACCAACAGTCTATCAGATTTTCCTTTGTGCTGCCATCCTCTCTCTCAACTGTTTTTGCCCCAGGTGGGAGAACACCTAGTTATATCTCTAACCACTTCAATTAACATCAGCATAATAAAAAGCCTGGAAACCCTGTCCCACAAAGAACAATTAAAGTAAATGTGAATATTTAACCTGGAAAAGAAAAAAACCTGAAAAGGGAACAGAATTATTTTTTTAAAGATTTGAAAGCCTCTTATGTCAGAGGGAAATAAACTTATTTGGAGTTAACTCTAGGTAAAAAAAAAAGAATTAGGATCAGTAGGAAGATTCACCAGCTTAATATGAAAGAATCTTAAAAACAAAAAGAATAGCCCCAAACTAGAATGTGAGAAGTGACTTTCCCATCACTGGAAGTTTTCAAAAATTTCTAACCTGAATGTTACAAAGATCATTCCTACATTGGTCAGCAGGATAAATCTCATGAACTTTAAAGTCAGAATTCTATAAAATATACTCTAGACAATTTTGTTTCTTTTTAATATACACTTCCTGCCCCTCCGCCATAGCCCAAGCTTTTATGTAACAGTAAATGATCTTTGGAGAAAGAAGAAAAAGAATGTCCACTGAAATAATTATTTCGTTACGGTAGTATTTCTGAATATACATGAATAGGTATCAACAGAATAATACAACCACAGAAGCAAACAAAAAGGAAAAGCAGGTTAAAAATGTAAACCTTACTTGCAAAAAGCATGCTTTTTTCTTGCACTATAAATAACATATCTAAATACATTTTAATTGTATGAATACATTTTAATAAAATATAATAGTTATTACCACATTACATATGCTCTAATAATCATAACTTCCTGACAATGAGCTACTTCTCCCAAAGCTTTTATATTATAATTTTAATGAATTAGTTTTATTTATGGAAATATTGATCTACTCTTTATATATTCCATAATTAGGCTAACAACTTAATGGAGGATGAAGAGATCATTAAATTAATAGGGAACAACTTAATGCGCACTTGAAATTGCCTAACTACTTGGGTTTTATGATAAATCTAATTACATCTGAACACACAAAAGATTTATGTCAGCAAAACAACCATTACAAAATGAATATCAGGAGACTTGTTAAATTTCTTTTCACTTGTAATCATCTAAAGGAGGCTCATGTATGTTCTTGAGAAGTCAAGGAGGTGGAAGTGTGTGTGTGTGTGTGTGTGTGTGTGTGTGAGCTCAGTTTTAAAAAGATATTAAGACTTACAACAGATGAGTAAGAGAAGGGAAATGGTAAGGTTATTCAGGATTATTTAATTGAGTTGAAGCATGGTATTTTTTATTCTTTTGGTATTTTATGTTATTTTCTCCACAATGCCCTTAACTTCATGTTGAATAAAAGTTTTTATTAATTTCTGCTTGGTCTTCTGTGTTAAGAGAATAAAAAAGCCCATAGAAATTGTTGAGAAAGAATTACTCTTCTTTGCCTTCAGTGGTACAAAACAATTCACCATGGTTTCCATTCTTCTCTCTTTGTTGAAAGAAAATATTTTCCAACAAATAATAATACATCTGGAGTTTGATTTTATTTTAAGTTCTCCCTACCGTCACTGTGCCTATTTGACCCTTTCACACAAGATAAATGAAATACTCACCACTAGCGATTACAAAAGTAATTCAAGGGGTGCTAGGTAGCACAGTGAATAGAGCACTGGCCCTGGAGTCAGGAGAAGCTGAGTTCAAATCCAGCCTCAGATACTTAACACAAAACTAGCCCTGTGACTTTAGGCAAGTCACTTAACCCCAATTGACCTACCTTCACCCCTCCAAAAAATTTTAAAATAAATTTTAAAAAATACAAAATTAGTTCAAAGTTTTAGGAATCACTGAATCACCAATATATGGCAGGAAGGAATGTTAGCGATCTCAAGTATTAAACTCTCATTTTACAGATGGAAAAATATGTCTATTTAGATTATATATCTATATAATACAGATTCAACCACTTATAATTATTAATGTAATGCATTTCTTGGGAAAATATAGCTCTATTACTTCTCTCTTGATCATTTAACTGGAAGTCCTATATAGATAATCTATGTCTGACATCCTATCTTGAGCATAAAAACAACATACAGCTAAATTTTAACAATAAGCATGACCCAAACATTACATCATTTGAACCTCAAGCAACATTGTGAAGATAACTAACGCAAATTTCTGAAGTCAGTTCTACAATTATTATTCACATTTTTAAAGTGAGGAAACTGAAGTCCTGGTACATTAATAATTTATCTGGGTTTACAAAGCTAATGGGTAGATTAGGCCAAATTTAAGCTCAGGTCTTTTTTACTCCAGTCACAGAACTGAATCCCCCATGCCACAATGCTTTTGAAAGTAAATCTATAGTTTAGACACACAGCTAACCATTCCCAATAAATTCATGATTTGTTACATTAGTGATTTGGGTCTTGATTTCCTCCTTTAGAAAATAATGTAGTTTGTAAGATCCCCTAACATTCCTTCCAGCTCTAAATCCTATGATTCTTCTATAACAATCTAGCATCTCAGAACAGAAACAATAAAACATATTTGAAATAAACAGCAGCTTAATTGATAGCTAACCACAAGAGGTTATATTCTCATGGGCAGTACTACATTGTAGGATATTCCTAGTCCACACCAAGGGCACATCTAGGATGTCCTCGGCTATATAGGAATTTTGTATTAGCCTTATAGTTATAGCTTTAAGTAATCACTTCCTCATTTTTTTGTCCTTTAATTGAATTGAGATATTATATTCTTGTTTCTACATTAGCCAACTCTACATTTTCCATGTTCAATCTTTTATTGGCCAGTAGGTGGAAGAGTGGATTGAGAGCAGAAGTTGAATTTAAGAATACCTGAGTTTAAATCTAGCATTAGACATTAGCTATGTGATCATAGGCAAGGCACTTAAATTCTGTGAAACTCAGTTTCTTCATTCTTAAAATGGGCATAATAATAGTAACTAACCAACAAAGTCATTGTGAGGACAAAATATGAAATAAGGTAAGTGCTATGCAAACCTTAAAGGGTTATATATGGACTAGGTTTTATCATTATTATTGAAAACATATAAAGCATTATAGAACTTCAGAGTTTAAAAAAAAAACCTTGTTAATATCTAAGTTAACTTCATCATTTTACAAGGGAGGAAAATGAGGCTCATTGAAGAGGAAATAGTTTGCCTAAGTTTCTTCCCCTATGTGGTAAAGGATGGATAGACTAGGGGTGGGCAATGGATTCAAGGAGAACAATTAGAAAGCTATTGAAACAGTTCAGGCGAGATGTAATGAAGTCTTGGGTAATGGTGATTGTGAAGTAGCTCCATAGTGAATCTACCCTCCATCCTTTGTCATTTTCATACCTCCACACCTATCTCCCTTAGTCACTCCCCTTCATGTATTCACTTCTTCGGTCAAAATGGTCTACTTGCTGCTCTTTATACAGAGGGAAGGGGATGGATGCAAGCGATGTTGAGGGGATAGAATCGACAAAATTTGACAATGGATTGGATATCAGAGTGATGGAGAGGGAAGAGTTAAGGATGACTTCGAAGTTGTGAAGTGGAATGAGCCCCTACGCAGAAGAAGGGACATTATGAGAAAGGATGGATTATGTGAAAGAGATAATGAGTTCTATCTTGAATAAATTCATTTGAGATCTTTATCAGACACCTAGATACCTATCAGATAATTTCAGATGAAGAATTTGAGGTCAGTAAAGAGTTTAGAGCTGGGTACATTTCTTCCTTCTATTGGGATCAATTAGCAAATATAAATTTACTTTTTAAAAAGCTCTTGTTTTGTCATCTTACCCAAGCTGACTGGTGAGATGTGGTAATTCAAAGCTGTTTTGATTTGCATTTCTCAAATCAATAGTGAT
>CM053580.1:305069956-305097786 GCA_028627135.1 Pseudochirops cupreus
AAATCAATTTTTAAAAAGTCTCTTGTTACTGATGTCCATCTCATTTTAATTATTCTCAATTATTCAAGGTCCAATTACTCAAAATTTATAACTCTCAAATCACGTTTCTCCAGAATTTCTCTTGTTGTTTTTGTTTTTACACTTATCCATTTCGTTATTCAGCAGCGCACAGTGGATGACTTGGAGTCAGGAAAGTCGAAGTACAAATTCTGCCTCAGAGACTAGCTGTGTAGCCCTGAGTTAATCACTTAGCTGTCTCAACCTCTATTTTCTTATCTGGTAAATAAGGATACTAAGAGTCCCGAACTCAAATGATTGATGTGAGAATATAATAGGATAGCATATTTAAATTATTTAAAAACTTAATATATTATATAAATATTTATTGTGATTATTATTATTTTGATAATTATTATTATTGATATTTTTCTTCTACCATGGAGAGAATAAGCAAAAAAAAAAAAACACCCAGTCAATTTTAATACCAATTAGTAGTGGTGCTGTTTAGGATAGAAGTAGCTTGGGGCAGTGGGGCATGTATGTGGTGAAGGAGCATGGGGGTAGGGAGGGGCACAACCTCCCTATTAAGCTAGCTTAATTTGTGCTTTCTGGAAATTGCTAGATACTAATTATCCATCCTATCCTGGCTCCTACATTGCCATAGACAATTGTGATTTAATTGTACCTAGTTTTGTAAGTGCCAATCCCTTATTTGTAATAGTTTGACTCCTCCATAATAGTCCTTTAAACCAGAATATTCTGTGCTAGCTGTCTATTGCTGTTGTGTAACAAAAGCATAACTTCATTGTTATAAATTAGCCTGCTAATTATAGTGTGAGCAAGAAAATGTATATTTATAATAGATGTCACTTTTTTATTTTTACTTAATAAAGGTAAACCATTGGCTAAAGTACAAAAAATTCATTCATATCCCAGCTACACACATATGGACTTTCTGTTATAACTCCCCACTCTTAGCATTTCTCTTCCCTCCTCTCTCCCCTTTTTCTATGAAATTGAAGACTCCACCACACCTGGTGGGCAGCATGGTCTAGAACTGACATGCACATAGAAAAGGACTATGAGATGCATTTCTCCCTCAGGAGGAACGTCACATAAATAGTAAAGACAGAGTTGTGATCTGAGATCAGACTCTGACTTCATTTCATATCCAGTGCTTTTTCTTCTCTACCATTGTTCTTGTTGTTCATTCTCCATTCTTTAAGAGGACCAATGACCAATTATCATAAGGGTGATATCTTGACTTGCAAGTAAATTGGGTTTTGGTGAGGCAGGGCTGGGCAAAGTCCATGGAAAAGGGCTGAATATATAAGGAATGATTATGGAAATAGAGAGTGATAGGAGAAAGAAAGCTAAAAAATCATTAATAATGACAACTTGCATTTACATGGTGATTTAAAGTTTATAGACTGCTATAATATACCATCTCATTTAAAGCTCATAACAACCCTGTGAGGTAGATAGTATTGGCTTCATTTCGCAGAAGAAAAAACTAAAGTTCATTGACAGAATTTGAGTGATACACCCTTGTTTATACAATTACTAAGTACTGGAGACCAAATCAGAACTCAGGTCTTTCCTCATTGACACTGAAATATGATGGTAATAGTAATGAAAAGGAGAAAGGTTGAAGAAAGTGTAAAGAACATTGGTGGAATGTATTTTATTCTCCTCTTCTCTCTCTCATTCCAATTTTACTTCAGGGCAGAGGGAGGAGGGGATGAGGGGATAGGTGTCCATTGTAGAAGGGGCCCGGTGGTACAAGACAATTTTTTCTTCCCCTCTATCTCTCACTGTCTCATTTTCCCTTTATCACACTCTTCCCATAGATAATGAGACCGCCAGTGGGATGTGAGATAGGAAAAACAGAAGCTTTTTTATAGAGGCAGAAATAGGAAAGAAAAAAAAAAAGATCGAGCAGCAATTGGATCTTAGAGATTACCCTCCTGTTATGGGAATCTGAAGATCTTCCTTGCCCCTTGGCCCTTTGCTTAAGTGGCTTAAGTGACTCTGAGAACCTTCCTAGATTTAAAAGTATACTCTGTTCCCTAATAGGTTGAATGCGATCACATGGAGTTTAGGAATATAAAAGAAGACATATGAAAGGGGCTGATAGTTCTCTCCTGAACTCTAATATAATTTAACTGATTGGTCATAAAATTATGAGAGAGAATGATTTTGTTTTCCTTGCTTCCTAAAGCCACAGAGAACACTTAAGATCTCTTGAAATCCATTCTACTTTGATCCATTAGAAAGAAGAGTAGAGGTAGTTTGTTTGTTAGTTCATTTGGCTCAAGTTTTGGCCAGGTTCTTCACTTGCTTAGAATAACTTATTATGAGATTATCAGATTTAGAGCTAGACAAGACTCTAGAGATTGTCAAGTCAAAACTCTTCATTTATATAGATGAAGAAATAAAGACTCAGAAAAGTTGACTTGATCATGGTCACACAGGTAGGAATGATCAGAGCCAGCATTTTAACCTATATTTTCAAAATACATAATGGAATTTTCTTTCTGCAATTAAAGGTGGAGAACATCACAGTTCACTAAGGAGGTCAGTTCATGAAATGGTTGGGCCATATGTTTATGAATGGTTTCTCAAATGGAAAAGGGGGGGGGAGTGTGAGATTTCTCTATTTCTTTGTTTCTTGCCCATTCACAATGATATGAATCACAATCCAAATAGTGCAATTTATTCTTTATGCCTACAAACATAAACCATTATTTTTATGGTTAACATATATTTTAGCTAATACATACAAGACAAAATGCCATGGGGGAAATAATTCTGTCCCTGGAATCAAGAAAACTGGTTTCAAATTCCACCTATGAAACTTGAGTCTCCAGCACAATGTCTGACATAGAGTAAAGGTTTAATAAATGTTTATTAAATTGATTTTTTTTAATTAAATTTTCATAGACAAGTAATTCATTTTTGAATTTTAGTTTCCTCAGCTGCAAAAGGGAAATAATATTTACCTTACAATATGAATGTGAGTATCAAATGAAATAATGTATATAAAATATTGTGTAAGACTTAGAGAGCTATTATTTTGTCTGGCAACTATTAATTTTTTGTTCAGTGTAATATAAAAGAAATTCAGATGTGTACTAAAATGCTTCAGATAGCTTTCACTTGACAAACAATAACAAAACGGAGCATAGGCTCATGGATTTAGAACTAGAAGGGAATTTGAAGGGACGCTATCTAGTCTAACCATCTCATATATAAGTGAGACCCAGAAAGAAGAAAGAAATGAACTGCCTAAAGTTATACAGAAAGGTAGCAAAGATGATATTTGAATCCATATCAAATCACTCCAAATCCACTTCTCTTTCCTGTTCATCATACAAATAATTATCATTGAGACTGATTCTCTGATTTATAGGTCACAGGATTCATATAAAAATGCAGGACAAGCTATGTAATGAAAATGAGGATGATGCAAATGGGAGGAATAAAGTGGACCACAGACATATACCCTAAAGACAGAGGGAGATTCTCCAGCTCTCCCCCAAGTATGCTGTGGTCCTAAAGACATCCTTCGGGGCAGAATGATGATCCCTTACAAATGACTGGAAAATTCTGGGTCATGGCATTAGCGGAGGTGGTTGCTGTTCATAGGCAGCTCATTCTGGTTCAACAATTTTTTTTTCTTGACAGAAGCAATAAATCTGTATTGAGCAGAGAATATAGAACGTGAGGAAAGGTACAGAGACACAGATCTTCACTCTGTAACCAGAATATATGTTTTCCCAAGTGCCTGAGGGAGGTTTGAGCTCTTAATGAAGATCTAACTAACTAAATAAATAAAGTCTCTTGTTCTTACCATCTTTATTTCAAGAATTCAAAACCCACACTAATTAATCTACAGCATGTTCTCACAAGGTAAATTTTTATAATTGTCCTTTTGCAGAAGTGGAAATTAAGACTCTAAAAGGTTAAATGACTTTTCTAAGCTCATTTAATGAGTTAGAAATAAAACTAAAAATAGAAGTCAGGTTTCCAGATTCCTTATGTTTTTTTTTCTATTTTACCCCACTCTTACAGAAATAATTTAGATTTATTTTGCTATTCTACTATGACAGTGAATATGTCCTGAATCATCGCAAACCAATTATTTGAAATGCTGACTTAACATCACTGGAAAATTTTGTTATCTAAACCATGCAAACCACCACACTTTCATTCACTAAGTGGATTTCTAAACATTTTCTTCAATCCCATAAGCTAAATGTAGACCACGAAAGTAGCAAGGAAAGATCCATTCTACACCTGGGACTTTATAGACACCACAGTGGGGTTGAGGTGGGGGAGGGCAGGGAACTGAAATTCAATTTTTGGGAAACAGACTCTAGGTGGGATAGATCTCTGAGAAATGGTGGTTTAAAACAGTTGCTTTCCCCATCATTCCCCACCTTCAGCCCAGGCAGTCTACAATTGAATAGAGATAAGCTATGACTTTTTTTTTTTTAAGCAAATACATAGTAGGGTCAGAGTTGCATTATTTTGGATGAAAATAAACAGCAATTTATTTCTGTGAGATTGGACCTGCAATTTCATTGTTATGGGAATTCCTGGTGGGGAAAATACCTCTACCAATGGTGACTGGCAACTGTTCTGAAGCTTTGGTGGAAAGAATACTGGACTTAGAGACAGAAAAACTAGGATTCACTCCCTCTTCACTATTTACTACCTAATTAATCTACAGAAAATCTCTTGGGATCTAAATTTCCTTATCCTTAAATCAAAGTATTCAAATTAAACAATTTCTAATATCCCTTTCAGGTTAGGTTTAAGCTAAGGAGGAGCTCACTTAGGGTGAGGTGCCCTTTAAGGGAAAGAAGCAAGTTGTGTGGTAGTCTCCTATTTAATTAATTATTCTTTCTAAATAGGTGCTAAGCACAATTATTTCTATATTGCTGAAAGAGTATAAATGTTGACCAATACAAATGATAGACATTTCTACGTTATGTCATATTTGAAAGTCATTATTTAAAATTTCATCACCTTCTAATTTTAGCATCCTGGGCAAAAGCCCTTCTTTTAGTTCTTCAATGAAGAGAAAGGCTTCCTTAAAAAAGATAGACTCCTGATTTACAGTGTCTTGTTAACTAGGTATCATTAATCAAGTTCAATTTCTGGCCATGGTTGGGTTATTTGCATTATTAGTTTGTTGTCTCACCCCAACCTCAGCCAAAGATAGTGTAGAAATAATGGATATGAAATATCATGAGTCTCAAAAGAACAAAATCCTATAGCAGCATTGAATTCCAAGCTGTTAGCATTTGAAGGAGCCATACATATCATTCAGTACAATCCTGTCATTCAACAAGTAAAAGAATGTTTATTAAGCACCTATTAAATCTTACTGAGGTTGAATGAGTGAAGCTGAGTTGCTACACAACTACTTAATGGCACAAGATAGTTATTCCCCAAGTCTCTTGATTAAAATCAAGTGTATCTTTGTCCAATTAATGATACCTTAGTGTATTATTTTCAGTCCTATATAATTTTTAAAGTAAAATCCATTCACATTGGCTCAAAAAAAATATCTCTTCTTCCAACTAGATTGCAAACTTTAGAACAAAGACTGTCTTATTTTTTTTCTCTCCTTCCAGAATTTAGTCTATTTGTATGTACATACTGGGTATTTTGTAATTATCTGATGAACTGAATTGAATTGAACTGAAAGGGAAGGTTATAGTTAAATAACAAAAACAATTTTTTTTAGGTTATCTTTTTTAAAAGCACATATTCAGCCTCTCATGAATAATTCTGTAATAGTTTGCTAAACTGCTAGTTTGTATGATGATAGGTGAAAAGTGGTAATCATTTTTTATAATTTCAGAACTGGCAATTAAAATCTAGCTGTGTCCATATTTAGTTATCCAAATTTTCCTAATTTTCAAAAATGCACCTGTAGCAGAATATTTTCCCAAGAGGATACAGCCAGCTGGAAAAAGAGACAATTAAGGCTGATTGGATGACTCAGCAACAAATATAGGAAGCTAGCTGGATGAGAAAGGGAAAGCTAGAAAGAACCAGATTGTCAGTGAGGGGGCTACTTCAAAGAAGGAAGAAAGGAAATGAAAACTAGGATATAAGCACAAACAGTCATAAAATAGTGAGAGTGTAAGTTCGTCTAATCAGTATATAAAATGTATTCATTCATTCACCCAGCAAACAAGTACTTATTAAGCAACTATTGTATGCAAAGCACTGCCATAGGTAGTCACTAAGAGATATACAAAATTTAGATAGGGCTAATCCTTATGGAGTTAATAGGTTAGTAACTGCAGAAGAGAGAAACACAGATATAATGTGCAACATTCCATGATCGATGCAAGATTTCAAGGGAAAGTTAATTATCAGCCAGGGTTTCTTCGGAGTTGGGCTTTAAAACATAGTTATGGATCCAAAAGGCAAGGAAAAGGGGAGAAAAAGGACAGGCAAAGAGGCCAAAACAACAGCATGAATGAAGTCAAGGAGATGGGAGAATATGGGCCATATTCAGTGGCCAAGCAACACTCTGGCTTAGTTGGAACATAGAGAAGATGGGGGTATAGCAAAGTGGCAGCAGATTCTGAGGATCATGAACTCTGAGGAATGATATTTTTAATGTGTTTTGTAAAGAATAGGGAGCCACTGAACTTTCTTGAGCACAGTAATGTCATGACCAGATCTAACCAATGAAAATACTAGTTTGGCAGATATGTGAAGGAACTTTTTGGAAAGGGAGAGAGTAGAGGTATGAGGCTATTGTAATATTCTACTTGGGTAGTCTAGAAGGCTTATACTGTGGTGGTGGTAGTAATAGAAATAGAGAAGAGGGGTTATATACAAGAGAACCAATTTTTCTGTGATAAGAAAAACAAGTAAAAAATAATCACAGTTTAAAATGGTGGTTCCATAAATACAGCACAGTCAAGGAAGAGAGTGATTGACATACCGTGGGAACCTCAGGTATAAATACTGTATTAGAAGATAGAAATACAGATATGGGGCTCAAAATGCGGACTACAGTTGAAGATAAAAATTTGATATGTTAAAGATATAAATCATCTTCAATGAGATGATAATTAAAGCAGTTTAAGTAAATCTAGAGGCAGCATGGGAAGTGCAGAGTACTGTATTTGGAGTGAAAGGTAGGAGGTTTAAATCTCAACTCTGCCACTTACTATGTTTACATCCTTTGAAAAGTCACTTTGCTTCAGTGTACCTTCATCTTCCCATCTGGAAAATGCAGGGGACTTAATATGATATGATGTGACCTCTGAGGTCTCTTTGAGTTCTAAATCTGTGGTCCTATAAATGAGATTGCAGATGGATGCAGAGGAAAGTAAGTAGAACCAGAAAACAATGATTACAATGACTACAAAAAAGCAAGTGGGAGGAATGATAACAAAACTGGAGAAAGTATAATTATAATGATGAAAGACAGTCCTTAAGAAGAATTAAGGAAATTATTCCCCCTCCCTGTTTTTGTAGACATAAGGGGGTATAGGCATGGAATAATATAATGTCAAAAACAGTTTATTGTTTTCACTAAATTGCTTTTTTATTGTCTTCCTCAACTTTTTAACCAAGGTTGGGAAGGAGGTTTTATTCAAAAATTAAGGTGACATAATAACACAAGATAGCAACAAAGATAAGATAAAACACTTAAAATGGAAAATAAAATATATTTTAAAAGAAAACACATTAAAAAGAAAAAATAAAGGAAAATATCTTTTTATATTCTCAATTTTCTGTCCAAAACTTTGTCCTTGATTTATCGTAGTGGAGTCCTTAGCTTTTATAGTAACTGTAGGACTAGCTTATTAAGTTTTCTAAAGTGCTTTCCTCAAGAAAATCCTTTGAAGTGGGTAGTAAATAGTTACTTGCTCGTATGAGACAACCATTTATCTACACAAACAATTAGTAAGGGTTTATCCATTCATGCTTAAAGTACAGAGATAAGGGAAGACCCACAAGTTCCCACAAGCATGCCTTTTTGCCCACATCATCTTCACACTTTAGATCATTACCCTTTTGCCAGCTTCTATGTCTGCACAAATCAGAGAACACCATATATTTGGATACTCATAGCTAATACTACTCCTGATAAGATAAAAAGATGAAAAAAAAATTGTGATGTAATGAAAAACCTCTTTAAAATTGCCAGAAGGGCAAGCACCCTTAGATGAAACAAAGACCTTTTAGATTTTTGGAATTGTGAATGGAAGATGAGATAAAAACATAATTGAGGGGTTTTTTGGGGGGGGAGGGAAGAATTTCTGTATCTATAATTGTCTGAACCATTAAATTACAGGCTTGAAATCATTTGTACATTACAATCAAAAAATGTACCTGGAATATGTTAACTGTCTTTGAATATTCTTAATTTCCTCATGTGCAATAGTGATTAAGGGGCTGGCCTTGAGGTCAAGAATGAATGTGTTCAAGTCCTACCGCTGATAAATACTGGCTTGGTAATACTGGAAAAGTCACTGAATCTCTCAGTATCCCAGGCAAATCTCAGCATAAATTGCAGACAAGTGGACAGCCTGTATTGGTAGAGATTCCTCTCTAGGGGTAACCTATACCAAGGAAATCACAGGTCTTAATAACTTCTTTTTAAAAATTTGGGGCATTTGTCAAAGAGCCAGATTTTTCACATTTAAATTTTTCATTCTCACCTGACCAGGGTCATAACATAGAAACGATTTTGGTTCATATTGGATCTCTTTTCTCTTTTCAATACTTTGTTCACATTGTCTTAAGATTCTTCAAGTTTCAAATGAGGTTCCTGAAATTGCTTCGAATGGACATGACTTCCTTTCCCCCATCCCTTCTTTTTTTCCATCATTTATCAATGATGGACTAGGGAAGAATTTAACTTTGAAAAGTCAAATCTTATTAAAGCTTATAATTTGATAGAGACTTTTATTGTCTCAGATCCATACTGTTTGGTGCATTTTTTTCATTTTACTGAATTTTAATTTAAATCTCTTTTCCCATTTTCTTTTTAGATGAAGCTGTAGCATGGATTGCTAATGTTTGTCTTGTATATGTGTGTGTGTGGTGTAAAAGTATGCTTACAAATTACATTCTGCCCCTTTAACTGTCCACATCTGATCAAAAACCCTTTGCTGTTAGAATACTGTAACTACATAAGACATTATACCTATATTGCTATTAAAAAAGTAAAAAGCTTTATTACAAAACACTTAAAATAGTCAACTTGTAGTTTTTAAGACCAAAAGAAGCCATCAGTTAGATTCCACTTAGCACTTCTCTCCCTACCACCATTCCATAGTTAGAAGTGTGTTTATGAAAGTTTATTGACATATAAATGCTTATCTAAAATGGGTTTCTGAAAATTAACGCTTTTTGATGATGATGATGTTATTCTGTCTCTCTAGACTTTGGTAGCTGGCCCATACTTCCATTAGAGAGTTGCTTAATTTTCTTGGGTATCATTTCCAAATGTTGAGTATTATTACCATCTACCTGGTGGAGCACATTGGGTCAAAGGGCCAGTCTAAAACAAATATGATCTAATGTAGAGTAGATGAAAAATACTTATTACCCAGATTATGACATTTAGCTGGATAAGTGGCCAAATGAATTGCTCCATTAGTATTAATACCGTCATTATTTGCTGAGGATGGACAATGAGTGAGATCAGAATTGAAGAGAAGGAAATTAAGTTAAACTGTATTTGTAAGGTGTGAGGTATTCAATGATCCTTGTTTCCTAATGCAAAAAAAAAACAAAACCCACAACCAAAAAAAAAACTGGAGAACAATCTGAAGTTATGCCCAAAGGGCTATAAAACTGCATACTCTTTGATCCAGAAATACCATTACTTGGTCCCCAAAGAAAAAGGAAAAGGACTCATGTATAAAAAATATTTATAGTAACTCTTTTTTTTTTTGTGGAGGCAAAGAATTAGAAATGGAGGAGATGCTCATCAGTTGGGGAATGGCTGAAAAAGTTATGGCATATGATTGTGATGGAGTACTACTGTGCTATAAGAAATGAAGAGGGGGGTGGAGAAAACAACATGGCAAGACCTATATGAACTGATGCAAAGTAAAGTGAGCAGAAGCAGGGGATCTTTGTACATAGTAACAACAGTGCTGTAATGATGATTAACTATGAAAGACTTGGCTATTCTGATCAATAAAACGATCTGAGATAATTCTAAAGTATTCATGATAAAAAAAAAAAGTGTTATCCACTGCCAGAGAAAGAACTGATGTACTCTGAGTACAAATTGAAGTATAATGTTCTTGCTTTATTTTTTTTTTTGCCATTTTTGCAATGTGACTAATATAGCAATATGTTTTGCATGACTTCACATGTATAATTGATAAAATATGGTTTCCTTTCTCAGTGGGTGGGAGGAAAATAATCTGGAACTCAAAATTTTAAAAGAAAAAATGTTTCAAAAAAAGGAAAAAATGCAAAAAAAACCCAATTATCTTTGATGCCAATATTCTCCTGGTGGATAATATCTTCAAATCTTGAGATACCAGTTCTGAAAGACTTAAAACTGATGTTGCCTCAAGTTGTAGAGTAATAAAAAGGATGGTAGGTCATAGCAGGCTGTAGCATATTACCAGATTACTTGTATTTGAAAAGTGGCAAAATGACATCAAGGAAAAGTATGAGAAAAGGAAGTGAGCCATTCAAATAGCAAGAATTAAAGATGAGTTGCATAGCCCATCTGCTTCATTGATGCTAATGAGATATTAACACACACACACACACACACACACACACACACACCCCAGATCTATATTCAGAGAATCTGTATGTGAATCCTGATTCTGCTTCTTCACATCTTTTAACATCTCTAAAATTCAACTTAAAGCTAGAAGGATCATTAGAGACTTAGCTCAATTTAATGAGTATTACGTACCTATTAAGCATAAGACAAGACATTTCAGCTCTCTTTGTGGTGGCAAAAAACTGGAAATTAAGGGGATGCCCATCAATTGGGGAGTGGCCAAACAAGCTGTGGTATATGAATGTAATGGAATACTATTATGCTTTAAGAAACGAGGAGCAGATGGACTTCGTATTTACCTGGAGAGGCTTATACAAATTGATGCTAAGTGAGAAGAGCAGAACCAGGAAAAATTTGTACACAATCACAGACACATCGTATGTGTGATGACCAACTTTGATAAACTGGACTCTTCTCAGCAATGCACAGTTATAAGACAACTCTACAAGTCTCAGGATGGAAGGAGATATCTACATTCAGAGAAAGATCTAGAAAGAACAGAGTTTAAATGGAGACTGAAGCAATCTACATGCTATCATTCTTTTCCATGTTTGATTTTGTTTTTTCTTTCCCATTGTTCACTCCATTGGTTACAAACCTTCTATACAACCAGACTAATGTCCAATGTGAAAGTATTTGCAGATCCTATACTTGATTGCATGCTGCCATGGGGCAGGGGGTTGGGGGAAAGGGAGAGGAGAAAATTTGAAACTCAAGGGATTGTGGAACTGAATTTTGTAAACTAAAAGCAAATAAGCAAATCAATCTAAAAAAAGAAGACATTTGCTAGTTTTGCCTCATAACAAATGGAACAACAATTTTCATTCCTATAGCATTCTGAAGTTTTCAAATTGCTTCCTTTACAATAGCCTATGGACCTGAGACATAATAATAATTCCCATTTTTCATTTGAATAATCTGAGTCTCAGGGAGATATTTAGTGTTGTGCCTAAAGTCACATATCTAGTAAGTACAAGAACCTACACACTTGAGTGCCTGGACCTGTAGACTTGAATCCACACCCTTGGATTCCTGACTCCAACTATAGTTTGTCCCTTCAATTTACTTCAAGAAGAATATCACTTTATTTTTAATGCACACTTTTGCAATTTGAAAAATTGTAACCTAGATAACTGAAAGCATATGATGATGCTTTCCTGAAACTTCATGTATTCTTAGGGAGAAATTAATATTCTGGCATGTCCTGGATGATTAAGAGACTTTTTTTTCAAAAGTTATAAGGTCACTGTCATTTGGTAACATTTTAAGCATTGTTCATAACTGCATCTGTAGCTCTACATGGTTTCAAGTCCACAAAACAAAATGTCCCTCCCATGCTAAACTAAATCTACTTTGCATCTGTTGCTCCACTATGGAGCTATGGAATTCCACGGAACAAAATGCCACCCCCATGTTCAGTACCCTTTAGTGTTCCCTCTCCCCTCACTTTCCTGCCTCCTTTTGTGAGGATTCCTTCCACTGAATTGTAAGCTCCCTGAGGACAGGAAAGGATTTCTTGTTTATTATCGGTATCTTCAGTGCTTAGCAAGTTTAACACAGTATCTGGCATATAGTGGACACTTCATAAATGTTTATTGGATTGTATTAGAAAACAATGACAAATATTATGATTTTAAATGCCTTCAAGCCTTTAGACTTGAATACTTCTCTTTGATAATGGGTTTTTCATGTTACTTCTTGATCAATGACAAATTTTTATTTTTTTCCAACTGACATTAAGATACAAAAACAAAAACTTGATCCTCATTGACCAAGTTACCTTGACCTGAATATTAAAAATTATATTTTCTGCTGCTGAATGTAAACTATTTTACATAATGCACAGGAGGTGGGGAACCTGTGGCCTTGAGGTTGCATGTGGCCTTCCAGGTCCTTGGACACAGCCTTTTGACTGTGTCCAAGTATTACAGAACAAATCTTTTTATCGAGAGGATTTGTTTGGGAAGTTGAATTCAGCCAAAATATATGTTATCCTAGATGCTAGGATAACATATATTAAAGTTGCATCTCAAATTACTAAATGCTAGCTCTCATAATGCTTTAGTTTAATGTTCATATTAAAAGACAGGCACTATATCTGTTGTCACCTCTGAGCTTATTATTGTTTATATAGTTGAACCTGAATAAAAAGCAACTATTGATGTCATCCTGTGTGGAAAGTGCAGGGCTATTATTTATTGATTTCCTTTATTCAGTTTTCTATTCCAATTCTACAATAGAATGACAACAAAATAAATCACAACTCCAATAAAAATAGGGGTGCCATAACATTGGAAACCACTGAGAACCAATAAATTTATAAAATTCTTTCTTATTAACAAAGACATTCAGAAAATTTGCTTCTGAATATATTAATGCTGACTTCGTGAACTCAGGATGCATTGTTATTACAAAAAAAGAAAAAAGAAAAAAAAAGAATGATTGCATGAATGAGTCAAAGAGATATCTCCCTTATATCCATCCCCCACCAAAAACCCTGACCCCTCTACTCCAAATCTGCCACCCTAATTCAGGCCCTCAATACCTTTTTCATTGACCCTTTTAATTATCTTTTAATTAGTCTACCTACCTCCAACCTCTCTCCTTTCCAACTCTAATGCAGCTGTCAAAACACTCTTTACAATGCATTTGCCTACCCAGAGAAGGAGGAACTATTGTTGGAGTCAGTGAGGAATGAATTTGTTTGCTGCCTCTGACGAATACTAGCTATGAGACACTGGGCAAGTCACTTAACCCCTTGGTGCTCCGCCCCACCCCCCGGACCCAGACTACTATCTAAACTTATAAATTATGGAAGAGTTGACAATAATGCAAAAGGAGATGCCAAACCAGGGATCTTGCAAGTAGTCATGAAAACACAGGGCAATTTCTACTCCCAAAACAAAAATAAAGCAAAACAAAATATATCACTTTCTACTCAAAATCAATGTCTCCTTACTATAATGATAAAATATAAACTTCCATGAAGTCTTATGTTTAAAGTTCCCTGTAACCTGATGCCAACCTATAATCCCTGACTTCTTTCACATTGCTTCACTATGTGCCTCTATTTCAAAGAAATCAGACTCCTTGATATCACTCAGAATTTTCTCTCCTTCATATGCTGTATTCATGCAGGCTGTTCTCTGTGATTAAAACTCACTCCTTCCTCAACCTCATGTGTTGAAATTCTTTTCTTAATTCAAAGCTCATGCCACTTCTTCTATAAATCCTTCCCTTGATCTAGCAGGTTGAAAGTGATGTTTCCTTTCTCACATCTTACTAGACCATTGTGTTATTCCCTTAACACTGTTACAATGGTATTTCATATCATATTTGTTTCTATATGTATTGTATCTACTACATTTCATTATAAACTCAATGATAGACATGATTTTGCTTTTCTTTCTATCCGTGTCAACTAGTCTGATCCTTTTCACATGTTGAACAATTAGGTTATGCTTTCCACATCACAATTTTCTCTATCAGTTTCAATATATCGTAGACTGGCATAAGAAATTAAATGGGAAATGTGGGAGAGATTTGAGGAAGCCATAGATGACAAAGATCAACAGATGGCATAGAAAGTTTAGAAACTCGAGAATGCATAAAAGTATTATATAATATATATATATATATATATATATATATATATATATATTTAATACCATAATAATTCAGACTTCTTTTCTGATACAAAGGGAGGGCCAAAATATTTACATGGCTTTTCCAGATCACAAGAATTCCACATCCCTTACCCCAAGAGGTGTAAGGGATAACTGCAAATGTTTCTTTGAATCATGGGATCAAAGAGCTAGAGTAGAAAATTATATTGGGGACCACTTAATTTATCCCAGCATTTTATAGATGAGAAAACTGAAGCCAGACAAATTAAGAAACTTTCTAAAGGACACATGTGTAGTAACTGTCAAAGGTAGGATTTGATACCAGGTCACCTGAATTCTGGGGCAGTGATCTTTCTACTGAATTGAATTGATTCTGTAAACAGTTAAAGTTAGAAAGAACCTAAAAATCATCTATTCTGGCCCACTCATTATAGTGATTAAGTTATTGAAATCCAATGAAATAAAGTGGCTTGTCCAATGTCTCCCAGCTAATGGACTTCTGAGTTAGGACTAGAATTCAAACCTCCTGGTTACCAGTATAATGTTCTTTCCATTATGCTTTGTCCAAATAGCTAAAGAGGATAACAGAAAGAAAAGAGATAGACATTTCTATTATCTCTCCTCATAATTTTCATTGACTAATGCAGATGGCATTATTTCTCTTACTTATAATCAATTCATTTTTCT
This sequence comes from Pseudochirops cupreus, assembly GCA_028627135.1. Classification (NCBI taxonomy): domain Eukaryota; kingdom Metazoa; phylum Chordata; class Mammalia; order Diprotodontia; family Pseudocheiridae; genus Pseudochirops; species Pseudochirops cupreus. The sequence continues at coordinate 305,085,074 of CM053580.1, forward strand.
AAGACTATATTGTTTCCAAGAATGTACTTCTTGACAATTGCAAACCATTGAATACATCAACAGAGCTTTAAATGAGTCTGTTTTGATAGAAGAAACAAAACTATTCTATGATCAGTTCCAAAATAAGCCTGAACTCCTGGCATTGAAGTAAGCAATGGTTGCCATTGAGAGTTGACTTTTGTTTTGATTTTTCTACAAAAGGGTAAAGATATGTGGTTTACTTTAAATGCAGTTCCTCATACCTAGAGTGTACTACTTCAGCTCTGCCTTACAGAGTCCTCATCTTTATTTGAGGTTTGGCTCAGATGCTTCTTCTGGGCTGCCTTCCCTGACACACCTCTAAAAATGATCTTTCTTCCTCCAAATTTTAGATTGTATTTTGCTTGTCTCCTTTATTCAGTAAGTACCTCTTATTTTACATGTGCAAATGTTAATATTCCCCAAGAGAATGGAGCTTCTTCAGAGCAAGGATAGTCATTTTTCTCATTCCAATGCTTTACCCAGAGTAGATGCTTAACAAACCTTTAGTTGAACTGAAATGAAGTTGTTACTTGATTATCTTTTAAAAAATGAATTTGTATTTTTTTTGTTTTTCAGAAATAAGCAGAATACTGATAATCATAGTAGATCTATTGATTTTGGTACTTGTCACAGGGTACCTGAGCCAAGTGGAAAAAGCTCTGAGAATTAATATGGGGGAAGCCATGCTAATGGCTCTAAACTTTTGGGAGAAGGTATCAATAGCAAAATTAAAGATTTTCTTTGGATTCTGTATTCTAAAAGAATGAAGAAGAATCTCTAGCCAAATTTTCTTGTACATTTTATAGGTAATGTTCAGTCACTTCATTTGTTTCTGACATTTTTTGTCCACTTTGGGAGTTTTCTTAGCAAAGACACTGAAGTACTTTGCCATTTCCCTCTCCAGCTCATTAACAGATGAGGAAATCTGAAGCAAATAGGGTTAAGTGACTTGCCCAGGGTCACACAGCTAGTAAGTTCCTGAGGCTGGACTTGAACACAGATCCTTCTGACTCCAGGCCCTGCAGTCTATACACTGTGCCACCCAGTTGCCCTTTATAGATAATAAAGCCAGTCAATAGAGATGTTATGTAACCCTCCACAATGACAGGGTGAGGAATCAATTACAGGCATGCAATGTGTATGGTTGGCTAGGCACTGAGTTACTCAGTTAATATGTATTATTTAAGCAATTACTCTATTCCACTGTGCTATCTATTGAGAATACAAAGAAAGGCAAAAGCATGATCCCTGCCTTGAGGAATCTCACCTTCATTCTAATGGAGGAAGCAATCAAAAGACTGTGTACATAGAGATAGAAACAGAAGAAATGGAACATAATCTCAGAAGGAAAGCATTAGTATTGCATGAGACAGAAAAGGTCTCTTGCATAAGGCAGGATTTGAGCTGAAAATTGAAGGAAACTTGGGGAGTGAGGAGGCAAAGGTGAGGAAGGTGAGCATTTGAGAGATGGGGGTCAGGGCAAGAGAACAGATGCAGGAGATACAGTAGCGTGTGTATGTGTGTGTGTGTGTGTCTGTCTGTGTCTGTGTCTGTGTGTGTCTGTGTGTGTGATGAATAGCAAATTGACCAGAGCACCTAAATCCTACAATGTGTGGAGGTAAGTAAAGTCAAGGAAGACTGGAAAGGCAGGAAGGGGAAGGGTTGTAAAGGGTTTTGGAGGGCAAGTGAGTTCTCCATACATCTGCATTGCCAGAGACTGTGTTTCTTAACTGGCCACTTCTTAAACTTCCCCAAGATTCCCCTAGTATTTCTAAGAAAGGCTCCTAAGCACAGATGCTTTTTTGGCTGAGATACAGACACTTAATTGGTAGAAGAAGTATTCCTGTTTATTGAAAGCAACAGTGAGACCAAGACAAAAACTTTAATGTATAGAGCTATGACCATTGTTTGGCCAATCATCCATTTGGTATTAGAAAATTAAGAGATAATTCTATGACTGAAGTGAAGTGCATAAGGTCAATGTTATGACAACCATCATTCTTTCCTTCACAATGGAAGTTTCGTGTGTGTGTGTGTGTGTGTGTGTGTGTGTGTGTGTGTGTGTTGATTTAATGAATTCTTATCTCTTCTCTACTTGGCTGATTCTTCTTCATGTTTAAAAGGAAAATAAAAAAGACCATAATATCACCATTTTACTTAACTCTAGTAATATGCTACACTAAAATAGTTGATTAAATGCATAAGTAACAATGCCTCTGTAGTATGATAAATGATATCCTCATTACTGCCTGCCTCCATTTTCTCTAAACTATGGTCCTTTATCCTATCATATCCTAAAATTATGATCATAGCAGTAAAAACATTTCCCAAAAGATGAAGTCTGTCTGTCTGTCTCTCTCTCTCTCTCTCTCTTTTTTTCTCTCTCTCTCTCTCTCTCATACACACACAAACACACACACACACACACACACACACACACACACATTTTATAGATTGTGATTTGGTCAGAAAGTAAAGTCCAAACAAAAGGAAAATGTTCTAAAGAAAATAGGCACTTAAGGAAATGTATTTATGCATTAGTTTCATTATGTTTTTCTCCTTTTCTGCTATCAAGATCACAATGAAAATAAATTTTCCCTAGAAAAGTGGTAATATATTTGTCTTCCACAATCATGAAATAACTTTCTTTTAACTCAAGTGGTACAAGATATAAAAATTTAGTGTTATGATTTATTTTGGTAAAGAGAATAGCACATTCAATTATGAAAATATCCATTCTTATTTAGTAAATTGTTAAAATTGCACTGGTGCTAATGTTTTGAAGTAATGAAATTAGTATTTCAATTAATAGAGTGATTTTGAATTTCATTTTGTTCGAGTTCAAATGTAAAAAGTAAGAATAACAAAGAATGTTTTATTGGCAGATACCTCTAGGAGTCAGGTCTTGCTAGACTGTATGTGGGTGACAAGTTCTAAGGAGACAGGAATAAGAAGGTAAGGTCTTATAGAATGATGTGATATTCTTTGGCCCAAATTATACGCAACTGATATATAACAGAGAACAAGCAAAAGCAAAAACGTGTATACCATGGTTCAGATTACACAGTAAAATTAGAAACATAAGATCGTAGAATCATAGAGTCAGAGCTAGGAGAGATGCTAGAGGTCCTGAAGTATAACCACCTCTTCCAATAAGGAAACAGAAGCATAGAAAAGTGAAGTGACTTGGTTGCAGTCCCACAGTTTGTGTGTTTGAGGCAACATTTAAAGCTAGGTATTCCTAACTCCAAGGCCAGTACACTATCTACTACATCACATGAAAGCATAGCTCCAATGGTAGTCACCAAATTCAGTTTTGATAAGAAACATGAATAGCATGTTTTAGGTAGATGAAGGTTGTCATGAAAGTATTGTTCAGACTTTTACTCTCTTTAAGCACTATATGATCCAATCAAACTAGGCTGTTTGCCTTTCTTCACACATGACATTGCACCTGCTATCTCTACCTTTTGACTATTCTTCAAAACCAGGGGTGGGGAAACTGTGGCCTCAAGGTCACATGTGGCCCTCTAGGTCCTTACGTGTGGCCTTTTGACTCAGTCCAAGTTTTACAGAACAAATCCTTTTATTAAGGGGATTTATTTTGTGAAGTTTGGATTCAGTTAAAGGGCCTCACTTGAGGCCACAGGTTTCCCAACCCTGTCTAAGACTATTTTGCACATCTGAAATGCATTCTTCCCTCCTCTCAGCTTCTCAGAATTTCTCATTTCTGACAAACCTTAGCTTAAGAACTACCTCCTGTTTGAAGCTCTCCACAATGAGAACATCCTAATTCTCCAATTTTGTTCCAACTTAAATGTATACATGTTGTAATGTAAGCCTCTTGGGGGCAGTGAATATAACTGTCTTTTTCTTTTTATCTGCAGTGTCAAGCATAGTGTCTGACACATAATAGTTATTTAATAAATGCCTCTTTTTGATTGATTGAATGCAGCAGTGGAATTAAATGCTGGCAATCATGAATCAGTTCAATGATGATAGTCAAAAAAGGTCAAACAAAACAGGTTTACCTTTTTGCCTTACTTAATGAGGTTGAACATCTCATCTACATACTTTCCCCACATAATTTCCCAATGCTTCATCATCCGATACATGCCTTTCTTTTGACCATGATGACCTGGCATGTCTTCCCCTGGTTTGAACTTTGTCTTAACTAAATCGTTACTCAAATGAGATGATGTCATTTAGATATATTTCAAGGTTGATAATTTCACTTAACTTTTACAAAAATCTAAACATTAATACCTGAAACCACAGATTTTTTCAGTCAGTAAGCCTTTATATCAGCTATTTATTTATGACTTAATAAGAATATCACTCCAATTCTCCAAACTATGGATCAAAGTTTGATTAATGGGACAACCATGGAATGAAATATCCTACTGATACTATGAAAGTTAAGTCACGTTGATCTTTTTTTTTGACCTGGGGAGTGCTGTGTTATCATATTCTCATTCTCATTAATATTCATTCTCTCTGTCTCTGTCTCTCTGTCTCTCTGTCTCTGTCTCTGTCTCTCTGTGTCTTTGTGTCTCTGTCTCTGTCTCTGTCTCTCTCTCTCTCTCTCTCTCTCCTATACCAAATAAAAATAATTGAAAGGGCTCCTAAAATATGTTTTTCAAAGGTTATTTCTACTTGTGGATGTTTTAGGTACTAATATATGTTACCACACTGTCCAAGATCCAGATACACTGTTATGACTTGCTTGAGCTGTGTAAGAATATGATTGTTGAAACATTTATGGGAAATAACTTGGTTCTTTTTGGACATCAAAACATTATTAGTTTATTTAGTAATAAATCATCCTGTAAGTACCATCCAACTCTACATGCAATGCAATGGTCAGACTGGAAGCTATAATCTGAAAAATGGAAAACTGTTTCCTGGTATATACCTAGGCATAATTCAGCATTTCCTTATTCAGAAAGTCCTCTCAGATATGGAAATTCTTTCTGTTCATGACTTGAATTGCAAAAAGACTGCACATCCTTTTTTTTTTTTTGCTCTAGAATTTACTTTCAATAGATTTGCTTCTGAAGTTTGTGACTATAAGGAAACTCCTGTAGCCTCCAATTCTGCAGTAATAACATTCTCTTGACAAGAAAGGAAGGGAGGGTATTATTCTAAATGTTCCCTTTGAGGGAAAAATGAATCATTATCTCTTCGAAAAATTTAAACTAAAATGTCATTGTTGGAAATTTAAATTTTTTTGCCAGACTTTGATGAAAATAAATAATACTCCATTTTAAAAACATAAATCATTACCTCATTTTAAATCAAGCAAATTGAATAAGGGAAATTATTTTGCATCCAGAGCTTGTATTAGACAGAAAAAGCAACTAATCAGGCCTGTTGGCTCTTGCAAGTTGTGAAAGACATTTTGCCAATGTAGGAGTGTTCTGTCTTTCATTTAATGATTTCAATTAATTGCTTTGAAGCTTGACAACAAATAATCCCTTTATAGAGGAGTAGAATATATTTTTAATGACGTAGCAATACATTGTTAATGATTCTTAAAATTTTCCATGCCATAATTTTACTCAAGGTACTTTTCATATGGCCTCCTTCCCTCCATTTTCAGGCTCCCAATCCCCATTTAAGAAACCTTTTGAAATTATATCCTTGATGCCTACAAGAGTTACAGAGCTCAAGAGTTAATTTATAAGCAAGGATGACAAAAAATAAAGCTCTGTAAGTAATCAGAGTCTTTTAGTGTGTATTTAAATTTATAGCTATGCATTTGCTTATTCAAAGAACAGAATTTCTCAGGGGGAGGGAGCAGAATTAATATAACCATAAGATTTTTAATTTGTTTTCCAAGAGATTAAGAATAATACTCAGATTTCTTCTGATAATGACTTTATGCTAATTAATCATAGAGTCTGTATATCTAACTATGGGGATCAACATACATTGTCAGTCCTTCCTGAAAAATCAGCATATAATTTCAAAATCTATGAACTAGACAAAACTTTTTAGCACTTAAAGGAAGATGAAAACCAACTTCAAAAACACAGAAGAGGAAGAAAATATATTTATTATATGTTTTGAACTCTATTTAGTCTCTCAAAAAGCTTCCAAAAAGCAGATAATATTAAAGGAATTGGAGGAACCACTCCATTAATTTGTTTAAATGATTACTAGTTACAACCTTTTGGGGGGACACAAGGGTCCAGACATCTGATTTCTTTGGTATAGGGAACTACTGCTTTAAAAATAAAAAGCCCTTTCTACCAAACTAGACTGGCAACTACTCAATCATCCATGGTCTTGGAGAGTTGCCTAGGGCAGAATAACTTTCTAGTTATGACAGAAATGAGATTTGAAACCAAGTCTTTCTGACTCCAGGTCAATGTTCTTACTCTATACTAAGCTTATGCACTGTTAATAATGATTAGTAAAAAATAGAATTATATCCACAAGAAGTTAAGTGTTGCAAATGTGCAAGTGGGGCCAGTCTTCTTTGGAGCTCAAATGTTCTCCACTCTTCTGCCTATTATGTCTTCCTCACATTCTTTTTGATGGCAATATATTGGATTTTGACTCTAGCCTTTAGACCTCCATATAAACAATCAGTGAAAACAGGCCCTTAGATATGCTTGATCTAGCCCATACTTCTGGCCCTTTCCTGAGATATAACCTTCATATTCTGGTCAACTGTAAGTCTCTGGCTATAGAAGGACAACCAAGTCTGGTTCCAAACTCCAACTTTAGAAAGCCACATCAATGCACACTTATTAGAGAACTTTTATCCTAAAAACAATTCCTTGTTAAAAAAAATGGGGAGTGGAGCCAAGATGGCAGAGTAAAAGCAGAGACTTCCTTGAGTTCTCCCCCAAACCCCTCCAAATAACTGTAAAAATGCCTAATAAATTCTGTAGCTGCAGAAACTACAAAATGACATAGTAAAACAAATTTCCAGTCAGAGACAACCTGAAAGGTCTACAGGAATGATCTGTTGCACAAGTCTGAGGGAAGAATGAAGTCCAATGTGGGCCACAATGGCACTGACCAGGATGGAGAAGACCTTAGGAGACTGAATGACCAGTAACTGTGATGGTTTCCAGATTTCTCAACCCACAAATGCCAAAGACAACTTAAAAGGTCAGTAGGAAAGGTCTGTCAGAACCTGGGTGAGAGAGGAGCACAGTCTGGCCTCTGACCCAGGGTGGTCATAGCTACAACAGTAGCAGCAGTAGCTACTTCTGGAACTCTTGGCCCACATCCAGCAGCTGATCACAGGGGGATTCCAGGAATCTCTTTGCAAGTGTTAAGTCAGGATTCTCTTGTTTTGCTTGTGCTTAGATTTAGGTTGCAGTCCTGGGTGGAGGTCCTGGGGTGAGGAAAACCAACGTCATGCCAGAGCTTGTGGCAGAGGTGGAGAGAGAATGCTCCCCACAGTTCGAAGGCAAAAAAGAGTACATGGGGTCACTTACAGATCAGAGCACAATCAAGGAGAGGAGCAAACACCTCCTTTTAAATCATACCACCTTGGAATTGCTGAAAATTTACAGGTGCCTAGAAGTATCAGTGAAAACATACAAAACCCTTGAAGCTTGGGACAATTTGCCCTCCAACCCAGAAGCAACATCCTACCTTACCAAAGAGCTAAAAAGTCAAGTAATTGGCTGGAAAGATGAGCCAACAGTGGAAAAGAAATCAGACTATAGAATTTTACTTTGGTGACAAGGAAGTTAAAAACATAAAACCAGAAGAAGAAAAAAAAGTCAAAATTTCTACATCCAAAGAGTCCAAGAAAAATATTAATTGGTCACAGGCCATGGAAGAGCTCAAAAAGGATTTTGAAAATCAAGTGAGAGAAATAGAGGAAAAACTGGGAAGAGAAATAAGAGTGATGCAAGAAAGTCATGAAAAATGAGTCAACAGCTTACTAAAGGAAACCCCCCAAAAATGCTGAAGAAAATAACACCTTAAAAAACTAGACTAGCTCAAATGGCAAATGAGGTCCAACAAGTCAATGTGGAGAAGAATGTCTTGAAAAGCATAACTGGCCAAATGAAAAAAAAGTCCAAAAGCTCACTGAAGAAAATATTTCCTTAAAAATTAGAATGGAGCAAATGGGAGCTTTTTTAACTTTATGAGAAAAACAAGAAATTATAAAACAAAATCAAAAGAACAAAAAAAAAAGAGAGAGAAGACAATGCGAAATATCTCATTGGAAAAATAAATGACCTGGAAAATAGATGCAGGAAAGAATTTTACAATTATTGGACTACCTGAAGTCATGATAAAAAAAAAAAAGAGCCTAGACATCACATTTCAAGACATTATCAAGGAAAACTGCCCTGATATTCTAGAACCAGAGGGGAAAATAGAAAATGAAATAAACCACTGATCACCTCCTAAAAGTGATATTAAAAGGAAAATTCCCAGGAATATTGTAGCCAAATTCCAGAGTTCCCAGGTAAAAGGAAAAAATATTGTAATAGCCAGAAAGAAACAATTCAAATTTTGTAGAAACACAATCAAGATAAGACAAGATTTAACAACTTCTACATTAAGGGATCAAAGGACTTGGAATATGATATTCCGGAGGTCAAAGGAGCTAGGATTAAAACCAAGAATCACCTACCCAATAAAATTGAGTATAATCCTTCAGGGGTGGGAGGGGGGTAGAAATGGATATTCAATGAAATAGAGGACTTTCTTGATAAAAATACCAGAGCTGAATAGAAAATTTGACTTTCAAATACAAGAATCAAGAGAAGCATGGAAAAGTAAACAAGAAAGAGAAATCATAAGGGACATATTAAAATTGAAATGTTAACATTCCCATATGGAAAGATGATATTTATAATTCATGAGACCCTTTCAGTATTAGGGTAGTTGGAGGGGTAAATTGAATAGGAAGGAATGATATCAAAAAAAATAAAATTAAAGGGTAAGAGAGAAATATACTGGGAGAAGTAAAAAGGGAGAGGTAGACCAGTATAAATTATCTCACATAAAAGAAGCAAGAGAAAGCTTTTACATTGGAATGTAAGAGGGGGGAGGTGAGAGGGAATGAGTGAACCCCTCTCATTGTCTTACTCTCATTGGATTTGACTTGAGGAGGGAATAACATAAACACTCAATTGGGTATCTATCTCACCCTACAGGAAAGTGGGGGGGGGGGGAGGAAGGGGATAGGAGAGGTGAGGATGATAGAAGGGACAGCAAATGGGAGGAGGGGGTAATCAGAAACAAATACAGGGCCAAAGAAGAGAACAGAATAAATGGTGGCAGGATGGGATGGAGGGAAATATAGTTAGTCTTTCACAACATGACTCTGTTAGAAGTGTTTTGCATGACTGCACATGTATAACCTATATCTAATTGCTTGCTTTCTCAATGAGGGTGGCTGGGGAGGAGAATGTGGAACTCAATTTAAAAAAAAATGTTAAAAATGGTTTTTACGTGCAACAGGGAAATAAGACATGCAGCCAAAGGGGTATAGAAATCTATCTTGCCCTACAGGAAAATAGAAGGATAGGGGAAAAGAAAAGATGTGGGGGGGGGGGGTGATAGAAGGGAGGGCAGATTGGGGGAAGGGGTAACCAGACTACACATTGGGGTAGGGAGAGGGGGGAGATGGGGAGAAATTTTGGAACTCAAAATCTTGTGGAATGGATTGTTGAAAACTAAAAATAAATTAACAGAAATAAACTAAACTAAACTAAAAAAATAAAAGCAGTATCTTTGTAAGGACTTGTGTTAATTGGAATAAGAGAATGGAAGATGTCCAGATGAAGTCATAGCTATATCAAACTATTGAAGATTTTCAGTACCTCTAAAGTGATTATTAAAAAAAAAAACAATAAGTGAAGGTTTTTTTGGCAAAATTCCTAATAACACTTAGAAATATTAAAACCTCAGAGATTTGGATAGCGATAGGACACCTGCAATTTGGCAGCAGTGCCAGCCTTTGAAAAAATTGAAAAGTAAGCAGTTTGTCTCTGGCATCATCCTATCTTTCCTATCAAGTTTCCTATCTCCTCCCAACTGACCCTACACTCCTCTCAACTGCCAGACACAAAACATCTCTCCTATGTCCCATCCCCAAAGGGGTTTGCACCCTTCATTGTTCAATCAGTTCTATCTGACTCTTTGTGACCCCATTTGGGGTTTTCTTGACAAAGATGCTATGTCTTTCTCCAGCACATTTTATAGATGAGGAAACTGAGGCAAATAGAGTTAAGCGACAGGGTCACACAGTGGTAAGGGTCTGAGACCAAATGTAAACTCACTGCAGGCCCAGTACTCTATCTACTAAGTCAACTAGCTGCCCATTCACCAGAATCCCTGTTACCTAAGGTGTTAACTGATAAAGATTTAAGGAATTCATGTCCCAAGAATATTTGCATTTCAATAGTATACTCCAAAAAAAGAAAAAAAGACTAATAGAAGAAAAGAATGACTATCTAAACCTGGGTGTTTAAATGTTGCTCCTGTGGAAGTGAATAGAATGAACCTCCATATCTAGAAGTTAGTGGATGGCCTTCTGCCAACAAAACCTACTAAATATGCCTTTGACATGTGTATTTTCCTGGCTACTTCCTTAGAGATCTTCCCAGATGTTAGCATATACTTGAGACCTATACAAATTGCAGGAATATACTAGACCTAAAACAATATGTTTTATTGAATTGCTGGCTAGAATTGAACAAACATTTCACAATACTTTAAATTATTCAGTTTTCAACTGAGAACCTAAATAATGATGATGACTGTATCACTTCCATACCCCTCCCAACCAGAAAAGATTTCACTGAACAATTATGGCTCTTTTTGTACCTCTTATTGCATTAAATCCAATCTGTCCTAGAATATTTTATTCACTTGAGTTATCTCTCTCTTCTACCCACCTGTTATATGCTCACTAAATCATAAGCTCATTTAGGGCAGGACCTCACCAATCTTTCTGTCTTTTATAGAGTTTAGCATTATGACTTTCAAGTGGTTGTTCACCAAACATTTTTTAAATGGAATTTAATTCATTACTAGTTAATTGGGAAGCTAAAGCTGGAGCCTTGTATGTTGTCCTCAATATGGTAGGGACATCTGTTATGAAACAATGGGAGAAAAGAATGAAAAAAGGAATGAAATTAGTTTCTACATTAATACCCACACCATGTGTGTCAGTTGATCCCTTTACCAAATATTAGTTATAATAGAGATAGTGCCCAGAGTAGGTATGGCTTTGAGTCCACTGGCTTATACTTGATTGACACATACCAAATTTGTTTTTTCCCTAAGAGACTGGAGGGAAGGGGAAAACTCATATATCTAATAGAAAAATCAAATAGTCAATGAAAAAATTTTAAAGGTTACAGGTTATAGACTAGAAATAATTGTCTGGTTACAAATAGTGAATTTCTATACCTAATACTCTGTCTTTGCTTTCCAAGTTCTCTTAGTATACTGCCTTATAGATATGCAATGAGCCAGAGACAGACAGACAGACAAGACAGAAAACAAAGTGGGCGCAGGGGGAGTTAGGAGAGAGGTTAGAAAGAACAATCCAAACAGTGTAGGTTTGGGTTGTAGTAAGAAAAAGACACTGTGCTGTAACTTTTTTGATACAATGACATTTTAGAATAAGCTTATGGTTTTTGTTTTTTGTTTTTTTGTTAAATGCATAGTCCATCAAACTCCTAGGTTTTGTCTTTCTTTTCCCCAATTTTTAAGTAAGAACAATCAAAAGAAAAAATCCACCCTGTCTTGGACCCCAGAGGTCTGCTTGACTCTAAGTCCAGGGTCCTGTAAAAATGGGTTTAAAAAATCACCAACAGGGTGGAGGCAAGATGGTAGAGTAGAAATAGGACTTCCCTAGAGCTCCTGCTTCCAGCTCCTCCAATACATGTAAAAAATTACTCCAAACAAATTTCAGAAAAGGAGTTGATAGCCTGACTGAAGAAAATAACATCTTAAAAAATAGATAAACTCAAATGGCAAAAGAGGCTCCAAAAGCCAATGAGGAGAAAAATGCCTTAAAAAGTTGAATTTTCCAGATGGAAAAGGAATTTGAAAAACTCACTAAAGAGAATAATTCCTTCAAAATTAGATTGGAGCAAATGGAAGCTAATGACTATAATGATACTACAAAACAGATACAAACAAATGAAAGAATAGAAGGCAATGTGAAATATCTCATCAGAAAGGCCACTGACCTGGAAAATAGATCCAAGGAAGATAATTTAAAAATTATTGCACTACCTGAAAGCCATGATCAAAAAAAGAGCTTAGACACCATCTTTCAAGAAATTATAAAGCAAAACTTCCCTGATATTCTAGAACCAAAGGTCAAGATAGAAATTGAAAGAATTCACCAACTGCCTCTTGAAAAACATTCCAAAAGGAAAACTCCTAGGAATACTATAGCCAAATTCCAGAGTTCCCATGTCAAGGAGAAAATATTGCAAGCAGTCAGGAAGAAACAATTTGAATATTGTGGAAACACAATCAGGATAACACAAGACCTAGCAGCTTCTACATTAAGGATTGAAGGGCTCGGAAGATGATATTCCAGAGGTCAAAGGAGCTAGGATCAAAACCCATAATCACCTACCCAGCAAAACTGAGTATAATGCTTCAGGGGAAAATATGGTCATTCAATAAAATAGATGATTTTCAAGCATTCTTAATGAAAAAAACAGAACTGAACAGAAAAT
>CM053580.1:305097886-305117691 GCA_028627135.1 Pseudochirops cupreus
TATAGGTATACATATGTGTAGATGTGTATAAATATATATGTAAGTGTGTGCATATGTATGTACATGTATACATAGACAGAGGGGCACAGGACAAGTTGAATAGGAAGGGATGATATCTAAAAAGTAAAATTAAGAGGTGAGAGAGGAATATATTGGGAGAAGGAGAAAGGGAGAGATAGATTAGCATAAATTATCTTATATAAAAGAGGCAAGAGAAAACTGTTACAATGGAAGAGAAGGACAGGAAGAACTGGGACAAACTTACTCTCATTGAATTTGGCTTAAGAAAGGAATAACATACACACTCAATTGGGTATCTCACCCTATAGGAAAATAGGGGGAAGGCAATAAGAGGGGGGATGATAGAAGGGAGGGCAGATTGGGTGAGAGGGTAGTTAGAAGCAAACACTTTTGAAAAGGGACAGCATCAAAGGGGAAAATAGAATAAGTGAGGGGTAGGATAGGATGGAGGGAAATATAGTTAGTCTTTCACAATATACCTACTATGAAAATGTTTTGTGTAATTACACATGTGCAACCTATATTGAATTGCTTATCTTCCCAGTGGGGGTGTGTGAGGAGGGAAGACAGGAAAGAATCTGGAACTCAAAGTTTTAAAAATAAATTTGTATTTTAAAAAATTATGTTTTGTTTTGTTTTGTTTTTTTACATGCAACTGGGAAATAAGATATAAAGGCACTGGGGTATAGAAATCCATCTTGCCTTATTAGAAAGTTGGTGGGCAGGGAGGTATGGGGGAAGATATAAGAGAGAACAGAATGGGGAAAGGGGTATTCAGTAGGCTAGCTATTTTGGCGTGGGTGTAAGGGAAAGATGGGGAGAAAAATTTGTAACTCAGAATCTTTTGGAAATGAATGTTGCAAACTAAAAATAAATAAATAAATTGAAAAAGAAAAGGAAAAAAAAATCACCAACTATAAATTATCACAGTACCCTCTCCTTGCTTTGGCTTTGAAGACCTGTGCCAGTGTATGTTCAAAATATTCCAGCAGTCCCTATCACAAATGAAAATCTTCTTTGGTTCTGCAGCTCTCAGCACTGATAAAAATTCCCTGCAAATAGTTCCTGTCCTATATTATAGCTGCTTTAAACCATCTGGCAGCTGATTTGAGACCCCCCAAACCTTCCTTAGCTTCCCCTTGCACCTCAGAATGCAATGAGAGCATGAGTTCAGCAGCTCAGTCTAAAAAAAAAAAAAACCATAAATGGAAGCCTTAACTTAACTGAAAATAGACACCCAGATATTATATAACCTGACAACTAAGTGTCTTTCCCTTTTACCTTTTAAGACATGATTCCTCTAATTCAGAATCTAAAGTGCATACATCAGCAAGACACTAGCGAGAAGTCAAAATTGTTCTAACTCATCCATTATCCAATGTAGCTTCAGTTTCTAATTTTATTTATCCCTTAACTTTCATAATACAAGACTATATCTTGTAAAACTGGCTGGCTGCTATTACTACTGATAACATTTTAAAAGGGTTATGCATCTGGCAACCAACTGAATTTACATCAGGGTGTTACTTTTGATGCCTAACAATGACACAGGTAGAATTTTGTCTTCTGAAATATTTCAAATTTGTTAAAAACATTTTGACATTATTTAAAACAGAGTTGAAAGATGATATAGTTGGAAGTGATTAAAGAATCAGAATTTTTCCCTTCAATACTGATTTAACCACTTTTGACATTGTACTAAGCATTCCATTTCCCTTTTGTCTGGGTTTAATTTCATTCCTCTTCTGAACTGAAATTTTTGTTGTTTTTCAGTCATTTTCAGTTGTGTGCAACTCTTAGAGACCCTCTGGTAAAGATATGAGAATGGTTTGCCATTTCCTTCTGCAGCTCATTTTTACAGATGAGGAAAATATGGTTAAGTGACTTGTTCACACAGTAAGTGTCTGAGGCTGGATTTGAACTCAGGTCTTCCTTACTCCAGGCCTGGCACTCTATACACAATGTCACCTAGCTGCCTCTCTGAAATTCCTTCCTGGAAAGCAGCTACTGTTTGCCTTCTTAGAATGTAAACTCTTTACTAATAGTGATTGTTTCATTCTCTGTTATATCCCTTAGAGCTTAGCATAGTTCCTGACACATAATAGATTCTTTAAAATGCTTGTTAATTGATTGATTAGTTGATTTGCCCCACTTCCACTTACCACCTTTAAATCAACCCTAAAATCTTCCCTTGACAGATACACCAATACAAGTTCAAAAATCATGTGAAAATTTGAGATATTCCTTCAAGTATTAAAGTAAAGACAAAACACAAGGGGGAGGGAACCTTTCATGTGAAATATTCAGTTCAATGAAATAGATGTTTTAAGTTGAATTATGTATATCACACATATATAAGATTCTTTTCTATTAAATTAAAAATCGGTTAAGGGAACCATAAAAGGCGAGATCAATTCCTTTAGGAAATGGACTTAGAACTTCATTTAAAAGAAATAGATGCAAAAAAAGTTCACCCCATTTTAATGTTTAGTCCTGATTGTCATATGTAAATCTTGTGAAATTTAACTATCATGATAATTTGAAAAATGTTTTCAATATATGAGTTCATTTTATATATTATAAAGCAAAACAGGAGAAATTTAGAGGAAGAAGGGGACATAGAAATATTCTAGTCCAATGTTTGCATTTCCCAAATGAGCAAATTTTACCAGAAAGGTAAAGTATCTTACTTAGAGTCAGAGTGAGAGAGTTGTTGCAAGAGCATAGACAAGCACCTAGGTTTTGAACTTCTATTACTCTTTTCACTAACTAGAACATACATCATAAACCACAGTGAAAGATTTCCTCTTCCTTTTTTTTTTTACTTTTTTAATTGTAGTTGATTTTTAAGGTTTGATTTAACTTTATAGAACTGAATTTCATCCTCTCATTTTTTACAGTTTTGATGCTTATATAGAATGAGGATCTCAATCTAATTATAAGGATATAAAAACTTGGATTTTATTGGATATTAAAATATTACTAACAATTATACTTATAATTTTACTGTTAAAGGGATTATCCCAAAGAGAAAACTCCTTCTACCAATGCAAACCAAAACAGTAAAATTCATGCTTTTAATTTTGCAGGCTAATGTCAAGAATCAAACATTCATAGATTCCAACAGTCTGACAGTCTTTTTAATGGTGTGAAATCTGACTTATACCTCCAGTACCAGACTGAAACCAATCACTTGAATTAATCAATCACCCCCTAACCACCAAATAAAATGTTTTCAATTTGCATTCTCCTCAAACTCTTACCCAGATTTCTTATTGCTAGCTGCTCTTTCTTTTTTGAGATTCTCCCCTCCTCCCTTGTCTTCCGTTATTTCTTTCTGTTACTTCTCAGTCATGTGGGACAAACAGCTAATTTTCTTTCTTCACCTCTGTAACTGTGTCCATTTCTCAAAGTTTTGTCTTTGTCTTTTTTGGTCTGTTATTCTGCATATGTGCTCTGAGAGATCTCAACAATTCCAATGTTTTGTCTCTCATCACCAGTCAGATACCTCAAAGATTTCTCCCTGGGGCAATAGATAGTCTCAGGTAGAGGAAAGAGTGCTAGTTTTGTAATTAAAAGATCTGGGTTAAAAAACCCAGCTCCTGCATTTGCTACTTGTGTGACCATGGCCAACCTACACTATTAATCTGGGATACAAATGTCTCATCCTGTCTATAAAATGAGGGCGATGGACTAGTTTTAGATGGTTTCTGAGGTCCTTTCCAGCTCTAAATATATGGTCCTTAGCACAGTCCCTGTGATTAACTGAATACTTAGGAAAAGCTGACTCTGAGGTGGTGCATGGGAAAGAGTGCCAAGCCTGGGGTAAGGAAGACCTGAGTTCAAATCCAGCCTCAGACACTTACTTGCTGTATGACCCTGGGCAAGTGATTTAACTATGATTTCCCTCAGTTTCGTCATCTGTAAAATGGAGATAATAATAGCACCTGCCCCTCAAGGTTATATCCAGTATCTTTACCAAGAAAAGTCTAAATGGGATCACGAAGAGTCAGATACCCCGGAACAATGAGATCCTTCCATTACTAAGATTCTATGACTTTAAAACAAATGAATACTCTCAAAGATTTTTATAAGACTTTAAGTCTTCTAATTAGACTTACCTGTTAGATATTGTTCTTACTAATCTTTAACAATCTCACCCAATCCATCTTTTCTTCCTGTCTTCTCTATATCACAGATTTCTTATTCTGGCAATCTCAGAATCATGTCAAATTACTTCAAATTCTTGGTCGTATCCATCCAAATTTGCATTTCATTGCCACATATCTAAGTCAAGCCCTTAGCACTTAATACCTGAATGATTACAAGTCTTCTATTCTCCCCATTTCTAGTTCCCCTCTTGCCACCACATCCTAAACCCCACTGCCAGATTAATTTTCCTAATATGCTTCTTTGATCCTACCACTTATATTTCCAAACAGTCTTAGGCTTAAATAGAAATCACTGTTTATTTGGAAAGATTATCTGAGTTCAAATCCTGCCTTAGAACTTTACCCACTATGTGATCTAGGGCAGCGGTTCTCAACCCGTGGGTTGAGACTCTTTTGGGGTTCAAATGGGGTCAACTAAGACCATTGGAAAACACATATTTCTTATGGTCTTAGGAACCTCCTCCATCTCTCTCCAGGCAGGTCCACCCACATGCAGACATGCCCACATATGAGTATTAAAGGTTGTAGCATTAGAAAGGTTGAGACCCACTGATCTAGCGCAAGATAAGCCTTTCACCCTCAGATTCCTCATCTGTGAAATGAGGACAATAATCAGACAAACTACAATGAGCTGTTCTAAGGATCAAATGAAAAAAACATGTGTAAAGAGTTTTGCAAACCTCAAACATGTATATAAATGCTAGCTATTGTTATTATTATCTATAAAAGGAAGATTTTCCATTTTTAAATCAATCTTTTATGTGGTATAAAACAAATTAAATGAATGGAATCACAAAAATAAAGAAAATAATTTGATAAGAAATGCTGTCAGTGTACATGGCATAAGTAAACTGTCTAAAGCATAGATCTGCTTTGCCATTAATACTAGAATTTATTAACCTAAAACTCAGGGTATTTAATATGATATTTTAGATGACTTTCCTAAATTCCAACTACTACTTAATTGTGTGGCTAGTCACCCTTTCTGGGCCTAGGTTTTCTCATCTGTAAAATAAAGGAATTGAACTAGGAAAGAAATGAAGGACGAGAAAGCTTCCTATTTGGGGTAGGGGGTGCCAGTTAGGAAGAAAGGATCTTAACATAGAAGACAGGATTCCCAGGTTCTAGTCTAGGTTCTCCAAGAAGTGTCTCTATGACTTCAAAGAATCCCATTTGTAGCTCCAAATACTATGGTCCTAAAGAAGACATTTTTCTCTTTTGCTTGACTATATTACAAGAATCTTGTTTTCCTTTGCCACTCCCATGCCCAAATTGGAGATGAGAGGTAGAAAAAAATAAATGTTTGTTCATTGAAAAAAAATGAACAATTGAGGAATTGAAACAAACAATTTTATGCTGCTTTATACCATTTTTCTTAAAGGGAAGAGTTGTATTCACAGCTTTAAATTTTAAAGAATTCATCCCCTTTCTGGGAAGCAGACCAAAGATGGTGGCATAGAAGCAGGAAAACTCCATAGCTCCCACATAGCCACCTCAAACACCCATAAAATATGACTCTAAACAAATTTTAGGCCTCCAGAATTCATAAAGGTACAGAGAAACACATCTCCCACTGAAGGCAGCTCTGCAGGTGGGATATGAAATGCTCATCACAGCATGCTAGGAGCCAAAACCAGCCCGGCCTGAAAACCACATCTTGGCCTGGGGTTGGCCAGGACAAGCTGCAGCTGGAACCTTCAGGAAAGTGGATCAGCGGCAGCTGTGGGAGTTTCCAGAATTATCAAGTCATAAGAAACAAGGACAAAGTGAAAGGTCAGTGGAACTCAGCTAAATTTGGGGGAGAAAAGCCATCCAGCCGAACTGCCTCCAGGGCAAGGAAGCCGTGGAAGTGGCAGCTGCAGCTGCCGCCACATGGCTGCTTCAGAGTTCACGACCTGAAGATTGCTGGGGGGGGCCAAATGATCACTCAGAGGCTGAGTGTTCTTGCCTTAACCTACATGGATCAGGATCATGGTATTGTGTGATGGTCCTGAGGTGTGTTTTCAGTGAACTAAAGCTGGTGGGGGCTGCAGCAGCCTCCTAATAGCTCGAGCAGCTGCAAAAACCCCAGCGATTTGGGACAGAGCTTACCCCTCTAAAAGAAGAGTTTCACAGAGCTAAAAAGTCAAGTAATTGACTGGCAACATGAGCAGGCAAAGGAAGCAAAGTAAGAACAGCAATCCAACTTTAGAATCCTTTTTTGGGGACAACAAGGATCAAAGCATGGAATGGGAGGAAGACAGCACAGTCAGAACTCCCACACTAAAAGCCTCTAAGAAAAATATAGACTGGTTACAAGCCAAAGACCAGCTTAAGAAGGATTTTGCAAACCAAATAAGAGAAGTGGAGGAAAAATTAGAAAGAGAAATGGGAATGATGCAAGAAAATCATGAAAAGAGAGTCAACAACCTGATTGAAGAAAATAACACCTAAAAAAATAGATTAACTCAAATGGCAAAAGAGGCCCAAAAAGCCAATGAGGAGAAGAACACCTTAAAAAGTCGAATTTGCCAGATGGAAAAAGAATCTCAAAAGTTTTCTGAAGAGAATAATTCCTTCAGAATTAGAGTGGAGCAAATGGAAGCAAATGACTAGGAGAAATCAAGATACTATTAAACAGATCCAAACAAATGAAAAAATAGAAGGCAATGTGAAATATCTCCTTGAATAAAACCACTGACCTGGAAAATAGATCCAGGAGAGACAAGTTAAAGAATTCATCCTCTTTGAAAGCCATATAAGTGTCTGTCTCTCTCTGTCTCTCTCTCTGTGTATCTCGCTTTCTCTGTCTCTCTTTCTTTCAGGATGGTAAGGATACTTGCTTAACTTTTCTCCTGGTGTCTCAATTTTTATCTCAGTTTCAAAAGTAGTTTACTACAATGGGGTAATGACAGGCACTTTCATTCAACTCAATAAATACTTACTAAGCACTTATCACCTATCAGTCACTGTGCTTATTTTCTGGAAATATAAAAAGAACAAAAGCGACATTCCTACCCTCCCTTACCTGAGAGAAAGGAAGGGAAAAGGAGACTTGATACAGTACAAGTAGGTAAATAAATGCAAAGTATTTTAAGGAGGGGAAGAAAATAACTCTAATATCTGAGATGGATCAGGGAAGATTTGTGGGAGAGGTAGCACCTGACCAAGGAAGACCTAATAGGACAGTTCCTCTGGAGTAAAGTAGGCAAAAGTGAGAAAAAAAAAATGGGTCTGAAAAGAGAACCTGAAGCCAAATGACAGTGGGCTTTAAGTGGGAGATTTTCCCCTATTTTATCTGAATTAAGGTAAAAAATCTTTTAGAAGGCTTTTCAATGTGCCCTTTTATTTTTTATTTTGTATTTAAGTTTTAGTCTTGAAGTTTATAGTATATTTCATTTTCTTTTCTTGTTGTCTATTTAAGTTTTAGTATTTTTTTAAACCTTTCAAAAAGCTCTCCTAGTCCAAAAATGCTATTAGTGAACTCAGGGCCATCTTCATCTATACTTCCCTGTCCAATCAAATCCAATCCAAAGTTCCCATGAGCCTGGCCTGTCTCTATAAAGTTGTTTTCATAGGAATCAAAATTTCATAGAAATCAAAACTTGTACTAACTTTCAAACCACAACTTCTAGTTCAAATCTAAAGTACACTAAAAATTGCAGCTCTGCTACTCACAGATCACTACAACGAGGTTCCACTGAGATATATAGCCTCAACTAACAGATTCAGTTCAGAAGTTTTATTGGCAGTTCATTGCCAAAGGCATACGAAAATAGAGTGGGCATGTATACCCAGAGATAAATGAAAAATGGAGACAACCTAAATTATTCAAGGAAAATAAAACCAATTTTAATGTGCTGAAGATATTTCAGTTATGTTTATTTTTGCTATTTTTTTTCTTCTAATCCTTCAATTCTCCACTTGATTTGGCACGTGGTTCAAAGGAAAGTGTCGTACAGTTAGGCAACATGTTGCAATAGAAAGGTCACTGGATTTGTTGTCTGAGGATACAGGTTCAAATCCTGCCTTTTCCTTTTACTAGCTGTATAACCTTGGACAAGTCCCTGAAGCTCTATGAGCTTTAGTTTACCAATAAAATCAGACAGTAGACTAAGAGACCTCTAAGGTCTCTTCCAGTTCTGTATTTATGATGTTATGTTCAAATATGTAAACATATCCTAGCTATGTCACAAAGTACTATAACACTGCAAAAATTCACACAAAAAGTCACTCACACGGTTTAAACCCACAAAATGGTCAGAAATTTCTCACTCTGTATGTCAACAGTTCCTATGCTCATCTGCAATATTAGTGTCGCTGAAAAAAATGACCACAAATATAGTTAAAATGGGAATAAATGAGTTTTCCTTAATGAAGTCTTCATTAACAGAGTAATGGGTTATTATTTTCTTATAAGACCATCAACTCCTAAGCTTCGTAGCTATGACCCCATCTTGTCTGGTACTTTTGTCACCTGGTATCTATTAACATATTGGTTTGTTTGAAAAAAGTGACCACTAAAAACAATCCCACTATAGTTTTAGGCCACATTTTATTTGTATAATGTTATTTTCATGTGGCAAGCCTATTTATTCTTGTAAAGGGGTGAATCAGGAGATTATTTTAGATGTTTTACATAGTCAGGGTTCAATTTACATTGACTGCTTTGGATAATCCTGATAAAAGAAAAAATATTTTATCTATAAATCCAGATGCCTAAAGTAGTAGTAAGATTTTCAAATGTCTAAAAAAATTAAAATATCTGCAAAGTTAAGGGAAGAGTCATTTTGTTTTGTTTACTGTACAAAATCACATTTATTCATACAGGAACCAAATGCCAAAATTTTTGGCCTCATTCTCTGGAATGACCTGTATTTTCAGGAGATCTTCCAGGGTCTCGGAACCCTCCTTCCAATAGTAATTTGTTTTGCCCCTTACAAACCCATTCAGGATGCGCAGAGGGCTGAAAAGGAATGAACATTTTTCTTCCCACACCATGCATCTGTAGAACACTTTTGAGAAGAATTAGCTCTTACTTGAAGTACTTTGGAGTGCTTTTTTTTTTCCCCGAGCCAATTGAAGGCTTTCTCCATTAACCTTAGTGATACTTTTAGATTTGAAAAGTCTTAGCTGATTCAAATGTCTATAATCACTACTTTTACATTCCATGAATATCCCCTCTAAGTGATCACAAAAAATAATAACAGTAAAAATAATTCTGGTGCTTCTTTTATCTGGCATCCCATCCAAAGCAGGGGTTATTAATTTGGAGATTTTCACCATGAATTCAAAATATATTTGCAGTGGATAAGACTACTCTCAAGTTTTATTTTGTTTTACTTTTAACGATGTGATCTGAACACTTAAAATGATATCTTTCAAGTTTCCATTAATTTCTGTCTCCACTTCTGTGCTGTGTTTGAAAAATGGTTTCTTGCTGCAGATCCAATATTATATAGGTCTGTGTGTACAACATTTATATTAGGCCATTAAGAAAAATGTAATGTCTATATCTTTGGTAGGTCCATTTTAACTATCCATACTAGATTCTGAGACTATAAAGGGGAAAAATGCAACAGTTCTTGCCCTCAGAAAGCTTACTTTGGGTGAAGAAGAAAGAAAGACAAATTAACCAATGAAGATTAGTCCTTATTCCAGCAGACCTGGTCCTATGACATTCTAGAATTCTAGGAGTGTTAGGCTAAAATAATGCCCTCAATGAAGGGTAGGCACTGCCTACTGAAGATTAAAAAAAACAGCCTACCAAAATAAAAACGGTAATTGAAGAAAGAAATAATTTTGCTTTAAATATTCCCAAATTCTCAATGTTTTCATATAATTTTTTTTTAAGTATAAATAAGGGGAAAGAGATTTTTATTACATATTTTACATAGGTCTTGAGAAATAAAATATGCCATTTTCCCTTGTGAAAGAGATTAAAGTGATCCCATAATTCTGTGAAATGGGAAACACAGACAGACAAATCAAACAAAGCACACCTCCTTGGCGTTTTTTTACAACTCTATATAGAAGTAACTTAACTAATAGAGGACACCTAGTGGTATTAAACAGAAGCTACTTTTTTTCTCACTAAATTTGCTAATGATTGGTGAAAAATAAAGTTGTTATGCGTAACAATAAACAATGAATGATAATAATAATAATGACTAAGAGTAGGCAAATGAGTCTACAATCTTAGAGAATGAAAAACAGAGTCATGAAATTACTAAGGTTATACAGAACAACATATTATTTGAAAGTAAAATAAATGTAAGTCAAACTGAGTTAATCAGGATAGAAAAGGAAGAGGGTAAGAAAATAATGAAGTCAATAATCCATAATAGAAATGAATGTTAAATCAATTTAGAATCACATTTGGAAGGGAGTAAAGACCATAGCTTTCTAGGCACAGTTGAGATCATAGAGTCAAGGGCTAGCTAAATTCTATGCAAGAAATAGGAGGGGGGAAAAAAGAAGAAAAAAAAATCTTGACAAGAACAAAGGGTACGATTAGGATAAAGACAAGAAATACTAGACTTGGGAATTTCAATTTGAAATAATAAGTTATGGGGAGCCATAGTAAATCCCTGAAGATGAAATGATGTGATGAAAATGTTTGTTTTTTAATATAATTTAAAGATAATTATTGACAGGGGGTTTAGAATGTGTTGTTCTCATCAAAATCAATTAGAAGACATGGAAAACAAAGTTTAAGAGAGATTGACATATGACATAACAACATAAGTTACTTTATATAGAATTTTGAAAATACTAATTACTCCAAAAATTTCAAGGGCACCAGGATTTGGCAAAAATAACCCCATCTAAGGCATATAAGAAAACAAATTTCTCTAAGGAGGTAGTATAGTATATTACAAGTTATGTCACATTAGTCATGCTAGTGATAAAGACATTGTTCATTTGAAATTTCAATAAAACTGGGCCGAGGTCAGACTATTAGTCTAACTAATCCTCTTTCCAACCTCATAATCTGTCTTGCAAATGATGGATGATGCTATGCCCAAAGAAGAGGAAGGAAATAAGAAATGGAGAGGAGCATTCAACATGACAATAAAAAAGAATTTTTTGATTATATTCCTTAATAACAAGTACTTATTATGGCAGTACAGTTCTGTAGCCTTTTATTTCAAACAAAATTAATTATGCAATGTTTCATCTCTTTCCATGGTAGTAACATTTATAAATGTCTGAAAACATCACAAAGGAATATTTCTCTTTCCACTCACTGTCTCTAAATACTCTTAAAATTTCAATAAAGGTCAGTTCATTAGAATGAACAAGATAAAAAATATATATATACCTGAAGGTTTCCTTGAATTCATCACCTTTCTAGGATGAAAAATCACATTTTGGTAATCCATTAATCTAGTCTACCCCTTTTGAATGGCATATAAATGTGACAAGCTGACCATAATACTGAATTAATAATGCAAGGTTTATTCCTTACTCATCTTTAGCAGTTACCACATAAAATGAATTCTCACTTCCTTAGCTGGAAAACTATAGACTAATGCTTATCTTCTAAGTTTTCCTTCAAAAACTTGGGAAATTAAGGAGAATTTTTTTTTAATTTTTAATGCAGAATATCAGGGAAGAAATGGTTTTCAGGTGAAAATTAATGGGGGGGGGGGAGCCAGTAATTCTCAATCATTTTGTATATGGATACTGCCTTTTTTCTCTTCAAAGCCCAAGAATTTCACAGGACTTCAGAGAGTCATTGTACTATTGTTTAAGAAAACACATGATAATATTTTTAATTCCCATCTATTCAATAAACTAGTCAACAAACATTTATTAGGTGCCTATTGTGTGTGAGGAACTGCTGAGGATAAATAGAAATGTAAAAGTCCTTAACTTGCAAGGAACTCACAGTTTTAATGGGGGAGACAACATGCAAAGAGCTATACACAAATTGTAAACCGGATAAATTAGAGAGAATCCAAAGAGAGAAGGCTTGAGAACTAAGAGGGTTATAGAAAGGTTTCCTGCCACAGGGAAAAAAACCAGGGAAGGGGGGGAGGCAGAGGTGAAGAAGGAGAGGATTCTAGGCATAAAGAAGAGCCAATGCTATACAAACTGATGCTAAGTGAGAAGAGCAGAACCAGGAGAAACTTGTACACAATCACAGACACATCGTATGTGTGACGACCAACCTTAATAAACTGGACTCTTCTCAGCAACACAAGGTTATAAGACATCTCTAAAAGTCTCAGGATGGAAGGAGATATCTACATTCAGAGAAAGATCTAGAAAGACCAGAGTTTAAATGGAGACAGAAGCAATCTACACGCTATCCTTCTTTTTCATGTTTGGTTTTCTTCCTTTTTTCCCCATTGTTCACTCCATTGGTTACAGCCCTTCTATACAACCAGACTAATGTCCAGTGTGAAAGTACTTGCAGATCCTGTACTTGACTGCACACCGCCATGGGGGGGAGGGTGGGGAGGAAGGGGAGGGGAGAAAAATTGAAACTCAAGGGATTGTAGAACTGAATCTTGTAAACTAAAAGTAAATAAACAAGTCGATGATTAATTTAAAAAAAAAAAGAATAGCCAATGAAAATGCCCAGAATCTGAATCTGATTTTTTTTGTGAATCAAAATAGCACCTATATATATTGTAGGAAATGTAAGTCAGACATAGGTGCGACATTATTTATTCTATCCATACAGGGGAAGGTTTTTTTTTTTTTTTACTCTGTCGGGTTAAATATTTTGTTGGAGATAAATAAAGATAGTGTTGCCTGATGGGTTCAAGTCTCTTCCCTGGTTATTTGATCCTGGGCAAGTCACTCAAGCTGTCAGTATTTCTAGGCAACTCCTTAAGACTCTTTATTTCAAAGAAGGAACCCTTTACATTTGTAGAAGGAGTTTCCTCACTGAGAGTTCTCACCAGGGAAATCCCAGGACTAGTCCAAAAACAGAATAAAGATCAATGCTTAGTGTGCATATGGATCTGTAGACCCCTTTCAAAATTCTCTCGTGCCTCCCCTATTTGAGACCCGTATGCATTCATTCAACAAATATTTATTAAGCAATCACTGTGCTAGGCAGTCGACAAAACAAAACAAAACAAAAGGCAGTCACTATTATCAAGAATCTTGCATTCTACTGCAAGAAGAAAAAAAACACTGAGAGGGGAAAATTAAACACAAAATATATGCAAAGAGTTTTTCAAAGGATGTGCAGTGTATGTGTAGGGGTATGGGTATCTAGGTATACGGGATCTAGGTATATGTGTATGTGTGTGGGAATCAAGAGAGACTTCCTATATTAGGGAACTTCTTATATTAGCTGAGCTTTAAAAGTAATTAAGGAGAAGTGTGTAAGGAAGAGATGAATGTGTAAAGAAAGACAAAGTAAGGAGAGAGTGTATTCTAGGCAAGGAGAGGAAAGCCTCTTCAAAAACATGGAGAGAGACAATGGAATATCAGGTGCAGCTAAGCAGGCTGGTTGGTGGAATCAAAGAGTGTGGGAAGTAGAACAATGTGCAATAAACCTGCAAAGTCAGACTGAGCCAGATTATGAAAGATATTCTAAGACAATCAAAGGCATTTCTATTCTATCCTAGAGGCAAGAGGGAGCCACTGCAGCTTCAGAAGCAGGGGCATGATGAGGTCAGACCTGTGCTTTAGGAACATCAATGGAGGATAGACTAGAGAAAGGAGAGATTAGAGGCTGGGAGACTAATTAGGATGCTATTATAGTAATCCATTGAGGGAATGGGGCAGATGTGAGATATACTGTATTGTGGAGGTAAAAATCTTTATTGCCATCTGATTGGATTTGGAGGATAAGGAAGTTAACAAGTTAAAGATGATGGCAAGGCAAATAAGCTCAGAGGCACAGAAGGATGGTGGCACTTTGAACTCAAATATGAAAATCAGAAAGAGGGATCCTGCTCAGATGATGGAAGGAGATAGATAGAGAGATAGATAGATAGATAGATAGAGATAGAGATAGATATCTTCTTGCTACTTATTAACTTAATTACTGTGTTATTAGCAACTGAATGTCCTAATTATGTACTTCATATCTATTTCTATGGAGATATACATAGATACAGAAATCAATTCACACATATGTATACATGTACACATATGGCAATATATTGAATTTTAGTAATAATCTCATATGAAATGAAGATGCTGATGCCATAACCTAGCTAAATTGCTTGGAAAATTGCACATTTTCTCCTCAAAATTCTGTTTTTTCTTTTGTTAAGTTGAACAAAAACAAAACAAAACAAAAAAATCATGTCACTTAAAATGAAAATACTGTATGATAAAGAAGGCAGCTGCATTCCTTGGTAATGATTCATTTTAATAGGAAACAGCTTCCAGACTTCACACATTACATCTTCAAACTTGCTGAATTTAGCTTTAACCAGCTTTGTATTAAACATTTGAATTCTAGATATATACATCCCTTCCATATCCTCACAGATAAGTTTTGAATCCAATGCCCTGGATTCATGTACTGCCTTTCTCTTTTTAGATTATGTTTCCTACCACTATAGGAAAAAGTTGTAGATTTGACTAACCGTGAACTTTTAAACATTCTTTTATCATTGTGACTTGTCATTAAAATATTAAAATTGGTTTAATTTTGACTCATATTTTTGTTTCTTGAATATATTAACATCACTATCAATTAACATTTATTACACAGCAATGTAACACTTTAAAATAGCACTTTAAGGTTTACAAAATACTTTATATATACTATCTCATTTGATCCTCATCACAATGCTATGAAATGAGTATGAAAACTATGTCCATTTTATAGGTGAGAAAACCAAGGCCAAGAGTGATTTGCCCAAGGTCATTTAATAAGTGTTTGAGACAGGATTTTAACTCAGATCTTTCTGATTCCAAGCCCAGAACTCTATGCATTCTATAACTTATGCCACAATCCTAGGTGACATGTGGTTACACAATAATAATAAACAGATCATACTTTAAAGCCTTAGAAAGCATTATACACCCTCCCCACAACAACAACAACCTATAACGTGGTTAGTATTATTTTCATATGATCAATCTTTGCTCTAGTTGCTTTATTTTTAAGCAAGATAATACTCCAACTCACAATTCTGGTCTGCCAAGGTTTTGTATACAAATGGCAATTGTTTTATACTGACTTTGGCAATAACAATGTCT
This sequence comes from Pseudochirops cupreus, assembly GCA_028627135.1. Classification (NCBI taxonomy): domain Eukaryota; kingdom Metazoa; phylum Chordata; class Mammalia; order Diprotodontia; family Pseudocheiridae; genus Pseudochirops; species Pseudochirops cupreus. The sequence continues at coordinate 305,113,243 of CM053580.1, forward strand.
GGATGCATCATGGCATCACCTATGTACCATAATACTGAAAGATTAAGTTCCTTCTATCACATGAGTGAAGTCAGAGGACACTGAGTATTTCTTAAGAAGTAGCCTCGGTCTGCCAAATGGAAGGCAGACTGCTCCTCCTGCTGCCACTCTTTAGTGTGACTGAACTAAAAGTCATAAAGAAATGGAAGGAGTCACATTGCCTACTGTGTTTTTTTTTTATAACTGGCTAGGGATTTGTACCAGTGACCTAGCTTTCTCTGAGACTATTAGTTAAATCAATGATAATTATTAGCAGCTTTATTCTCCTGCATCTTAAATGTCATACAAATTCAGCTTTCTACGACTGCATGGACCCAAGTTTGGGCAAAAATATACAATCACCATTATGGTAGCAAGCAACCTCTTTTATACCTTTAGAGTAATAAAAAGGCTGTTTATCATTTAAACCATAACGTTATATATTGGGATTTATTTCATGGCAGCAATAATATCACATTTACTTCACAAATGGGGAAATTGAAAGTTTATATCCAAAAAGGAAAACAATTCTGTGGGGAAAAGTATAATTGAACAGAACTCTTCATATACTAGTCTATGATCAACTTCATCAGAGATCATGCATTTAAATATTTTTTTTAAATACTCAAATTTCCCATTGGGATTTACTACTTTATGCAGACTAATATTATGTTGAATGGAATATTTTGAATAAAAAAAGATAACATTCCAGGGGGAAAAGAATGGACACCTGAAACTACAAGTACTTAGTCTCGCAGTCCTATATAAGTCTCAAAAAGCAACTAGGAATCAGCAAATTCTAGGAAATAGAAGTCAAATTCAAGAAGAAATTATCTTTCTTCTGAATCCCAGAACGCATAAATGCATGCACACACAAACATACACATACACATTAATATGGAATTCTAGAACTTGGAGGGAAATCAACCAATCAACAAATATTTATTAAGTATCTACTATGAGCCAGATACTATACTAAGCACTAGGGATCTACAGAGAAACAAAGGATAGTCCCTGCCCTCAAAGATCTCACATTCTAATGGGGGATGACGTGTAAACACATACATACAAGTAAGTAATATACAGGACAAATAAGAAATAATTGACAAAGGGAGAGAAACTAGAATTAGGAGTAATTGGGAAAGGCTTCCTATGAAAGATGACATTTTGGTTCATATTTAAAGGAGGCTAGGGAAGTCTGTAGGAAGAGTTGAGGAAGGAGAATGTTCCAGGCATGGGTGGGGTTGGTGGCCAACAAATATGACTGGAATTGAGAAATATCAAAGAAATTGTCCAAAAACATTCATTTTAAAGATGAAGATATGAATGCCTGAGACATTAAGTGACTTTCCCAGAGCCACATAGCTAATAGGTAGTAATGACGAGACTAGGAATTCCTGATCTGTAAAATGGAAACTTATATTAGATGATTGGCAAGGTCTTCTGCAGTTTAAAAATACTCTAAAATTTCATCAAATAAATTTGACTGAAAAAGAACTTTGGTCACATGGCTAAAGTAAGAGTTAACAGATGAAAAATCTGTGTGTTCCATTGGAATCATTGTAATGTTAAGAATATGCAAAGAACATCACATATCTGGTGGACATACCCCTTATTGTGAAATGAGAAGAGAGGAGAGCATAGATTACAGTTGCCCAGGAAGGGCAAGCTTGGATGATGTCTGCAACCCTGTTAGAAATGCCCATTTTAGTATGATCCTAGAACTAAGATCACTGGCCTCAGTTCTCCAACTTAAATCAGAAAGATACCAGCAACACCCTATCCCAAGCACTGAAAGTTCTCTACTTTCTCCTATTTTTCCCCATGTTCAAGGTTAAAGTATAGGTTTCCACCTGTTGGCAAGAAAGTTTTGTTATGTCTCTCTATACGCTTTCAGCACAAAACTTTATTTTCCCCAAATAGAGATTTGTCACAGTATAACACATATTAAAATGTTATCAGAGAAAAGAGCACTAAAGGATAAAGGGTTTATTTTCCATTCTAAGCTACAGTAAAGATATATTGCAACCTTTTTGATTACCCATAAAATGATACTAAAAGATTCCTTGTTATTTTTTTTAATGGGAAAACGAAACCCCTGACATTTTCATGAAAGTGACTTATACATGATATTAGGGAGAGAACTCTAGCTCAATATAAGATAAAATGATGACCTCTTGTTAGTGAAACTCAGGTTTCCACTTCTAGAGGCTGGCTATCAAATGATCCTATGAAGAAGATTCTCATCTTTGTTTGTTTCTTTTTCTACATCTTTCTACTTGTGCACCACTAAGGTATTGTCAAACCAACCTTCACCAAGGGAATAAAATAGTTGTTCTTTTGTTTTTTAGCTATCTTCTTCATGTGTTCCTTTAGCCAAATGTTAGTTTACATTGGCTGTTTACCCCCAATATAAATAATTATATAAATATATTTAGGATGCCTTTAGGAAATACAAAGTAAGAGGAGCATTTGGTGATTATTCAGCTAATTAAATTAATATAGGCAATCTAATCAGATCTATCCATTTCTAGAATGCTGGTTATGGTTGTATTTAGGTGGGAGGAGGAGAGAGAATAAATTTTTCAATTTAAACTTATCATCATTAAATATTCATTTAATTTGAATGTAGGTGACCAAATAGTATTGGATACCTCATAAGGTTCTTTCCTCTCATTTTTTTTTTTCTGGAGTATAGAGAGACACCAAAAAAAAAGTACTCCAGAATTCTTAAACTTGAAATCTGTCCTGACTGGGTAATGATACTTATGGGGTTTCCTTAATTAGTTATTTAATTAGTTTAAGCAAGAGTCAACAATCATTTATTAAGTGCCTACTATATGACAAGTACTATACTAATTAATGGTGATATAAAGGCAAAATAATAAGTAGATATATAAATAGATAGTCCCTACTTTCAAGGAGCTCATAATCCAATGGGGGGAAATAATGTACAAATAACTATATATGAAAAAGACAAGTTTAGGATAAATCAGAGATAATCAATAGAGGGAAGAGACTTCCAAAAAGGGAGGAGGGGTGAAGTGTATTGAGAAAAGCTTCTTGTAGAAGAAAGATTTTTATTTGGATCTTGAAAGAAGTCAGGAAATCCAGGAAGTATAGGTGAGAAGAGAGAAAATTCCAGGCATGTGGGACAGTTAATGAAAATGCACAGAGTCTGGAGATTGAATGGCTTGTGCAAGGAACAAGATAGTCCACAGGTCCGAGTAACTGGATCACAGAGTATATAGTGTAAGAAGAATGGGAAGGTAATCACACAGGTAATGAAGGACTTTGAACACTAAATGAAAGATGTTATATATGTGATCCTCCAGGTGATAGGAATGGGGACAGAGGGTGCTTTGGGAAGAGAAATGTCATTAAATCAGAATGTAATGTAATAATCAGCATGCCAATGGTTCCAATGTTCTATGTAAAGTAATAATTAGAGGTTAGAAGTCAATTTGAGCAAGAGTATCATGTAATTTGTAAACCAAAGAGATAGTGATGCAAACATCCACAACTTCAAAAAAAAGGAATCATGTACTCTAATATCTTTATCATTTGTTTATGCCCAACTTCATTTTGAAAATGATATTCCTAGCATGTCAGTATTTGTAAATATGTTGTTTCAAGTAGATTGTAGTTAGAATCTTTACATATAATGAGTAACAATGCATCTTTGATTTTTGATATGGGAAGGCTCCATTTTAGTGCTTGGGCACTAACCATAATCCTTGTTCCCCTGCTTTCTATCACAAACCTTCTTTTTATTTTCCTTCTTGTTAGCCCTTCATCAGAGTCCAGGTAAAAAGAAGGGGAGAAAAGGTTAAACTCTTTTGCTTCCAGAGGAAAGTTAATTTATATTTATAGAAATAATGAAATTTCAGAATTATGTATATATTACAATTGAGTTATACAATCTCGTTACCTCCTCCCATCAGCTACAAAAATAGTTTTTATTCACTTTAACTGTACCTTAAGTTTTACAAAGATATTTTTAATACTTTGTATCTGTGATAACTTTATTTTTGTTGGGATTTATTTGTAATATCTTTACAGAGATATTAACTTTCTAGGTTCCACAACAACCCAGTGATGGAATTATAATTACCTCCATTAAAAACTGAGGTTCAGAGAAATGAGAGTTTGTGAATTGTCACAAAGTTTCTCATTGTCAAAGAAAGTATTTGTACCCAAAGTCTCTTTAGTTCAAAATCCCACAATCTTTCTGCCGTGTGATCCATCAAGGGTCATACAACTTTGTGGGGGAAGGGGTTTCCCTTCCCTGACCACCAAAAAATCCCATATGTTTAAGGGCATTTTGAGGATGTCACAGACACCAAATGCCCTTACTTCTATCATGGGTTCATGCAACATAGTAATTACTGAGATGTTTCTTCTTGCCTGTTATTTATCTTGGATTTATAT
>CM053580.1:305118191-305135391 GCA_028627135.1 Pseudochirops cupreus
AAATGAGTTTTCATAAGGTTAAAAGACATGACTAAGGTTATATAGATGATGTCAGAGACTAGATGCAAATCCAAATATTGCCTGCTTCTCATTCACTGTGACACACAACTGAAGCCTTTAGCTTTATTTTCTTAAATTCATTACATTTCACTTTAAACATGTTGTATATCTATATTTTAAGAATGATCCAATTTAGGCCTTTTCAGCACTGTGTTATGCAGTGTTTTATTATTGCATGTCTTTTACCAAATCCTGTGAACCAAAATGTCATTGAGAAATACACACAGAATACTCTGCTACAGAACACTGCAGAAAGCAACTGTTCAAAAAGTTCAATTTAATGATTTGTCCAAGTCTAAACCAAAAAGTAAGTACACTGCACCATGAATGTGCTAAAAAAAAAGTTTATCTAGTCAACAAAATTATTTTTTAAAACTATAGATTCAGAATCTTTCCTAGAAAGATACTGCACACACTTAACCACTTTATTCTTTACTTCCCCTCTTCTCAATGTCTCTCTGTCTTTCTCTGTGTGTGTATGCCTGTTTCTATCTCTCTTTTCATCTCTCTGTATATTCTATCTATGCCTAGTTCAATCCCTTTTCCCCTCCTTCCATCTGTCTGTGTCTCTTCCTTCCTCCCTCTAATGGCACCCCCTCCAAAAAAAAAGTTTAAAAGGATAATTGAAGGTCGCCTTGGGGTTTGGGTGGGTGAAGAAAGCACAAAAAATCAGAATAGTCAGAGAATTGTGGGAGGAAGGAGCACTGTGATGAAAGCAGGGATAGAGGCTAAATCATGAAACCCTTTGGAGGGTGTTTTGGTAGTTTGGAAGGGATGAGGATTCTGAAGAAAAAACTGCTACTTTTATAATAGGGTCAGCGGCAATATTCAATAATTGATCTAATCAACCTAGGAAATTATTAACTACCTGAAATGGTTGAGGAAGTTTTTTGCACCAGCCATTCTGATGGTTGAGATGAAGTTTATAATTCATTATATTATAATTCATTATATGATGAATATAATCATACATGTATAAATATATAATCAATGTAATTAGATAATAATTCATTATATAATTCATTACTTAAACCTTGTTCTTATTATTTCTATTACAGGTTCTTTTCCCATAGAAATGTTTTAATATAAGCATTTGTTTTTCAGTCATTTCAGTTGTGTGACTCCATTTGGCATTTTCTTGGCAAAGATACTGAAGTGGTTTGCCATTTCCATCTCTAGATCATTTTCAGATGAGGAAACTGAGGCAAACAAAGTGACTTGCCCAGGGTCACCTAACTAGTAAGTGTCTGAGGCTGGATCTGAACTCAAATCTTCCTGACTCTAGGCCCAGTCCTCTTTCCACTGTACCACCTAGCTCCCCCAATACATGTATACATATGGTCTAAAAGTATTACGAGAAACAAAGGAGGGAAAAAAGATTCTGTGACCAAAATTGTATGGAACATTGATCATAGTGAAAGAGGGTAATTTAGTGAAAGAAGGGGTGCGGGTGTTTCAAGGTCATCACCAAGGTAGGAAAGAATTCTGAACGTTTTTTATTTAGCTGACTAGAGACAGCTATAGTGATTTCCACAGAGTACAGATAGAAGAAAGTCCTAGGACAAAGGGATAGGGTTCTCCCAAGGAAATTTCAGAAAAAAAAGATAACTCACTCAAGGAGCACTATATAACTGAAATATTTCATGTACACACTTACATCTTATTTGCTCTGGCAATTTTGTGAGGTGGGCAAACTTATGGGTTGATTACATATATACAAAAAAAAATCCTCATTTCATTTTTATTAAGTAATTACCCCTCCCATCTATAGTTGCTAACCAGCTGCTTGTCATCAGCAGTTCATCATCCTGAAAAAGGACCTGGGTTCATAGATTCACTGTGCCCTAGGACTGTTCAGGCTGGGATTTACATATACCAATTTATCTCCTGCATGTCTAATTCTCATTACTGTTAGATAAAATGATACATAAACACAGCATGGATAAGCTCAACTCAAGCTCAACAGGAAGGGAAAAAATCTACAAACTATTCTGAAATGCAAGGCTTTTATAATTACTATGTGAAAATATTTAAAGAAACAACTGCTTGTTTCCAGCTCTATAGATGCCCTTAAAGTTTCAGGTGACCTACTACTTTTCTACAGAAAGTCCACTTTCTACCATTCCATTCCTTAGAATGAATAAGCCCAGATTAGAATAGTAGTAGTAGTGAATTAGCTAAAATATCTCTTTCATAGCTAAGACTTTACAGTTGTAAACCATGATTTATTAGGAATCCATTAATTAAGATGTTTAGAAAACTCTCCAGTTAGAAAATAAGATAAAAATACATGCTTCCCATACTTTCTATAGCATTCTCTAATTTTACCTGCTAGCCAATTCAAATTCACTCTTTGGTTGCATTCTATTGAAGGCATTGTCATACATACATATATAATACACACACACATACTGTACATCAAATATGCTACAAAAATACTCATTTTTTTCAATTGAAGAAGTTCATGACATTCAAAAACATTTCTCAATGGTTAATTTGAAAGTTATTTTTTGCTATTTCATCACATAAAAATTTTGAAATAAATATTGAAGGTATCTTACCTCTTCCCACTGATGTATATATCTAATTAACCTTGAAAGTCGTAGTAAACGTAAGAGACTGAGAATTTTTGTAAACCTCACAATTCGAAGAGCTCTGGCTGTCTTGTAAACTTCTGAGTCCATTCCTTTTTCTACTATGAGAAAGATATAATCCACTGGTATTGATGAGATGAAGTCAACAACAAACCAACTTTTTAAATAATTCATCTTGATAACTTTAGGGTCCAGGATGATTTCAGAACTGTCTTCATTGACAGTCCCAGTCCTAAAATTCATTATCAAGTCCAACAGGAAAACTGTGTCTGATGCCACGTTGAAAATAATCCATGGAGTTGTTGTTTGCTCTGTAAAGAATGTGATGCCAACCGGTATGATGACAAGATTTCCAACCATCATTATTAGCATTATTAAATCCCAGTAAAACCTAGAACATTAAAAAAAAAAGATTTTTAAAAATATTTCTTTATCCACCTCAATATCACCTCTTTTCACTTACTGTTTACCTGTAGTCACATTTCTCCTCTAAATTTGAATATTAGTAGTCATTTAAACTTCACATTTTAGCATAAAAAGACAAAATAGATTCCAGAAGAAGCATCTATCAAGTAATTCACTAATATAATGTAACTGATATACTCCTATTCTAGAGTATTTGCCACCTGAACTCTTTCGATTGAATAGAAATGAATATGTGTGTGTGCGCGCGGGCACGTGTGTGTGTGTGTGTGTGTGTGTGTGTGTGTGTGTGTGTGTGTACAGAAAGACAGAGACAGAGATAAGTCTATAGATTTCTGTGTGAATATGTATGTGCTTAAGGCTGAAATGCACTGTTTATGCTTTACTAAGTCTAGACTCTAGACTAGACAATCAAGAAAACAATAAATTAAACCATGATTTATGATTCCTGAGAAATAAATAATCACACTGAAAATTTATCAAGTCTGTTAGAACTGGCTCTAGTTCACTCCTTCCTAGCATGGTAGACTGGCTCTAGCTCACTCCTTCCTAATATGGTAGAAGACCAAGAAGAAACAAACAAAAAAAAATACAGAAGACGTTCAGTGATCTACACTTGAAAGTTATTTACATGAGGCCTTCTGAAAAAGTGAATTACCTTCAGAATTTGCTCTGAAATATTTTACTTAAGCTAATTACTGTTATCGAATATCATTAAGTGGCACCCATAATATAGGAAGCCCCTTTTGCATTAAATTGTACAGGTTAATTTAACAAAGAGTTATATGTAATCAATTTGTTTGAAATGTCTTAGGGATTTTCAAAATGGTCTACTTTTTTTTCTATGAGATTTCATCCAATAAAAATTTAACTTTTATCAGAAAGGAAATATCATTTTTCCCTTATTCTGCTACCTTAAAAATCTAGATCCTTACAATTAACATGTCCATAATTCCTTTTTTAATCTATTGTATAAAAAGCTAACTCTTTGATCCACCATCAGGATACCTTCTACCCAACCAACTTTTCACACTTCAAATGACAATTTTCCTTTAAATAATTTTTTCACTGATATAAAAAGCTGCTGATTCCCTACATAATGGAATTTTATGCCAGACAGATATATATACATATAGCTTATATATATAAAGCTTAATTAAGAATAAGTAACTCCTTATTATTTTTCTTTAAATGAGCTCTCTTTCAAAGTGCATTGCACAAGTAGCAATAATCTATTTACTAAGAGATCCATAGTTGTTAAGTTGCTATTTCCAAAGAATACAAAAAAAGATATAATAAAAAATACATTTATGTGCTGTAAAACAAAAAGAAAGATTCTAGATATAGAGGTCCCTGTATTATATGAATGAGTGAATTTATCCTGGAGAATTTCATTGCATAAATAAAATAAATTTCCATTTAACAGAAGCATTAAACACAAAACAAACTACCTAGCCACAAACAATGAATGGAGTAGTGGAGTATTACCTGAAGACTCCAGCTAACACTATTTGACCTAATCTATGTGGAAAGTAACTGTGCATTAAAGGAAGCTTACAGCCCGCTAATCATGACATACCAGATAAGGAAAGCCCATCTAAAAGGTGAATATGTGGCATAATGAATGCATTCTAAATCTCTCAGTCAAAATCTAGCAGTTCATTTACACAGGAAGTACAAATGTCTGATGCCAATCATGCAGGTGTTGACAATTTCAGTGAAAAGTGTTCTTGGTCCCAGTCCAAATACAAGCCCCAAATTCATCAGATAACACCCAGGAGAAAGAATCAATGTAAGTATCATGTAAGCTGGTGAATAGATGGAAAGGAAATATCATCACACTGGAGGCTTAAAAGAAAAAAGAGTGGCTTTTGGCTAGGAAAGAGAGATCAGTGTGGGGAGAGGGTGGAAAACTGAAGTCCAGGGGTTGGATGAGTATAAATGAAATCAGTACATGCTGTTAATAAATTTATTTTATTGCACTAAGACCAATTACTACATTTATTCAGTGGACAAATTACATCTGAAAGTATGTGTATAGAGGATGAATAATCCCTTTAAAATATACTTATTTCATTTGGGCTGCCAATTTAGATCTTTTCCAATCTTCTGGGGGGAAAATTCCCAACATTACATTTCTTTCAGGTTTTGTTTTTTTGCTTTTTTTTTTTAATTCTGATTCCAATTCCCAAGTTACTGTCTGCATACATGTCAAATAAAGTAGAAAATTATGTAGATAATTAAAAATAGTTTAGGCTTTGGCTTCATTGGATCATAGAGTAAGGTGAAAAAAAACTCAGAGATCCTTAAGTTCCTTCTTTTCATTTTGCAAATGAGGAAACTAAGAAATAGAACAGGTTCATAGATGGAGAATTAAAATGTGCTTGAGGCATCATATTGTCCAGTGCTATGATTTTACAGATGATGGAAGTGAGACCCAGAATGTTCAGCAGAATATCATTCTAGATAGTGTACATGACCTGAATTCAAATTCTGTCTCAGATGTTTACTAGATATATGACCCTGGGCAAGGCACTTACCCTCTTAGTGCTTCACTTTCCTCACCTATTAAATGAGGGGTTTGTTCTCCATGACCTCTGAGGTTCTTAGGATGCTAAATTCCTGTGACTTTCCAAGCTTCTTATGCTAGAACTGCCTGGATAAATGTCTCCTCTCCCCACTTTACTTTCCCCTGACTAAACACAAACAAATTTCCTGAAATGAGATGATGGGGGGGAAATATCAACAAAACATACATACAATGCTTTTTAAAGGCTATCTAACCACAACAAACAACCAGTAATTTAGATAAAAAGGAAAAGAATAACCTATCCACACCCATTACTGGGCTACTAATTGGTTTTCCATACTGACTTTTTCACTTTTCAAGAAGTTGTGTTATCATCACAATTACAAACAATATCAGATATAAAAATAATTTACCACTTCTACTCTATTAGGTAGGAATAACAAATTGCATTCATTCTATTTTGTGATAAAAAGAATAATACTATACTATAGTACAGTATAACATAATACTATAGTAAAAGATATAGTATAGAAGTATAATTCTGTATTTCTGAAAAATAAAAGTAAAGCTTCCTAAGGATAGGCTGATTCAGGAGGTACTGATTTCCCTCTAACTAGAAGTTTTTAAGATAAAGTTGAAAGACAGCTTGGGTATACTGTAAAACCAACTCTTGATCACAGTCAGCTTGAACAAACTGATCACTGAAGCCCTTTCCAACTCAAAAATATACGCAGCAAAGATTTGCAGGTCAATTCTCTCTGAGTGTCTTATACTCATACAGTCACCTTTAAGTCTGAACATGTACATCTCAAGAATAATGTTTGGTCACCTCTACTCAGGAAAGAACAAGGACAGAAAAAGCAAACAAAACTCGGATTCAGGCTTGCATCATTAGGATGCGTGTTAACTGTTATGTTCTAGTCAATTTATCATTTCTTCTCAATAGAAATGAGAGAGAAGGGTGGACCCTACTCATTCCACATAGGAGAGCTACTTGACACAAGAGTTCAGGGGAAACAAAAGAGACATAGAGTCCCTCAAGTCCATTTAGTGATTGGCTCTTCCTGTTAAGCAGCCAATTAAAGGATACCCAGGGACTTCATCATTTCCAAACTGTCCAAGTGCTGAGGTACTCTCAAATGCTTTGGTTCTCTAAGTTACACCAAAAATCATGTGTCCCTCCCTGGAAAAATTATAGGAGGGCATGGAAAAGATTAAGAGGCCTTATATAGATTATAATAAGCATCTCTGGAGGGAATACTCACAATGAAAAGATTACAGTGTACATTACAGTATTGATCTATCTCTGAAGAAAACAGTTGATATCATGAACATTCTGAGAATATATATGTACCTTCCTCAAGAAAATCTGATAAACACACATGCAAAAGAAACATCTTGCTAGTGATTTTTAAATGATGGAAGGTTTTTCTTAAACTTTGAAAATAGGACTAATTCTTCATTCCACTACAGACTGGACATTTGAAATGTGATTATTCAATTCACAAACATCTGATTTACACATTTTTCAGGGACACAGGTATTGAGTAACATGAGGAAACTATCACTGCAAATAGAGAAACTTAGTTCCTACTACTTCAGTTAGACAATAGACCACCCTTCAAGGCCTCCACAGTAGATAACTGACCTTTAATCTTGAAAGGTTCTCTGATCCATTTTGTTACGCTTAAATACTTCACTTCCCACATACAGAGAGGATTCATACAATAGGTCTAGTTCTTTGGGAGAAACACATTCTTTGACTAAGCTTTTCAAAGTACTCTTCTCAGCTGTGCACATCATTAGATCTAATGCTCTACTTTGCCCTCTTTCAAAAAAAAAGTATCACATATATAGCTTTAAGTCAGAAGCTAGAGAACTCAAATTCAGGTTTCACCTTTGGACTAACATACAAAAACAGTTCGGAGCTCAAAAAAAATTTGGGGCAGTAAGTAAAACTTTAAGGATAAATCTTTGAAAAAACATCATCTGAACTGTCTCTGTCATTATCTGAAATATGTTCATGCTGCTTAATTTAAAGTTCACTATAGATATCAAATACCCTTTCACATGTGGTGCCAGTATGTTCAAACCTGCACAGACCAAATGTGAAAGATGATAGAAGATAGGAAGGTAGATAGATAGATAGATAGATAGACAGACAGACAGACAGACACAGTCATAAATGCTGACTCAGAAACATCTCAGAAAAGAGAAGTTGCAACCTTTCCAGAGGAAGGAGAACAGTCTGGAGAAGAGGCCAGAAACTAGGGCAGATGACGAAAGGTTCAAGAAAACTCTGGACAAAAAAAAAAAATATGTAGGGAAAACATGATTCTAATATGTGGAGCACTGTGATACAGGAAAGGAATTAAAGTTGTTCTATTTGGCCCCAGTGGGCAGAACAAGAGAAAGATGTTGAGATGTAGATTTAGTCTTGATGTAAAGGGAGACTGTAAAGATCCTAGACTGTAAAGATCCTAATAATTAGCATCACCCCAAAGTGAAATCAATTCATTTGAGGAGTAGTGGGCCCCCCTCACTAGAGGTCTTCAAGCAAATGAATGACTATTGATTGGGGTCATTGTACTAATTCAGTTGCAAGTGGAGTCAAGTGGCTTCTGAATGGGGGTAGAGCCAAGATGGTGGAGTAAAAACAGGGACTTGCTTGAGCTCACACTCAAACCCCTCCAAATACCTGTAAAAATGACTCAAAACAAATTCTAGAACTGCAGAATTCACAAAATGACAGAGTGAAACACATCTCCAGCCCAACAACCTGGAAGACAGACAGGAAGGGTATATCATACTGGGCTGGGAGCACAGTCTAGCGTGGACTGTACTGGGCTCAGCCTGAGCTGGAGCAGGCCTCAGGGGATTGAATCTCTGGCAGCTGTGGCAATTTCCAGACTTCTCAACCCACAAATGCTGAGAACAGTGGGCGGGGCGAGACTTAGGACTTGGGTGAAAGAGGAGTGCATGGTCCAGTCCCAGTTCCAGGGTGACAGAGGTGGCAGAGGCAGCAGCAGCCACAGCAGCAGCTTCTCCTGCTGCTCTGTGCCCACAGATGGTGGTGGATCCAGCAACTGATACAAAACCCCACAAGTATGGGACAGTACACCCATACCCACCCACATATCCACCCCCTCACCTACTGGAAGAAAAGTCCTGTCATGATAGGGAGTTAGAAAATAAAGTATTTGGCTGGGAAGCTGAAAAAACAACTTTAAAAAATTCAGACTACAGAACCTTATTTTGTGACAAAGAAGAACAAAGCATACAAGCAGAAGAAGACAACAAAGTCAAAGCTCCTACAAATGGCTTCTGACTTCCTTTCCAACTGAGATTCTATTATTCAGCTGCTTCAACCAACACAGATATACCGAGGATGCCCCAGTCTTTGGGTCTAGCCTAACTTCTCCAAGTTCCAATCTTTCATTTCTTTGTACCTTTGGCTATTTTCACCTATTTATCATCCCAGTGAGCCAAGTTCAATGGATTTTAAATTAAATTCATGAACTTCTTCTCCTGAATGAACTTCTCCTCATGAATAGTGTTCTGCTGCTCGTTGGTACAATGATTCTTTTGATTACTTCATACTTGAAATATTAGCCTCTTATTGCTCCTCCCTGGTCAGTAGCAATATTAAATCATTCACCAATTCATATCAATTTACTCTCTGTAGTATCTTTCACATTCATCCCTTCTTTCCATCTCCAGTATCCTAATTTAGGTTCCCATTATCACAGGATCATAGTTGGAAAGAATGTTACTACATTTCTTGGTACAGAAGGAAAGATGATTTCTATTTAGGACATGTTTCATTTTAGATGCCTATGGAACATTTGAGTAGAGATGTCTAGCAAATAGTTGGTGTTATAGGACAAAACTAAATGTATAGATATGTAAAATAATCTACATAGAGTTAATAATTGAACCCATGGAAGACAATGAGATTTCTAAGAAGTGAGAAAAAAAGAAGGCCTGTGACAGAAGCCTGGGGTACACATGCCAAAGGGGTGAAGAATGGGTCATTGTTCAACAAAGAAGACTGAGAAGAAGCTATTAGAAGAGATCAGTGTCTTGAAAAATGGATGATATGGGGGCAGCTAGATAGTGCAGTGAATAGAGCACAAGCCCTGGAGTCAGGAGGACCTGAGTTCAAATCCGACTTCATACACTTTAACACTTACTAGCTGTGTGACCTTGGGCAAGTCACTTGATCCCAATTCCCCTGCATTCCACCCTCCAAAAAAAAGCAAAAACAAAATAATAACAACAAAAAAAATGGATGAGAAAGTATCTAGTAGAATATCTTCTACAGAAGTCTCTTTGTTGTCTTCTCAAATCTTAATCAAAGATTACCTCAATGCCTCTGTGGCTTATTCTCATAATGATGTTATATTATATAGGAAAATGGGTATAGGAGTTGTTATATTCATAAGAAAAAAGAAAATATGTGTTAAAAAAAAATCTGTCTTATTGCCTTAGGATAAATAATGAAACCAACTATCAGCTGCTTTATTTGCCTATCCAAAGTGAATCAGTGTGACATTCTTTCATTTGCACTTACCTATAATTTCCTTTCTTTTAGTTTTATTTATATTAAAAATTAAGATCAACATGATTCAATTCCTCTCTTAGTTTTTCTACCTTTGGCTTCCTGACAAAGAATTCACATTTAGTGTATGAATATTTAAATTAATATTTATAGAGGGTCTAAAAGTCATGTAAGTCTTAGCATTCTTTGCCTCCTTGTCTGTCATTCTGCCTCCATCACTACAGAAGTGGAAGGAGGTTACACAGGAAAAAGATAAATTGTTTTTTTTTTTTTCATGGGATACATTTTGGAGAAATTTTCCCTAGTGTATGAGTTTCTTTGTATTAATAATTTTTAGAAATCCTCTCTGATTTATTTCCTATTTGCTTCTCTACTACAATAGCATTTTGTAAGAAAAAAACTGTCTTCCAATCCTATTAATTTTTTTAAATTTATATTAGATCAAACTATAACTTAATATAGTGAGAAAAAGTATACCCATCCTCCATCTTGTCAAATCAGATGGCTTTTTTTCATTTCCCATTTTTTACTGCCTTTCTGTTGTATTCCATAGTATTGGACAACATCTCCTTGAAATTCCTCCCTTGTCTTTTGTGGCACTGCACTCTCCTGGTTTCTTCCTACATTACTGGCCACTGTTGTTTCCTCTGCCAAATTTTCTTCCTTCTGGCCACTATTTCTGAACATTCCTCAAGGCTTAGTCTTTGGCCATCTGTTCTTCTCTTTCTACACTCTTTCCCTTGGGGAACTAATCCTGTCTCACAGCTTCAACTATCACTTATATACTGATGACTTTCAAATCTGTATCTCCAGGCTTGACCTCTTATCTCTAATGCTTTACAGGACATCCTCACTTGGATATCCCATTGGCATCTCAAACTTCTTCACTACAATACTATTCTGCAAGAGAAATTGTCTTCCTGTTTCTATTAAAAGGGTTATTTTTTAAAACTGATATTAGACCAAACTATTGACTGAACAAGCTGAGGGGGGAGAAAGTATACCTCTACTCCATCTGATTCCTCCCTCATGTCCAAAACTGAAGTCTTCATCTTTCACAGAAAACCAACTGCCCCTCCCAACTTCCCTGTTCCTGTAACCACATCACCATCATTTTTGATCATCTGAGAATCATCTTTGATTCTTCTTTGATTCAATGCTAGTGTCTCTGTCCCCCCCTAAATCAGGGTCACAACTGGATTTCTGACTTTTGCCTTTTTATGATCAGTCTCATCGGGACCATAGATACCCTCAACCAGCAGGCAGTTTAACACAGAACAGAGAGCAAAAATTCTTTATCTTCCATTAGAAGAAAACAAGAATTTTATTTGCTAAATAAGCCCTTAACATTGAGACAATTTCTTCTCAGTCCACCACAGCACTCACTTAAGTAAGACCATAGGCAACTTGGAAGTAACCCTCAGTGGCATCTCCCTATTCACTTTAAACTGAATTTGCCATTGGAAAGAATGGATTTGTATATTTTGTAAGATTTTTTCATTTAATGGATCTTTTCATTTGAGGAAATAAATGTGAGAACAGCAGTGTTCATAGATTCACTAAATAGTGCTTTCCTTTCGACTTAATTCCAATATTAAAAAAATAACAGGCATTATTGATTACTATGCCAAGCTCTGGAGATATAAATACTGAAAATCCCTGCCTTCAGGAGGCTTACATGGTAAGAAGGAGAATGGGCATGTTCACAGATAAGTAAATACAGTATGTATGTATATACCCACACATAACAGAAATTGATTGGTGAGAGTTGGGAGGGGGAGAAGACAACGAGAGAATAAAGGAAAAGATTTCTGTAGGGGTTAAATTGTTAAGGGACTTCCAAGGTCCCTTCCAAATCTAAGAAAGATATACAATTGGTTCACCCCCAATGACGTTAACAGAGATTGTCAGTTTCTAAAAGGATCTCTAGACTATCTCGATTCACTTCAATGAGCATTTATTGAATGACTGTACAAGTTTGTTAAGTGCTAGAGATAAAAAGGAATATCCAAGACACAATCCCTGCCCTAGAGAATTTTAAAATATAATAAAGGAATGAACAAAACTACAAATAACTATCCTACAAGTTAGACTATCAGAGACCCAATGACAAAAACATTTTTTATACCAAAAAGAGATGAATAGTTGGAATACAGAAGATGAAAACTGAGCTGCATTTTAATGGAAATAGAGAACTGAAAGGTAGTGTGTGTAGAAGTAAAATAGTGTGCATGGAGGTAGAAGGTACAATGAAAGATCAGTTTAGCTAAAATGTGGAGTGCAGGAAAAAAAAAGGATAACATGAAATAATGCTGTAAAATAAGGTTAAATCCAGAATGTGGAAAGCTTCAAATGTAAGGCTAAATTTTTCATTTCATTCATCAAACAATAGGGAACCATTGGAGATTTCTGTTCAAAAGAGTAATAGTGTCTTGGTTGTGGATTAGGAAGATTACTTTGGCAGTGGCTTGCAAGATGAATCAAGAAGAGAAAGACTGAAGGCTAAGACATAAGAGAGGAATCTATTACGATAGCCCAGGTGAGAAATATGAGGAACACAACTAGGGTTATGGCTGTTGGGAGTGGAAAGGTAGGAACAGATGGGATATACAGCATAATAAGAATGGCAAAGACAAAACTTGGTAACTGATTAAATATGGGAGATAGGAGAACGAGCGGTTTCAAAATTCCACAACTGGGAGTATAGCTATAGAATTGGCAGAAACAGGGAATTTAAGAGAAAGAACAGATTTAGGGATGAAAATTAAGAGTAATATTTTTATATATTTAATATATATTTAAATATTAATATTTAATATTAAATATGAGGTGATGGTTAAACATCCAGGTGGAGATATCTATATGTACAGTTGGAAATGTAGAATAAGAATTCAGTAGATGTGTTGGAGAAGAGATTTAGATTTGACAGTCATCTTCACAAAACTGAAATCCACTGGCATGGATTAACGTATCAAAAGTCAAAGGGGTTTTGAACAGAGTATTGGGGAAAGCCCACAATTAGGAATCAAGATAAGAAAAAGTACTTAGTAAAGGAGTCAGAGAAGGAATAATTGAAAAGCAAAAGATACAGGATAGCAAAATCCCAGAATCAATAAGGGGATGGTCCAAAGAACCAAATGCTTCAGAGAGATTAAAGGGAATAAAAAAAGGATCAAAAATGCAATTGGATTTACTTATAAGGAGGTTTTTGGTGACCATGAAGAAAGTATAGTAGAGTATCCAGTGACAGATGTCATATCACAAGGGGCTGAGAAGTAAGATTATGAGAATTGAGACAATGTTTAAAGAAACAATGCTAGACCCAAGTTTGCCAGTAAAGATTTAGGAGACACATAGGATAATAACTTGAGGGGTATGATAAGGTTAAGGGAATTTTTCAAAAAAAGTTTTAGCATAGGGGAAACATGAATGTTTCCAAACAGAGATAAAAGGTAGTCAAGAAGGAGATGATGACCATGAGGAAGAGAGAATGATTGAACAGTGTCATGAAAACTCTGCCTTTAACCTAGGATTCGAACCCCATCCTGAAATTTTGGCCTTGTGGCCTTTTTTGTGTTGATCCATTCACTCTTATCTTGCCCAGACCCAGACCCTCCACATGTCTTCCTGGCCTTCTTTAGGCTGTCATGCTTCTGGGTTTGAGCCTGCTCCTCTGACATGGAATTCAAGCTTTCTCCCTGGATGTTGTCATCTATAGATGACAAGCATTCATCATTATCTTACCTGGAACCAGACTCATCACACCATTTCCCAGATATTTCCATGTCATATAAAAACATGTATGCTGTCCTTCTCCTTCTATTCCTTTGTAACTTTAGTATTGTGAACAATAAACAAATAAATACTACATTCCTAGAGATGAAGTATTAATCAATTGTCCTCTCCAATCATCATTCCTCTGATTTCTCCTATCTAATATACTCCTCCTTGACCAATACTTTTCTTTATGACATCTATTAATAACTGGTCACTCATTTATTCATTCATTCATTCATTCACCCATGGTGACATAGAAAAATAGAATTGATGCCACAGGAGCAGGGCATAGCCTTAGCAAAGAATCAAGCCTCCTAATCCTCTGAGCCTGGAGGGAAGGAGAGAGAAATGCTGTTGAGATGTAGGTGTATTGAGATATCTCATAGAAGAGTAGAATTGAACGAGCTCACGTTGTACAATTTCTATCTTTCCAGTAAGTCAGAATGGACTTTGGAAAAAGAAAGACAATTTGGTTAATATGTTAGAGATAGGATATTTCAAATTACTTCTTCAATTTTTAAAAAAATCCATTATTTTATTGTGATTCTAGTGCCCTACATCAACACTGTTGCAATTCAATTTTCTGGGTCAAAAAAGATCATCACCTGTTGTCCAAGTTCTGGTTTGGGGTTGGATTGGTTAATCATTGGACTAAAGTCCTTTGCTAGGTCAGTGCTCAAATTCCTTCCAATTTTATTGAGGTCTACCAGAGTTTGCTCTCTATTAGAACATCTCTTGAGAACCCAGGGTCATGATAGAGGATTTTAGTAATAAAATTTTTTTAAAAATATGAGTAAAAAGATTGCCATGCTGCAGTGAGGGCTCAGGGAGGTTAAATCATATGAATCTATAGTGAGTCAAGTTGGCATGGTTTTGTAGTTTCCTCTAGAAGCATTTGGCCACTTTCCACTAGATCCATAGGACCTGGGATTAAAAGGCTAATATTACCTCCATTTGTTCTCTGTGGCAATTTTTACCTTGTAAAAACTGCCACCCTATTCAAAATGCCTTCCCCTCCAAAAACATAAAAGCATACTCACCCTTCTGCCCTTGCAATCTTTGCAGAATTGTATCCTGCTTAAATATTCAGGTGTCTGACCTAGGTTTTGGACTATGGTCACAAGGAGCAGGTGGTAGGTAGAAGTGGACGTGGGTCATTGGTAGTGGTAGTGAAGATAAGTAGCAATGACTTCTAGAAAGAGTAGGATAATGAGAAAGGCAGCTTCTGGAAGACATGTTCTGACCATCATGGAGGAGGTGCTGCTATCAGTTCTGAAGGAGCAAGAGTTTTACACATCATTCTATACTGCCAATGTGATCTGAGTTGATGGATGTACATTAATTGAATTGGCTGTGAGAGGATATTTACAACTAGAGGATTTGGGAATGTGGCAGAGAAGAGCCTCCTGACTAAAATATTTTTGTGGTGTAATTCTTGACTCAAGATCTCAGATTTTGTTAAAAATGTAAATCAGCTCAAAACCATAAACATTTTAAAAGAGTCAGATAAAATTTTTAAACTATGTCAAAGGTGGTAAAGTGAGGACATATGTAGAGGGTGGGAGGGAAGGAGAAGAATTGCATAACAGCTGTCAAGGGGTGAAAATAGCCACAGAGAACAAATAGAGCTAATGATGACACTCTTTATCTCAGTTTTTCTGTATTCAATAGAAAGTTACTTCTAGAGGAAACCACAAAACTATGCTGACTGAGCCAAATACAAATTTATATGTAGGGCAGCTGGTGGCACAATGCATAGAGTACTTACTGGTCCTGCAGTAAGAAACACCTAAATTTAAATCTAGCCTCAGACACTTAATAACTGTGTAACCTTGAGCAAGTCAATTGACCTCTTTCTGCCTCAGTTTCTTCCTATGTAAAATGGGAATGACAATAATAGCACCTACCTCCAAGAGTTGTTGGGAGGATAAATCAGTTCTAGAGCATTTCTGTAAAGCACTTTTCATGCCCCAAGTGATTCACAAATTGTAGGTAGCTATTAATTGTGTGATCTAATACAAGGAGTCTCAACTGTTTCAAGCAATCTCTTAGTCACTTCTTATTCTCTACTGAAGTATCTGTCTGACTCACATCATGATCCTGAATTCTTAAAGGATCTTCTAGGGCCTGAGAATCTCTAGTGGCAATGTGCAATCTGTCTCAGGTCCCAAAAAGCTGCCTCAGAGGAAAGCAAGCTCTTGCAGAGTGTATCAGCAAGCACCCTATAGTACCCAGGGTGGGTGCTGGCACAGGTTCTTAGATCTGCTTTTCTAAAGGAAAGCAACTCAAAATGAGTTAACAGTCTCACTTTAATCAATCAAACATATATTATTTACCTTGTTCAGGGGAAAAAGTCAGCACCCTGAACTTCAGAGAATGCAAACAGAATACAAACAGAAGTTATAAGAACAAGGTACAAGCAGACAGAGAAACAGATCAGCAGATGGGCTTCCAAACTGTCTGACCATTACATCAGTTATCTATTCAGTTACCAGAGAGGGAAGCATCAACATCTGGGTTTTTCAAAGCTGGGGGGCTCAATGGCTTCCCAGAGTCTCATATGGCCAGATCACACAACTCTTCTCAAAGTGAGCCCCAAAGCAAAACCACACATCAGGGCGTATATATAGCTTTCTCCTGGATCGGAGACTGTCACAGCCCTCTTGACTTACTGCCCAATCGCAAAGCTACAAGGTGAGGGCATTCTGGAAAAACAAGCCCCCCACCACAGGCTCCACATGACCACATTCAGGCTACTAGGGCACAGAGTACACTTTCAAATAGGGGAAGGTTCTCAGAGTCACATAGCTACTTTAGCAAAGGGCCTAGGGGCAGGGAAGATCTTCAGATTCCCATAACACAGAGTCTACTAAAGTGGGAGGACTTTGAATACCAGCTGGGTAATGGACTGGAGTCCAATGAAGAGCATAACTGCTTGAGCCTTCACCCTTGTTCAATCTCTGAGAATATCGGAACTTTGGGCTCACATGTCTTTCTAAAGCTTTGCTCCTTGCTCTTAATTACTCTTACTCTATTTTATCTGCTCAGCCACCAATGGGATTTTTCTAAAGTACAGATTACTCCCTTTTCAATAAACTATAATGACTCCGTGTTACCGCCAGGATCAAATAGAGAGTCTTCTGTTTGGCTTTTAAAATCCTTTATGATCTGGTCTCTTCTTACTTTTCCAGTCTTCTTAAATTTTAGTCCCCTTCAACACAGAAACATTAGCCTTCTT
Source organism: Pseudochirops cupreus (assembly GCA_028627135.1). Lineage (NCBI taxonomy): Eukaryota > Metazoa > Chordata > Mammalia > Diprotodontia > Pseudocheiridae > Pseudochirops > Pseudochirops cupreus. Next base: position 305,135,375 of record CM053580.1, read on the forward strand.
GTAGTTCCTCAGATACA
>CM053580.1:305135891-305153438 GCA_028627135.1 Pseudochirops cupreus
CTGCAAGGTATCACAATATCCAGAATTCACAATACACCCTGATTAAATGTAATCTGTCATTAAAATCCTAGGAAATGATATCTATTAATTCCAATTGTTAATATCTTTCTATCTTCAATATAAATAGTTACTTTTCAGAATTCATCCATTAAAGTTCTATCTTAATTTCCCATTGTGTCATGGAGATGAAATTGAATTCTTTAATGAGTTCACCAAACTGTAAATGTTAACAAATCATTCACTATATATAAGGCATTTGGGGCACAAAAGACAAAATCAAGTCAATATCAGTCTTCAACAAACTCACATTCTAATGAAGAAGACAATACACAAATTGATGGTCAAGAAAGGGCATATTGGTTAAGACAGTTATATGGAAAGTTATATGGCCACTGGAAGTAAATTAACACTTCCTCTAAGAATGGTAGGGGAGTTGAGGTGATCATGGCCCATGATGATAATTAGGGAAACTCAGGAAAGGTCTCTTGAAGGAATTGGTACTTGATATGCATTTTGAAAGGAAGTGAGTTTCAAAAGCCAAAGGTTAGAAGGGAAAGCATGGCAGGCATAGGAGACAACCTGTTCAAAGGCACTAATAAATGAAGTGTAGTGTAATATACAGGGGAAAGCAAAGATTTGAAATTGACTAACAAATGGAATATGTGAGGAGATTAATGCGTCTTGGAAAGATACATTGGAACCAACTGTGAAGGAGTTAAAAATCAAATAGGAGAGGTGTTTGTTTGTTTTCCTAGAGATAGCAGAGAGCCACTAAAGCTTCTTGAGCAGTGGAATGACTTGGCAAGAAATGTGCTTTAGAAATATTCATTTGGTAGTTGAGTTGTGGATGGACTGAGGAGGAAAGAGTTGGAAACAGGAAAAACAATTAGGAGGCTTTGGTAATACACCAGGCAAAATCATGCTAAAAACCAGAAATAGGATTACTATGGTATGAATGGAGAAAAGGAGGAAAATATATTAAAAATGTTGTGGAGGTAAAATTAACAAGATCTGGCAACTTATTGGACATAAGTAGTGAATGAGGGTAAAGTTATAAGATGATTTCTGGGTCTTTCACCTGTGTGGATGGGAAAATATTGGAGTCCTCAGCAGAAATAAGGAAGTCAGAAGGAAGAGTAAATTCATGGGAAGAAATAATTCTGTTTTGTAAAGGTGAAGTTGGAAATGTTTGTTGAAAAATCATTTGGAGATGGTTAATGTACAATTGAAACTTTTAAGACTGAAAGTCAAAAGTGGCAAGGGCAGAATTTGGAGGTCTGGGATTTGTCTACATATAAATGGTATCTGAATCTATGGGAGCTGATGAAATCACCATGAGAAAATCTACAGAGAGAAGAGGAGAAGGCCCAGGACAGGGCAAACATATTGGGAGTGAAATATGGTTAATGATGATCCTTCATAGGTAGCTGAAGATAGGTCTTATAGGAAGTAAGGGAAACAAGATAGAGTGATGTAAAAACCCAGGGAAGATGTTGTAAGAACCCATCACTAAAGAAGGGGTAGTCAGGAGCATCAAACATTGAACAGAAATCAAGAGGAATGAGGACTGAGAAAGAGGTCATTGGATTTAGCAACAAAAAGTCAGTTGGAGACCTTGGAGACAGCAGTTTCAGTCAAGTGTTTTGTACAGGGTCTGGAACATAGGCGATATTTAATAAATTTTGATTGACTGATTGAAGTCCAGGAGTCAGAAGCCAGATTGCAAAGAGTTGAAAAGTGAATAGAATGAAAGGAAGTAGAGACAATGTTCATAGGTGGCTCAAAAATGGTTAGGCAAAGAAGGTGGAAAAAAACTTAGGATCGTAGGTAAGGGTATAGAAGGGTCAAGTAGAGAATTTTTTAATAAATGTGGGGAGACCTGAAATTATTTGTGTAGCAGAGACTGAAAATGAGAGAGGGAGACAAAGGAAGAGAGAGAGAGAGAGAGAGAGAGAGAGAGAGAGAGAGAGAGAGAAGGAGGGAGGGAGGGGGAGAAAGAGAGAGAGGGTGAAACTCCCATGAAGATTAGAGGGAATGGGATCAAGGACAAAAGTAGAGGTGTGTTGATCTCAGCAAGAAGGTCCTTAGAGATAAAAGCAGAGAAGAGAATAAGGAATGTTTTTGAGAGGACTTGAAGTAAGGAATTTTGTAGCAGAGACCAGCATCCATCTTGATGGATAGCCTCATTTTTTTTTAATGAGGTAAAATTCTTTGTGGAGAAGGAGAAAGTAAGGGGAATGTGGCTTTAGGGAAGAAGAAGACATCTGAAACATCATTATGGAGAGTGCAATAAAGTCAATAAGAGAAGAATAAAAGGATTGGTAGGTGGTAAAGAGAACCTAGTAGTGATTTTTGTTGTTATAGAGTTATTTCTGTTGTGTCATAGAATTTGTGACCCCATTTTGGATTTTTCTTTGCAAAGATACTGAAGTAGTTTGCCCTGCCCTTCTCTAGCTCATTTTACAGATGAGAAACTGAGGCAAACAGGGTTAAGTGACTTGGTAACTTGTCAGGGTCACAAAGCTAGAAAGTGTCCAATGCCAGATTTGAACTCATGAAGACAAGTTTTCCTGATTTCCAAGCCAAGTATTCTATTCACTGTGCCACCTAGCTGCACTTGGTGATGATTACTTAATATAAATTTGTAGTTAACCCAGTCAACACCCAATGGATAAAATATCCCTTGGTACCTGGGACTTCCTCATACTCTGAGACTTTGGTCCCCTTTTCCCACTGGTGAGTTCTTTCAAAGGCCTCTGTTTTGGGGATGGGCCCAGATTGGCCATGCTTTATTATGTAGCACTATAAATTCAGAAGGACATCAGCTGAAAGTTGGTGACCAGATAAAAAAATTTCTTGAGTCTTAGTAACTTTTGAAGGCAATCTGTGAAGATAGTAGGAGTTGAAGCGGGACGCTGGGGATCTCACCATATTCAACCTGAAGAACTGAGAAGGCACCCTCAAAAAAGCACATACTTGTGAAGAAATGAAATCTAAGATTTGTTTTAAAATATTCATTACAACCAAATTCCCAAGGCAATGATACATCATACTCATAACAGCATGATGTATTATTGCCGTTAGTAGGAGGAACTCAATAAAAATGTTTAAATAGAAAAAAATGGCCCTTAAAATGGGAATGGACTTGAATTTTGTTCATTGTTTTATCCATATTTGAGGTCACATATGATTTTTTTTTAAGAATAAGAATTTTTCTTCCCCCTCCCATTTCTTCATTTCTACAAGATATTTGAAATAACTGCAAATTTATTTCTAAACACACAAGATTCACCAAGGGTTTCCCTAAATTCCTCAGAGAATTTGTTGCTTTCCTTGAAATTCTTCTGGGAAGATCAACTGTTCCTCAGGGGATTTCTCAGGGTGAAAATCCCCAACAGGTAAAGGTGGATGTGGCCAATGGAAGCTTTGGCTCCAGAGTTGATATCTCTCACCTCTCGGGACTTCCTGTTCATACTTCATCAGCAAGATGCTAGGGCTAGCAGTGAGGAAAATTGTAAGAGTCAAAACAGTAGCATTTCTGACCCAACATATAACTGTTTAGTAAATGTTTAATATGTTGGCTATCCCTATTAGCTAACTCCTAGAACTTACATATGCTATTTCCAATTAGCTACTTTTTTTAAAGGAACAGTTTCTCTAAGGTATTTATTTTTTTCTTCTTGATATGAATGTTCTCTTTCATAACCTAATTCAAGAATCACTTGTGCATGTATATATATATATATATAATTTACCTTATTCTCAGTATATCATAAATATTACTTAAGAAGACACACATCTACAAAGTTAAAACTATCTAGCCCTCAAACTTCTCACTTTCACTTGAAGTACTAGGATTATTGAGGTAAAAGATCATTTTTTATTTGAGTTCTTCAATTACTTGAACTAGGTGGCGCAGTGTATAAAATGTGGGGCATGAAGTCAAGAATATCTGAGTTGGATTCCTGCCTCAGATACTATCTATATGACCCTGAATAAGTCACTTAACTTGATTCCACCTCATTTTCCCCATCTGTAAAAGGGGATAATAACAGTAACTACGTCAAAGAGTTGTGATAATCACTCAGTCAATAAACATTTACTGCTTACTATGTGTCAGGAGTTATGCTAAGTGATGTGGATACAAAATAAAAAGGTCAAAGCCCCTACTCTCAAGGAATTCACAGTTTAACAGGGATGACAACATGCAAATAACTGTAGAAACAAGCTATACACAGGATAAATTGAAAATAATCAACAGACCAATATACTATAGTTACAGAGCATTAACAAAGCCTTCCTATAGAAGGTAGGATTTTAACTGGGGCTTGAAAGAAGTCAGGAAGCAATTGTTACAATGTATTTCAGCCAGAGAAAACCGCTAGCGTTGGGAGATGGAGCGTCTTGTGCCAGGAGCAGAAAGGAGGCCAGAGTTATTGTATCACAGAATGTGTGTGTGAGTGTGTGTGTGTATATACATATACATGTGTAGTGCTTTGCAAATCTTAAAACACTATGTAACCAATGTTATTGTTTATTATTATTGCTGTGGTTGTTGTTTTTGTGATTATCATTATTATCTTTCCCTCTATCGTATTTAAACATGGCATATATGTATTCTCATTGAAAGGACAATGTTAGTAAATTTGAATTTCTCTCCTAGTCCCCTTCAATCAAATAGTTCTCTTCTATTATTCTTCCCTCTTAATAATATTGGAGGTATGACTGGCCTATTAAGGCATGTTGGTATAGTGGATTAAGAGTTGGCCTGACAGCCAAGGAGATCTTGGTTCAAGTCCCATCTGATACCTATTGGATTTTTGACCCCAGAAAAGTGAAAACCTATAGACAATTTTCTAAGAATAAAAATTGTGGAGAAAGTGTTAACCTGCATGGCAAAGTATATGCCTAACTAAGAGCTTTCAAGACCAAAGAAGTCACAAATCTAGTTCCTATAATTTGGCGTGTGTGTGTGTGTGTGTGTGTGTGTGTGTGTGTGTGTGTGTGTGCGTGCATACATATATATACACACATATATATACATACACATATATACAGATACATACATATATATATACACACATATATAGTATTTAGATTGGTAGTAACCCAGTAGGTAATAAAACATTTTCATATAAGGATCTTTTTTTTTTTTTTGGCCTTCCCCAACATCTGAGGTCAGACTTTGAAAGTCGTTTTCCCGATTTCCTCACAGCCCCTAATTTGTTCATATGAATTTGGATTTGATAAAGGCTATGTCAGCGGTTCTTAACCTGTGAGTCTCGATCCCTTTGGGGGTAGCCTAAGATGATGGGAAAACACTTATTTCCGATAGTCTTAGGAAGGCAGACACAGCTCCTCTATCCCTCTCCAGGCGGGTCCGCCCACAGACACGCCCACATACAAGTATTAAAGGGTCGCTGGATTAGGAAGGTTAAGTACCATTGGGCTATGTGCTAGTGCCACAGTGGATAAGAGTGCCTAGCCTGGAGTCAGGAAGACTCATCTTCCTAAATTCAAATCCAGCCTCAGAAATTTAATAGCTGTGAGACCCTGGGCAAGCCACTTAACCCTGTTTACCTCAGTTTCACCAACTGTAAAATAAACTGGAGAAAAAAATGGCAAACCAGTCAGTATTGTTGCCCAAAAAATCCCAAATGAGGTCAAAAAGAGTTGAAGACAACTGAAACAACTGAACAATAACAATGTGTAGTAGTAACTGAATTTAGCTACAGTTCATAGCATAAAGTACACAAAAAGAACAAGGTAATTATATTTGAGAAGTAGATTAACTCCGAATATATTCCATTACTTATATTAAGATAAAAATAATATTAATCAACGAAGATTTTTGCTGTTCTCTTTTGTAAGCTTCTTTTTTTCCAAAAATTTTATTTTAGACTCAAATGCCAGAACACAAATAGCAAATACAGAAAGAAACCAAAACATATCATAAACTTAAATACAAAGTTAGAAAGAAAAGCATGCCGTGTGCAAAGAACATGAGGATTCAAAATATGTCACAAAACATTTTCATTTCAAGAAAGCCTGTGTGATAAATAATACTCAGTGTTGAGAATTGTCGATCTTTTCTTTGCTTCCTTGTGAATTCTCTTTTGTTCTGTGCTGTGCACTTTTTTACTTTGTTCTTTTTCCCCTCCCCCAAGCCTCCCAGAAGGCTACAATAACGTTTAGATGTGTTTCTCTATAGCTATAGATATACACATACATATACAGACATAGACTTTCCCAAGCCTATTCTACTCCTGACTTTTTTTATGTCTGATTATATTTCTTATTTCCTGCTGTTCTATTTTACAAGCTTCTTATGAGTAAGAGTTAATTCCACACATTAGAATATCTGAGCTTATCCTTCTCAATACTTTTCAGATTCAGTTCAATCCAACCAATCACTTACTAACCATTTGCAATATATGAGTCACTGTTCTAGGCTGACAAAAACAAATAGAAAGAGGAAACAGTTCTTCCATCAAGGACCTTAACCTTCTATCAGGAGTGTCCCAAACGAACACATCTAAGGAAATCAAAGTAGTGAGTGTACTACAGTGAAAATATTGCTGGATTTGGGATCAGAGGAATAAAGTTTGAATCCTGGCTCGATCATTTCCTAACTGTATGACTCTGGATAATTAAATTCAACTTGTATTCATTACTTACTATTGCCAGGTTTGGGTGACATAGAGACAAAAGCGATACAGTTCCTGTGCTCAAGGAAACTTATGGTCTGTCATCAAGTCACTTAATTTTTTTTCTGTGTCTGAGTTTTTTCCTCCATAAAAAAGAGGATTGGACTAGGTGTCCTTTAAATTCCTTTCTAACTCTGTCTAGATAGGATTTTAGAATCCTAAGGAATATAAGGAATTTTAAGGAAGGAGAGAACACTAACAGTTGGGGAAAATTATATATACTATATTATATATATATATATATATGTATATATACATATATATATAATATAATATATATATATCCCCAGATATATGGGATGGACAAAGTATGCAAAGTCACAGAGGTGACTTTTCAGGGTTACTGAATTAAGCTAACAGACCAGTTTGTCTCAAACATGGTATATGGAGAGGAATAATATGCAATATGTCTGAAAAGGTAGGAATGGAGCCAGAATGTTGAAGGCTTTAAATAAGTATGGGTTTGTATTTCATCTGAGATTTCATAAGGAATGGCTGAAGACATTTGACCAAAAAAGGTGACATAGTCAGAACTGTATACATTAGGGAAATTATTTTAGCAGTTATATGGAGGATGGGTTGGAACAAGAACAGACTAGAAGCAAAAAGACCAATCTGGAGGCCATTGCTATAGTTAAACCAGAGATGATGAGGGTCTGAATTAGGTAGTGGCAGTGTGCTTGAAGAGGAGCTGTATTGAGAAGACTTGTGACAATAGAAATGACAAAACTAAGAAACTGATAGGAAAAGGAGGAAGAGAAAGGGAGAAGAATCCAAGATAACTCTGAGGGTTATGTCATTTAAACGTTGAATAAAACAGTTTCAATCAAATGATAGTAGCTCAGATCAGACTTCAAGGGATTAAGAAGTAAAGAGGAATTAAGGAATTAGAGGAAACAACTTTTTTCTGAATTTGGCTCTGCATTTGCTTTTTGAACAGTAGGATACAATTTGTAGCCATTGGAGCAATCATCTTGTAATTGGAACCCTTACAAAAACAAAATATTTCTATGCCTCTTTAGGAGTTATGAATTAGAACACAAAGGGAACAAATTAGTGTGCTAAATTCTAGTGTAGCAAGATACTTCATAACATTGAAACATAACTTCCATGATCATTGGGCTTGCAGAAGACTTGCCATTCTTCTGTGTGGCTGAATAGAGTGGCGTTGACCAGCAGTCTTGCCCACACTGTATTTATGAGAAGACTGGCTGTGACATTGGTAAAGATACGGGATGACAGGCTTCACTGGTGAAAAATTCAATTAGACTACTGCAAAAGTTTAACAGCTGAGTAGGCTGTTTTTCCACTGCAAACAGATGGCAATGATTTTTAGGCAAAAGGGATGGCATATTTTTGTGGAATATGATAACACCCTAAACTTGATTCTAACTGAAGAGAGGTAATATAACCACCTTCTGGTCTTTTTTTTTTTTTTACAAGTGCCTTTTGTCTAGGTACTGATTTGTGACAGGTATTTGAATTGATGTGAGTCTGACAAAATCAGGTATAGTTAAATTACAAGCATTTTGAGATCCTTGACAAGAAACACAGAAATGCAAAGTTACAGGTACCCAGATCTTAAAAATGAAAAATGAAAATGAAATGAAAAAGTCTTCCTTGGTTCAGTAAAATCCTTGTTCCAGCAAAGAAAATCCCTTTCAAATGTCACTGACTTTCATACATCACCTTATATAGTTTAATTTCCTACTCTTAAATATCCCACAGTGTTTCCAGCAGAGTCCTTGTGGTATCCAGGACACTGATTCAAGCATGCCTTGTAGTCATTGCTCTCTCTTGTTATTTGCCTACAATGAGCTCTCCAATAATTAGGGCTGAATACACTGCACTTTTTAAAATTAAACCAAGCCTCTGGGAAAGAATCATGGAAATAGATGGTTAAAGGACATTCAGGCAATTAACAAGTATGATAAAGTTAAAAATTAAAGATGCCAAAGTAGGTTAAGAGCTTTTTTTTCTTTTTCTCACCCCAGCCTCCTCCACGCACCAATGTTATATGTTAGTACCTAGGATTCTCTCTATCAGCTTGATAGCAAGAGAATTAAAGAAGGAATAGGAGAATGCAGAGAAGGAGGAAAGAAGGAAATGATAAAAGAAGAGAGGAAAAAGAGAACAGAAGGAAGATATATAAAGAACAATATAGATAACATATTTCAATTAATTAATTCAGATTTGATTTAATTAGCTTACAAAAGACTTTTTTCCCCTAGGTTCCACACAGGGAATTGTAAATGCTGCTGGACATATCCAGCTGATACAAATTTACAGAAAAAACTCAGACTACCCTATCCTCATGGGAGAGACACTGGTTTAAGTTCATTAAAAACATAACAAACCTCTAAAAAGAACTGGATTATGCATTTAAAGATCTTCACAATCTGATGTTAACCAATCTTTCCAGTTCTTTTTTTGTCCCTCTCAACACTCCATACTTCAACCCAACTAAATTATTTAATGTTCCCCATACATGACATTCCATTTCCCACCACCCCCATGCCCTAGCACAGGTTGTCCCTTAGGCATGGAATATCCTCCCTCCTCACTGTCACCTTTGGAAATTCATAGCACCCTTCAAGGCTCAGTTCAAATGCTCCGTCTCACATTACACCTTTTCTGATCCATCCCTCCCAAGCTGTTATTTCTCTCCCCACCCCTCCAAGTTACTTTTCATTATTTATACATGTGTGTGTGTACATATACACATATAAATTTATTCATCTTTATAAATGTTTCTACCAAATAGAATATAATTTTTTGTGGGCAGGGACAGTTTCATTTTTTACTTTACATTCCAGGCCTTTCATAATGCCTGGCCCATAGTAGGTATTTACTAAATGTATGTTAAATAATTGCTTGTCTATAAGCAAAGTAAAGGGAAAAAAAAACCCAAAAAGTAAAAGCCAATAAACTTTTTCTAAGGACACAAAAATGTCACACTTTCAGAAAATGCTTCTACAAGCTATGTATATCACATTTCATGGGCTTCTAAGTTTAGAGCTGAAGGGGTTTGAAAATAAAATTTAGCCGTGTTCCAAATTTTTCTCTTTTTTTCAACATTGTAATCTCTATTATCACTAATAGCTATCATAAAGTAGATTAAAAATTACTTATGTCAGGGTCAACTATATCCCTTCCATTAACTTTATATAAGAAACTATAATTTAGACACAGTCTTTATCAGTGTTTTCTTGTTACTGTTTTGCTGTAAATAGGGTTTAGCACTGAATTGTTTGGAATAGAAGGGAGGGTTAGGAAAGCATCCTGAATAGATTGCCGATAAAGGTTTTTTTTTTTCTTTTAAATACTCTTGTCTCTGAAAATGTAGATGTTTTCTTAATTATATCTGTGGAGATTGTCTATAAGTTTCTTCTTTGCTATGAAACAGAATTATAAACTTGAATGATAATCCAAAACAGGAAAGATGATGGGGGAAAAAAATTAGACAATACCGTATTTGAAAACCATGTCATTCTTCATTTCTTTGCCATCAGGAATAGAGTTATTCTTTTCACTTTACTCTGCTAAAGACAACATTAATTCCTCCAAAGCAATGAAACTCTTGCAACTTTCTGAAGAGGTTATGAGAAGCGATACAATACAAGGTATTCACAACAACTATACTCTAATCCCCAAAACCTCTCATAGGAAAAGAATCAATTTGATGCCTCTCAACAATCGTTTCTTTTTTTTCAGCCTCAAAGAAGCAAAAGCTATTAATATTCTCAAACACATACATAATTACAAAGTTAAAAAGACAAGCAGTTGTGAAAAAGTTCATGTACATTGGGTTTTATCTACAGGATATATAGCTATGGAGTCTGTTTTACAAAGAGGAGGGAGAAATTACCCAAGCTAGACACTTGGCAGCAAATTGGAAAAAACAAAACTGACTAACTGAATTTTTCAGCATCTAAATGGATCTTTTGGCATCCATAGACCAGTTAGTCCATATTTCTCATTCCCTAGATTCCAAAACAAGTAACTTAGTTTCTCTAATTTGCTCATATCCATGAAGATGACAACTGACTTACATTCTTTTTACAAAAGTAAACATATCTGAATAAACTGATAGAAAAATTAAAATAAACTATTAGTATTTCCCTAACATCATATTTTAGAAATATTAACTTTGTGTGAAAATATATTGTATTTTTCTCTTAATAAAATAATTAGTTCCCCATCCCATTGATAGATCTCTTCCAGTTTTGTTTTTTGATTTGTTATGCCAAAAGACATTTACAAGGGTTACACACTGTTCTCTCCTTTTGATAAGTTATAGATGCATAGGAATCTCCTTAGGCCTCTGATTTTCTGTTTTATTTTTTTGTTTTTTGCTTTTTGGAGAAGGTAAGGCAATTGAGGTTAAGTGACTTGCCCAAGGTCACATGGCTAGTTTTTGTGTGTGTGTTAAGTGTCTGAGGCCAAATTTGAACTCAGGTCCTCCTGACTCTAAGGCTGGTGCTCTATTCACTGTGTCACCTATCTTCTTCATACGATTCATAAGTCAATACCTCTTGAAACATTATTGTATTGTGCTATAATTTTTTACATATGATCAGTCAGTAGCTAAAAATAATGGTGAGGTAATCACTTTGTCTTTCTCTCCTCAATGATACGCATTGACACTTTTTAAGCACTCTTCATTCTTATACTATCTCTGACACCTATGAACTCATTTACCCTAAAACAAGTGACTGATAATAACTTACAACATTCATCTTAGAGGAATTTGAGTTTCAATGGGGCACAAATACTTTAGGCAAGTATAAATTTCTTCATATGGAAATTCACATATTAGCAATATGCTCTTGAATAATTTTGAGAAGTTCATCCTCCAAATAATATGATATAAAAGGTATCTGCTTCAAAGACAAGTCAGGCATGACATTCTAATGTAATGGAAAGTCAATAATGACCCCAAACATGATCATATAATCATATAATACAGAAAAATAAGGATTTGAGTCAGGAATCCGTTACTCTGTGATAACAGACAAATTGCTTAACCTCTTTGTCTCCAGTTTCTCTCTATATCTGTAAAATAATGCCATTTAACCAGATGATCTTTTAAGTTTCTTTTCGTATCTAAATCCTAAAAAGGCATATCATTTTGGATTCTATAGACAAAAAATAATTGTGCATTATGTAATTACTTAATCATTAGTAAATTGTAACACATTACCAATGGAGGATTATGTAAGATAGGTGGTATAAAGGATGCTATTAGAAAATGCTTTAGTCAGAAAAGAATGTAAGATGAAAACAAGGGTTCTTTGATGGAAAATATGTCATTGCTATAAATAATATATCAAGAGACCTTAAGGAAGCCTATCAGTGAGTTAGGTGGACCCTCTATGGGGGATTTATTAGAAGTTATGGATAAGAGCTGAACAGGATAACAGGGAATGGATGGGCCTAAGCTACATCATTCATTGAAAAATACATGTCGGTGAAATCAGAGATGGATTTAAAGAGTGAAGAATTGTGTGGAGCTTCTCCTAGTGAATATGTGTCTAAAGCCCTAATTATTAGTTTCTTATCTGGTATTTCATACCTCCTATCGAATTACTTAGTCTGAATTCCAAACAAAAAAAAATTGTTGTTATTGTTCAGTCCTGTCCAACTATTTATGACCCCATTTGGGGTTTTCTTAGCAAAGATACTGGAGTGGTTTACTATTTCTTTCTCCAGCTCATTTTACAGGTGAGGAAACTAAGACAAACAGTGTTAAATTACTTGCCCAGGGTCATACAGTGTAATAGTAGTTACCCCTTTGGCCAATACAAAAAAGGAATAATGACCATCACACACAGCTAATAAGTGTCTGAGGTCACATTTGAACTCAGGTCTTCCTGACTTCAGAAATAGTGTTTTATCCACTGCAGCATCTACCTGCCCAAAGAAATATTTCCTCCACAGTAACTTTCAAGTGTCATGATTAATTGAGTCAAAAAAATCAAGACACATGGTTTCTCAAAATTGGGTTACAGACTCTTCTTCACATCGTAAGATCTGGAACCATTTCTTATCAAGTCTTCAACAAAGTAGGAAGCCAAAAAGTATATTGAATTAAATAGAGTTAATGTATCCTCTCTGATATTTGTCCTTCAGTGGCTGAGCTACTTATTTTAGAAAAATTCAGTCCTTAGTTACAAGTTTCTACTGGACCTTTTCCTTATGCTTAACTATTTCTCTCTAGGTCTCTCCAAACCCCATAAACATCATTTCAGTCATCTCGTTTTCTAAAGAAGTAGCCAAAAATTCTACCAAAGGTGACATGATATCTATTCCAAACTATAATGCTTACCATTATGCTGAATTTTCATATTTCCCTAAACTTGAATAACATTTTTAAATTATTTTTTTTTCCAAAGGCGTCAGAGTGTTTACTACTATGTACTCCAAATTAGAGCTTTCCTATACACTATTTCATTAGGAATGTGAGTTGGTTGAGTGAGTATTATTACTCCCATTTTACAGACAAGAAAACAGAGAGATCAAGTTATTTTCCTAAAATAAAATAGCTAGTAAGAAAAGGAACTGACACTATAACCCAGTTCTCCTAACTCCATTTCCAAGTTATTTTCCCTTCTATTATGTGGTCTCCCAGGTGTAGCACTAATGCAATATTCAAAGCGCCAATGGTCACTATAAATATACTTGCATAGTGCTCAATCACAAAATCAAATTTTCTCCACAAAGAAATTTATGTTTAGAAGTGAAATTCTCCATATAGAAGACAGAAGCAAAACATTTATTTAGACACCAGAAAACCAAATTCCGCCATCAGGAAACCAAATCCATCATAGCAACACAGAAGTTAATGCACCACAACACAGCAGAGAGCCATACCATCCTTTAGCCTTCACACAAACCAACACAAATCTAGCTGTTTGTGGCAAACACCAACATTTACTCAGAAGCCTAACTGCCTCCCTCAGATGCGGGGAAGGTCTTCAAATTCCCTTAGCCTTATTAAGGAGAAGGGAAGATCTTCAAATTCCCATTACCATTACACCAGGCTAATGAGAAGAAAGTTAATTTATTTGTGTCAAGTACTGTGTAAAATTGGACAATACATGAATGACATAATAGAATACAATAAATTGATGAATTTTGAGTTAACAGAGGGAACTTAGAAGGGCATTTGATGTGGTTTTCAGCTACTTAGAAATATTACTTCTTTAAACTAACACTAAAAATCATCTACATCAATAAATTAAAATATAACTTTGCTGAAACAAAGGAATTTGAACAGAAAGTGATAAAAGTTCTAGATTAGAAATACCTTAATATTCCAAGAAACTGATTTCATCAGGACAAATAAACCTTTTACCAATGCAGGTCAAAATCTCTCTGACTTTTTAGACTGTCTTTGAGAAATGCTATGACAAAAAAAAAATTATAACGTTGTGGTCAATCTCAAGGGTGAGCCTCTCACAATATATCTAGATTAGTTTTAAACAATAAGATTAAATACACTTGATATTTTTGTCCAAAGTGATTTGTGAAAGTTTAATATTCTAACACTCCAAAAACAAGAATGAAGACAGTCCTATCATATACACATTTTCCAAATGGACTAGTAAGAAGAGAGCCACATGTATATAATGAACTATTTAGATTGATATTTTGTCTCACGTAGAATGGAATATGTGAGTGTCTTAGACTATAGTTAAGGTTTCTGATGATGATACTAGTGGTTTTTTTCCCTTTTGCTTAAACAACAATGATTGCCATTTATAGGATGATTTAACATTACACAGCACTTTATATATTTTATTATAGTTGATCCTCACAACTATTCTATTAAGTGCTATTATAGCTAGGCCCTCTTTAGTGAGAATAATGAATTCCTTGAAGTGGCTTATATTATTATATAAAATAATGACATCTGATTGTAATACAATAGAAATATGTGATACAAATCCCTCACTTTTGAAGAATTCCTTATTTGCTCTAATTGGAACTTCCTGCATTATCAACCTCATTTTACAGATGAAGCTGGAAATGTTTAAATTATTTGTTCAGGAGGATAGCACTTACAAGTATCTGAAACAATATGTAAAGCTAGGGAGGTCACCCTGATGCCAGGTCAGTATTCCATCCACTCCACTTTGCTGCCTCTGGATTCTAATTCCTCAAGGTCTGGGTCTCTCTAGTCTTTCATCTTTCTATCTCTAATTCCTGGCACAATGCCTAGAACAAGGTAGGCAATTAAGAAATGTTTGTTGAATTGAGTTGAAGGGAAAGCAATAACACTGACATGTACATTGTGATGGGTTATCAAAATGATGCCCTTTTTTTCTGTCACCATGTATGGAGATTTACCTAGTATTTTTTTTTTTTGTTTTTAATGGATGAGGTCAAATTTCAGAAGCAAATTTATTTTGTTTGAACCATCAGGTTCAGCCTCTTCTTGGACAAGCACTGTTAATTTTATCCTGTGAATTTTTTGGCAGTGTTCACAAAGCATTTACATTTTTGAAAGATACATAATCTGCCTCTTGTCTTTCTCACATATTACACAAACAGCTTGAATTTATCCAATCTCTTTCCTCTAGGGAGCTTCAACTGCTTGATACATTACTTCCATTTTCCTAACAGCAGCCACGTGAGGTAAGAAGCAATTAGGTATTATTATCTCTATATTCAGAATAAGCAAATTGAGACTCTAAGAGGATGAGTAATTTCCCCAAGGTCTCAAAGTTAGTCTGAGGAAACACAGAGACTAGAACTCTGATCTGAATATAGCCCATAGTTAATTCTACTGAAGCGTGACTCAAGACTGACAAATAAGACTAATAATCGCATGTGTCAAACCGCTTTAAAGTTAAAATTTGTGCATTATTACTAACAGATCTATATAAGCTAGCATTGTGCATATAAACACATATTGCATATATGCTTTCATCATTTTGCTGAACTAATTTTCAAGAGACAGTTCATTTGAAATCCTACCTTGTATTCCTACTACTTGTATGAAAGTGGGCCAGTCACATCTTCTCTGAACACCAGTTTCCTCATCTTTAAAATGAGGTGGTTGAGGAGTGGCTAGGTGGTGCAGTGAATAGAGCACTGGCCTTAGAATCAGGAGGACCTGAGTTCAAATGTGGCCTCAGACATTTAACACAAAACTAGCTGTGTGACCATGGGCAAGTCACGGTAACCCCAATTGCCCTATCTTCCCTCCTCAAAAAAAAAATGAGGCAGTTGGACTTGATGACCTTTAATATACCTGAAAATTCTAAATGCATGAGCCTATAAACCTGTGAAGTGATCAATGTATAAGACAAAATGTCTGAAAAACACGGTATAATAATCTAGTAAATCTGAATAGAATAATCTATATTAGATTTTTTTGTTCTTCCCATTGCCCAAATTAATCAGATAATAGTTTAACCTTCTTTGCTTTGACTGTGTTAATCCAACCTTTATCTGTGTCTCATTTTTGGATATAAGCCTGAGTTACAAAGTGTTAGATAATTACACAGACTTCCCTTCAAAATATTAGATTTTTTGTTTTGTTTTGTTTTACAGGTAGCACAAATAGAAGGGAAAAATAATTTAATAAATTGCAGGGCCTAGGAAATTTTGCATAGAACAAGATAGAGGCTCCCAGAGCGTAAGTGAAAAATGAAAATTTTTTTCTGAATCTCCGAACACCTAATGGTAGGCTTCAGATCAAATTTTCTCCACAAAGAAATTTATTTTCAGAAGTGAAACTCAAGTGTCTAGTGCAAAGGAAAATAATATGTGCAGTTTTTCCCTCATTACCCTTAAATGTGTTCATAAAATATATGATGTCCACCTAATTCATATATTACCATTTATTTACTCTGGAATATAAAGTAGGAGTGAATGCTACAGTTCTCTGTTCAGTTCTCTCTGTCTCTCTCTCTCTCTGTCTTTCTCTCTCTCTCTCTCTACCCCTCTCTGTCTCTCCCTGTCTTATTGGTAATTTGGCATAATGTTATTTTATTATAAATGCTTCTATTTGCCACTTAATATTAGCAAAATTTCTTATTTTTAAGTAATAGAAAAGAAAGGAGGATTTTCATGACTAATGAAACAGAACATTGGCAGACGAATTATTCTAATTTTGCCAAAATACTTCACCTGTTCAGGTCTCAGTTTCTTCACCCTGTACAGTGAAGAGGTTCGAGCAGATCAAGAGTTCTTCACCTTTCTTGCATTACGACCTTTTTGACAGTCTAGTGAAATCTGTCCTTTTCAGAATAATGCTTTTGAGCATATTAAAAAAGAAAATCAATTATATCAAGATAAAGATACCTTTTTTTTTAACTGATTTCAGAATAAGAACCTTTGGCCTAGAAGATAATCTCTAAGTGCTCTTGACTTTAGTAATCAAGTAAATACATATCAAAAAATAAAAATACATTCCACTAATACATTAGGGATTATTTTAAAGTTTTAGTTTTTGAAATAAAAGCTTATATAGGACAAAATTCTACCTTTCGAATGTGATCTTGTGATAAATGTTCATTTTAACCAATTCTCCACATATTTTTTAAAAGGGAGAGATAATTGGTGTTGGAAAATTTAATCAAGAAAAAAGATATCTTGAAAGTATTTTTTTAATGAGCTGTCACTTCACTATAAGTAATCATCTGGTATAACTACAACGACAGAATTTATGCCATTTAACAGTTTTAACCACTTAGCATATCATTGAGATTCCCCATAGCAGTCTATTAACTATGAACCAATGTAAGCCCTACATCCTCCACTGAGCATTTTAGTTTAATTGAGCTAAATACATAATCCATTATTTTTTTCTTGTACTGCCAATAGATTT
>CM053580.1:305153938-305175844 GCA_028627135.1 Pseudochirops cupreus
AATATGTACATTGTAGAGATGTTTTGCGTAACTACACATATATGGCCTGTATTGAATTGCTTGTCTTTCCTGTGGGGGTGGGTGATGATGGAAGAAGGGAAAGAATCTAGAATTTAAAGTTTTAAAATCAAATGTGTTTTATATGTATGTGTATATATATATATATATATAGATAGATAGATAGATAGATAGATAGATAGATAGATAGACATGTTTCCAGGGCCTTTGGCAGTTTTACAAAATAAGAAGAATTGATATGGATTCTAAGCAGGAGAGACTGGGGGAGGGATTAATGGTGATGCCCCTGCTTTGCCAACTCTCATACATGCAGGAGGAATGTTCTGAATGGGCAGAATTAATTTAAATAAAGTTTTCACCAAATGTCCTCCTTTCCACATACAGTAATCAATCAAGAACTTTAGATTTTAGCATTAAAATAGTAAAATAACTTAGTTAACAATTTTTACAAGTTCCATAATTGATAGCCAAATTGTTTTATCTGTAACCTCCTTTTAAACTACAGGTAAAGGTGTAAATACCTGATTTTCTATATGGCAGATATAAACATCATAAGATATAAATGACATACCTGTTTTTACACAAATTTTTCCTCTATCTTTTAGTTTCAACAAATTTCAGATTAAAAATTTGCTTATCTAACACTATTTCTAGTTTACAATGACCCCTCAATTTTTAAATAAGAAAATTTTACCACAATTTAGGAAGACCATAGTAACACAGTGACATTATGACATTAATTGTATTTCCAAATCATCACTCACAAAAATTTTTGATAGAATATCAGGCTTATCAAATGCAGAGATTTTTCTCTTCTTCTCACAGCTGCAGAACCTGATTGTGAATTTAGGGGTTAGAAAGGAGAAGTTCATCTGCTTGCCTAGAAGTGTGGGCTTCAGGATTCCCCAGGGCTGTTGCCAGTGAGGTCTTTGATATAATTAGTATGCTTCCTCCCTTTTGCCAGATTCAGGAGGGCAACTCAAATTCCCTATTATTCCTCAGCACTCTTTTTAAATCTGATCTGTGACAAGAGGCTTTAATAAATTTTTGTAAAATGTTTTTAGCTGTTTTAACTTGTACTTAATAAACTTCAGTGCTATGTTTATTCCTCAATTTTTTTTTAGAAAGTGAGAGCTTTTAACCTGCCAATTAGAGGGAATGGGACTCTGGAAAAACCCAGTGGCACATGTCCCCTCTCTCCCATAATGGAGAGCCCAAAGCTTCACCTCTGAGGTATTTCTTTTTCAGATCTTTGCATAATCCCAATTTGCCTAAATGCCAAATAGTATAATATATTCTGACTTATCTTTAGCATTAATTTTGGAGTGACACTTTTCACTTTTTCAAATTTCCAAAAATAACCAGAATGAATTCAATTAACTTTCAGTTGCATCCTGATACATAAAACTTTTCTCTTTTAGGTGAGGCAGGAAATGGTTAGATGCTAGTCTGCCTCTTTGATCTGAGGGAAAAAATTCCCTTTTTATTTTTTATCACTTTCTCCACACTCAACTTGGCCAGAGTTGAAATAAAGAGAAAAAGATTTTCAAACCTTTTAAAAATCTTAAAACTTCTGTTCACACTTTTCATGCCAATAGTTTATACCTTTCTTAAACTTCCTACCCAACTCCTCTCTTAGTTATATGCTTAAACTCCTTTGCCTTTCCTTCTAGCTACTATATGGCTGCACATACCATATTTCTATCTAATTCCGACCTGACCTTTCTCTTATACTCTTTGACTTGCCGTTATCATCATATAACCTATATAATAAACTACTTTTCCTCTCTCATTCTCACTCCTCTCCAGCCAGCCATTTGTGTTCTGGCAGGGAAGAAGGGAGAGGGGGAGTGAAAGAGATAACAACATTCCACAGAAAATCCAGTTGCATTATGAATCTTACAGAATGACAAATTACTCTCTATATATACTCATTCACATAAAGTCACAAAAATAAAGTAGATAGATAAAGAAAATGGCAGGAAGAGTGCACTCACAGAAATTGTTAGAGATTCCCTGCAGAAGTCAAACATTTGCTTGGTCCTCCAGATGGTAATGGAGGCCAGGTAAGACTTACTTGATAATTTTCTTTTTATCTGTTTCTAATATTCTTGGATTGTGTAGAGACAGCTGCATCATACTTAATTGTTCGTGCCACCTTTGGCATTTTCATTTTTAATGTTAAACATATCTTTAATATATTCCATAGAAAAAAGGCAGAAATGGGGAAATGCTGGAGTTTGTTTTCTATTAGTCTCTCACTCATCTTTCTCCCTACTGCCTCCCATTTTACCATCTCCACTGCGCCACCCTTTGGAAACCAAGGGCAATAATGTTCCACATACACTAAAAACTCGTCCAGCTGTTCCTTTGTGAGAGTAAACTCCCCTTCTTTCACTACTTTCCTTAATACTTGAAGATATTGTTCCTGATATTTGAATTGTACCCTATATATTTGACCCACGATAATAGGAAGTTTTGGGATGTGTTGTTTCTTGTTCCTACTCAACCACTAAGCCTGTTGACCCTTTTAGTCCTAAGACTGTTAAAAAATTTCTGCCTTATAACCTATCCCTTTTAGTCCTAAGACTGCTAAAAGCTTGGTGACTATTGCTTCCTTTACCTCTTTCCACAGTGCTACAGCCTCTGAGGTACTTCTTATGCTTAGGTTTTATTCTCTGGAGTCCCAAGGAAGCATTCCTCTTGTATCTTCTTTTAGGTCCTTGTTTTGGCCACCACTTGATGTGAGCACCTAGTGATGCTCCTAACAGAGAAGTGTGTAATAATGTGGTCCAGGCGGGTTTGTCAAAGCATTCCATTTACTGATACCATGAGAAAGATTTTTATAGAGTAAAAAGATAAATAAGGTAACTATAGGTCACTAAGCTTTCCATTACTGTCTTGTTCACTTCCAAGATGTCAGACAGTGATGTCAAGTAAGCCTTGACGGGTATCATGTCTTTGATATTTCCACACAATATGAATAGTATCTAGAATGCATAAATAATCTGGTAATGAGCTAACACCTTCTGCCTAATATCCCAGAACAGGGTAGGGCCCTGGATCTTAGGATATCACACAAGTTCTGACATACAGATGCATCACTGGGAAAACCCAGAGCTAGCTTCACAGAAAGCCTGATTCCTGTCTCAGATGTTTTGGCTCCCTGTATAATTTATTTTAAATTTTAAACATTCACTTTTATAAGATTTTGAGTTTTGAATTTTCCCCCTTCCACTTCCTCTCCCTTCCCCAAGACAGCAAACAATCTGATATAGGCTATACATGTACAATCATATTAAGCATATTTTCACATCAGTCATGTTGTGAAAGAAGAATCAGAAGAAAAGGGAAAAGCCATAAGAAAGAAATAAAGTAAAAAGCAACAAAAATAGAGAAAACAGTATTCTTTGATCTGCATTCAGAATTCGTAGTTCTTTCTCTGCATGTGGACAGCATTTTCCATCTTGAGTTTTCTCAAATTGTTTTAGATCATCACATTGCTAAGAAGAGCTAAGTCTATCAAAGTTAGTCATCATACAATGTTGCTGTTACTGTGTACAATGTTCTTGTTCTGCTCACTTCACTCAGCATTAGTTCATGCAAATCTTTCCAGGTTTTTCTTAAACCTGGAAAGTTTCCAAATATACATTTCACAAATGTATATTTTGCCATTTGAACAATGTGACCAGCCCGTTGGAGTTGTGCTCTCAGGAGCAGAGTATGAATGCTTGGTAGGTTAGTTTGAATAAGAATCTCAGTGTCTGGTACCGTATCCTGC
This sequence comes from Pseudochirops cupreus, assembly GCA_028627135.1. Classification (NCBI taxonomy): domain Eukaryota; kingdom Metazoa; phylum Chordata; class Mammalia; order Diprotodontia; family Pseudocheiridae; genus Pseudochirops; species Pseudochirops cupreus. Next base: position 305,157,738 of record CM053580.1, read on the forward strand.
CAAATGATCTTCAGAATCTTCCTAAAGACCATTCAAATGGAAGTGATTTAGTTTCCTGACATGGTGCTTATATACTGTCCAGATTTCACAGGCATACAACGATGAGGTCTACACAATGGCTCTGTGAAATCCACCTGCTCATCATTTCACATGGAACAATAGTATTTCATCACATTCATATACCATAACTTGTGGAGTCATTCCCCAATTGATGGGCATCACCTCAATTTCCAATTCTTGGCCACTACAAAAAGAGCTGCCATAAATATTTTTGTATGTATGAGCCCTTTTCCTATTTGTATGATCTTTTTGGGATACAGAGCTAGAAGTAATATTGCTAGATTGAAGGGTATGCACATTGTTATAGCCCTTTGGACATAGTTCCAAATTACTCTCTAGAATGGCTGGATCAGTTCACAACTCCACCAACAATGCATTAGTGTCCAAGTTTCCCCACATCTTCTCTAACATTTGTCATTTTCCTGTTTTCCCGTGTTAGTCAATCTGATAGGTGTGATGTGGTACCTCAGAGTTTTGATTTGCATTTCTCTAATCAATAGTGATTTAGAGCATTTTTTCATATGGCTGTAGAAAGCTTTAATTTCTTCATTTCAAAACTGCCTGTTCATAATCTTTGATCATTTATCAACTAGGCAATAATCTGTATTATTATAACTTTGACTCATTTCTCTATATATTTTAGAGATGAGGCTTTTATCAGAGGATCTGGATGTAAAAATTGTTTTCTAGCTTTCCTACTTCTTTTCTGATCTTGTTTGCATTGACTTTGTACAAAAACCTTTTACTTTAATGTAATCAAAATTATTCATTTTTCATTTCACAATGTTTTCTATTTCTTATTTGGTCATAAATTCTTCCTTTCTGCATAGATCTGACAGGCAAAATATTCCTTGCTTTCCTAATTTGCTTATGGTATCACCCTTTCTATCAATATCATGTATCATTTTGACCTTATCTTGATATATGATGTTGGTTAGTTGATTGTTGTTCTTCATTCTCAAAAAGGACTAAAATGACATTATTACGCTGGAGTCAAGTTTCAATGTGTCCAACCGTAGCTGATGAGACCAATAAAAGCTTGGAATTCTCTACCACTGGTCAGGTACAAACAGTCCATGTGAACATTTGGGGTAGATAGTTTAAATTGCTGCATTCTGTGTTTCTTTTGACCTGTTTCAATTCTGCTTTGCTCATGGAGCACAGGACCTTCTCACATATGGGCATGTCATGCTGAGTGGTCCCATGCCAGTGTCTCTCATGTCATACAATCAATTCCAAAGTTCTTAAGAGACCTTGAGAGTGTCCTTGTATCACTTCTTCTGACCACCATGTGAATGCTTGACCTGTGTGAGTTCTTCACAAAACAGTATTCTTCACAAATGTATATTTTGCCGTTTGAACAATGTGACCAGCCCATTGGAGTTGTGCTCTCAGGAGCAGAGTTTGAATGCTTGGTAGGTTAGTTTGAAAAAGAATCTCAGTGTCTGGTACCTTATCCTGCCAAGTGATCTTCAGAATCTTCCCAAAGACAATTCAAATGGAAGTGATTTAGTTTCCCGGCATGGTGCTTATATACTGTCCAGATTTCACAGGCATACAACAATGAGGTCAACACAATGGTTCTGTAGACCTTCAGTTTGGTAGTCAATATAATACCTCTTCTCTCCCATACTTTCCTTCAGAACTTCCCAAACACTGAGCTAGCTTTGGCAATATATACACCAAACTTATTATCAAAATGTATATCCTTGGAAAGTATACTACTAAGATAAGTAAACTTATCCATAGCATTCAAAACTTCTCAATTTGCTGTAACTGATGGTTCCATGTATGTATGGTGTGGTGGTGGCTGATGGAGACCCTTACCATCAGTGTGCTAAAAGAAGACAAGCCTATAATTTTTGGTGACTTTAATGCTAGAGTAGGCTCAGACTACTAGAGTTGGCAGGGAGTCCTAGGGAGAAATGAAATTGAGAACAGCAACAGCAATGGTCACTTACTACTGAAGACTTGTGCATTTCATGACCTTCTTATCACCAACACTGTCTTCCATTTACCTAAATCCAATAAAACTTCATGGATGCAACCTCATAGCAAACATTGGTATTTAATAAACTATGTGATTGTAAGGAAAAGAGACATGTAGCATGTGAGAACAGTGAAAGCAATGTGTGGTGCAGAGTGCTGGACAGATCATAGACTTATCCTTTCCAAGCAAAATATTCACATTCAACAAAATGACATACCAAGGCAAAATGACTACCAGAAGAATTACCGTCAGCAGATTAGGGCTCTTCTCCGAGCAGGAACAGTTTGTTGCTAATTTGGAGGGAAAGTTGAGCCACTGCACAGTTGGCATTGGTGGAGGATAAAAAGGGCAGGCAGCTTTCTGAGATTTGTTAAATAACTCTGCATTTTCTCATCTAGGTAAGAATACTCACAAACACAAAGACTGGTTTGATGAAAATCATGGGGAAACTCAGAAGGTGCTAAATGAAAAATGAGAACCCCACAGGGCTTACCAGCAGGACAGTTTATCCATCTCTAAGAAGGTGGCATTTAATTCCATCAAAAGTAAAGTACAAGCAAAGCTTAGAAAGATCCAGGATTGTTGGCTCAGTAAGAAGGCAGATGAATTCAGTTATATGTTGATAATAATAATCCAAAGCAGTTTGATGATGCCCTGAAGGCTATTTATAGGCCAAAGACCTATGGTGCATCTCAACTACTCAGTGCTGATGGAGTCACATTGATTAGTGGTATAAGATGTAAGATGTTGGTCTATACCTAGTTTATGTTCTTGGTCATATTTGAAAATAAATAGCCTTGAGAAAATATAATATCTCCCGCTGCTCATAAAATAAATCTTCATAGCATCTACTGAATAAAGTATTACCTGACAATCATGACATTTGTGGCCCTCTACTATCTTTCAATATCCAAACTTTCAAGCCTTATCTCATAATTTTCCTTCATGTACTCTGCATTCGGAACAAGCCAAATTAGCCTCTTCCAAATTTCCTCTTACCCCTGTGCACAGTCTATTTATGTGCACAGCCAGTGCTCTAGAGCACTCCTGGACCCCATCCCCAATATCTACAGAATTCTGTTTGTCTCTCTATGCTAATGTAGGCTAGAAAAGTGATTCACTGTTACTTTTTCTTGGATTTCTCCATCAGAATTTGATCTGGTATACTTCCTAGATTTGTTTGGAGGTTGTTTTTGTGTTGAGCTTACTATACAGCTTCTGTTTCCCCAAATGTACAAATTGAATCCAAATAGGTTTCAAAGTGAATTGAGCATTGGGCATACATTCAGGGAGACCTCATTTCAAATCCAACCTCAGATACTCACTAGCTATGTGACTCAGAGCAAGTAGCAACCTCTGCCTACTTCATTTTCCTCAACTGTAAAATAGGGATAATAATGGCACCCACTTTCTAGGGTTTTTGTGAAGATCAAATGAGGTAATATTTGTAAAGCACTTAGCGCAGTAATACACATAGTTGACACTTTTAAAAATGCTTCCCCCCCCCCCATTCAATAGGTCTCTGCATTTCAATTTCCTCATCTGTAAAATGAAGAGGTTGAATAAATTGGCCTCTGGGTCTCTCGAGCATGTATTATCCTATCATTTTATGTATTTGATACTCAAAAACTTGAATGCATCTTATAGTTTCATAATTTCTCATATTTTCAAGACCTCTCTCCAAGAAGACAGACTACAACAAATTTATACCTATACAACTCTTGTCCACAGCTTCCCATAGGTTAACAATAAGGTATCTACTCAACATGCAGGAGGCCTTTTCTGAGTCATTCTGACATTGTGAAGATTCTGTTAAAGAAGCACTCTGGCTGGCCAGCTATTGACCCTCATCCTTGCCATTTGACCAGTTAATCTTATCTTTCTGTCATATGATACATTGATGACATGCTTTATTCTATTTTTCTTCAAAATTCACCATTGGTTGTATGTTGCTACCTGCTCACATCCACTATGAGACTTCCCCTTGCCCTCTTTTTGATATTCATTTTTTAATTATTCCAAATACAGCAACACTGGTAAAAGATGGGACTTTGTTTCCCATGGAACCTTAGAGACCATTAAAGATCTCTGTAATTTACCATATGAATATATTATATGTAGTTTACATATGTAATTCATTTATTTATTGGCAACAGTAAGAAAGTACATTAAACACCAAATCCATAAATGGAGCTTTGTGAAGGCTGTACAATACTTAAAGTAGACTGAAATAAGGGGAAAGGGAGAAGAATAAGAATAAGGAATAAGAGGAAGGAAGAGATACTGGTGTTTAAAAAATATTTTTCTATGAGTCAGAATTTTTTTAAAGTAAACAAATAATTTGTCTTTCTGTAAGGCATTTAGAGAGGATGGGAAAGTTTCCCAATAGAACACTAACTTGGCATAGATGTCCTACAGGAGAAATATTGGAAATAGGAGAAATGTTTTAATATTTATGAATTTTGTTTCTTCAGGAAGTGGTCTGCCTGCTAGCAGATTTAATCACATTACCTCATGATGGCCTCAAACTTATTAAAAACATGTTCCCAAGTCAATGTGGAACTGAAAATATTAGCATCCTTTAATAATCCACACAGTTTTCTGTGCATAATGTATCCCAGTAGTCATCCATTTATGTTCAGAATGTCATTGAGCTAAGTACCTACATGGGATAATCAGGGTGATCAATGGTTTTGACTCTCTTCTCACCTCTAGCCTACCTCACCACTTCCATTATGGTCCCTCTCCAGTCAACTCCATGACTAGAATGTAATGAATATGAAGAGGAAAAATGCAAAACTTTGCATTTATAGGGATCAAAATTCCTTTAGATATGCCAGCAGCAACAGACACCATGACAAACTCAGTCTGCTATTTCTGAATTCCTCAGAAGCAGAAGGTAAGAATCTCATAAATGAATGCAGAATTATCATTTAGAGTGTACTTTTTTCTTTGTGGTTGTAATAATGAGCTCAGATCAGGAAAATTACTTTTCATGAGGAAAAGATACGATATAAGCAGTATTTATAGTCATTTAAAGTTAGAAAAGAGAACTCTATATGTAAAGAATAAACTCTGGGCCATGATCCTAGAACAAAGCATGGTACACATTGCTTCAAAGTTTTTAGGTATTACTGAGTGGGTTGGGGTGTCTTTTTTCTACTTCCAATGGATGGAGAACCCATTGGTTGTCTTTCCCCTCCCCCACTGCTAGGTACACTAATATCCTAGTACCACATTTAGCATGGATTAGTTTTTACAAGGGGATATTTACTTTGAAAGATATAGCAAGAACAACATTTTCTCCAAAATTCGGAAGCAACTTATCACAATTTGGTCTCTGGGAAGAGTGGACCCAGACTCATTTCAATTTCTAGATAACAATAGTCTTATCAAGTTTGTGTCCCAATGTGGCATCATTTTCAGATGAGTCTCAGTTACCCCTGGTCTGGGTGCAGACAATAATTCCAGAAAATCTCTCCTTTACCCTTTGATCATTACTGCTGAGAAGGTTGCAAAACCTAGTGTTACTCCAGGACACTCCAGGGAACTGTCTCCCAGTCTCTCTCTGTAGGCAAATGCTGTATAAAACACCCTGTAAATATGCCAGTCTTTGTCACATAAGTAAAATGTGAATGTTTAAAGACTAAAACATAGACTTTGTTCATATCACCTATTTTGAACAATCTTTGATGCCTGAAAGCTGAAATCAACATAATACAATTCTGGAGAGAGACCTCATAGAGTTGTAAATAGAGTGCTGACTCTGGAGACAGAAAATGCTGACTTACTGTGATTCAGAAGCAGACTAGCTATATGATCCTAGGCAAGTCATTTAAACTTTGTGGGGCTTGTTTTTTAAACTGTAAAATTTTGGGGGAGGTTGAACCCAATGAATCACCAATTTTAAAACTATGATCCTATGGAAAACCTTTTTATTAGACATTGTTGAAAACTATTTTACTTCTGAATATATTTTCATTACTATAAATCAAATTCCTAGAAATTTGATATGCAAAGACTGTAACAATAAAACACCGAGAAACTTTTTAACAACAATTTATGCACAATGAAGCATTTTAAATAGGGTAGTTTTTTTTTTTGGTCAAAAAAAAAAGTTTTGTGATCCTCTTCATTTGCTATGAAAAGTTTTGTACTTCATGTATCTATGAGAGAAGCTTTATTTCTATAGTTCCTAGAGAATATTTCTAAATGTTGATTCTTCTTTTGACTGAAGAATTTATTTTGGGTTGCAGAAGAGAGATAAAATCCAACCATCAACAATTTCCTTAGGGGGAAAATGCCTTCTGCTTTTTTTTTCTCTTCTGAATTTCTCTCTTTTTACTCTCCAGTTTTTTCCTTACTCCCATAATCATCTCTAATGTCCCCCTCTGTCTGGGGAAGAACTTTTGAACTTTCTTAACAATAAAGCAGGTAAGTTTGAAATGGAGTATTTAGTACATCAGTTCCAAGTTTTTCAGTAAATGCTCAGCAAGGAATTAGACTCCATAGAAATGACACTCAATTTATTGGCAAGGTGTAAGCTTTGAAAAGTTGTGAGTATGTTTTTTCCTTTTGGTTTCTCCATTGAAAGATTCTGACAGGGGCAGCTAGGTGGCTCAGGGAATAGAGTACTGGCCCTGGAGTCAGGAGGACCTGAGTTCAAATCCGGCCTCAGACACTTAACACACACACCAACAAATTAGCCGTGTGACCTTGGGCAAGTCACTTAACCCCAACTGCCCTCCAAAAAAAAAAAGCAAAAAAAAAAATTAAAAAAAAAAGAAAGATTCTGACAAAAACGCACCCACCACTGTTATTCCAGTTGAGATGGCACCTCGTTCTTCTTTCATTATTTTATGATTTTGACAAAGTTTAATCAGACACACTGGATTACTTGTTAGGCACTCTTCTCACTTTTATGTTGTGGTTAATTAGAAGGTTAATTAGAAGAAAATTTGTTATTAAAAAAAATTCCAAGATAGGACTGTAGGAATAAAGTAATTGAGAGCACCTGACATAAAAATGATTAAGAAATGCTTGCTGACTTGAGTTGAAAGATTGTTCAGAATCTCTTGATTACTCAGAAAAGGAGAATAGTTGGTAAGAATTTACTAACTACCTATTATGTGCTGGACACTTTGCTAAATTTTCATGATGAAAATAAAGGCAAAATATAATCCCTGCTCTCAAGGACCTTACAGTCTAATGCTGAGAACTCTTGTATGAAGAATCTGTTCCCACTTCAAAAGTGATTTTTGATAAACCAAAAAGAAAGTTTTTCAACATAAGTAAGAGATTATGGACAAAATCACAGAATTTGAGAGTTGAAAGATTGGTCACTTAATGTAAACAATACATGAAAGGAATCTCCAATATAATATACTTGGCAAGTGGACATCTAGATTCTCCTTTGAAGATTCCCATGGGGGGAGGGGCGGCAACCCGCCACTATTTCAGGAAATTTCTTATACTTTGATAGAATGCTAATTATTATGAAGGATCCCGCTACCCCCAACCTCAAGCCAAACATGGCCAGTTTGTAATTATTACCCACTGCTCCAGGTTCTGTCCTCTGGGTCCAACAGAGAAAGTCTACCTTTCCTCAGTATAACAGACCTTTATATACTTGAAGATAGCTAAAATGTTTATCTTGAGTCTTATTTTCTCCAAGTTAAATATTCCCACTCCTCCAAACAAATCTCATATGACATGGACTCAAGACGCTTTTGCTACCACAAAAAGCTGATTTTACCTCTGTCTCTACCTTAATCTCTGCATGTATCTATAGGCCCTTTTCCTCTCTCTTTGATCTCTTTGGAGTATAGATCTGCAAGTGGTATCAATAAATCAAAAAGTATGTATATATGAACACTTGTTGATGTGATTCCCAATTACTTTCTAGAATGGCTCCACCAATAATACTTTGGGATATCTGTTTTCCCATGGGCTCTCCAGCATTTGTAATTCCATCCATTCATTCATTCATTCATTCATTCATTTCTGGTCCACTTTGTGAATCCAATGGCATTGTGAGCAAGGACTATCTTTTGTCTTTCTTCATGTTTTGGAGCTTAGCAAAGTGCCTAAGACATAATAGGCATTTAATAAGTGTTTATTAGCTGACTGATGGGTGAAATAGAACTCAGAGTTCTTTTTAATGTCCATTTCTCTATTATTAGTGATTTAGGACATTTTACCATTCACACTTCTAATGTTTTCCTGATAGGACCCTAAATCAGCTTCCCCATTTGTCCAATATTCTTCTTAGGTCCGGATGGAATAGGCTTCCTCATCTTTATAACATCATTGTGTTTTAACCCACAAATCCTTAAAGGCATCTGTTAATTCTTTCTAAGTAAAGAATTTATTTTGAACTATTACCATTTCCCCCTAGTTTTCTGGGAGGGGGGATTTTCCTGGAATTTTCTCCTCATCTGATTCTCTGAATGAAGAGGGGCATAATGTTTTCTATCATATCCATCTCTCTGTTCTTCCTTAATAGTCCAAAACTCTCTGGGGAGATTTAAAATATCATACTTTGTTAGATGACAATCCTAAATTATACTTATCTTCCAAAACCTTTGATTTTATTTGGACTGGTAAATGGAGCTAGAGGAAGTCATAAAACCATGTGACCAGTTCCATTACAAATTCATATAAACTAATATCAACGAGGCTTTCATTATAGCAAGGCAATACTTCTATGCTTCCCTAATCAATACTCAATTTTGGTTCCAAAAATTCTCCTCAAGCCTCTCTCCCAGTATCTCTTCCACCATTCTCTCAGATCAAGACCTCGCCTCATATTACATTGAAAAAAGATAAGGTTATTTGCTATGAGCTCTCTCTTTTGCTCTTTTCATCATCTCACATGCAGTTAATAACATCTTTCATTAATCCCTCTTGTACTTCAGCTTCTGATAAATATGTAGCCCTTCTTTTCACCAAAGTCAACCTGTCTTGCCCTCCTGTCTTCTCCAGCAGATTGTACTGACCACAATACCCCTGCGTTGCTCTAATTTTCACTCTCCCTAATCTGTCGATTTATTCCCTATTGACTACAAACACACACAAGTTTCCATCATCCAAGAAAGAAAGAAGAAAGGAAGAAAAAAGAAAAGAAAAATAACCCTCAGTAGATCATGTCATAGTTAGCTATCATTCAATTTCTCTTCTCTTCTTCACAGTTGGATTTTATGAAAAGCAATAATACAATCAATTTTCTATTTTTTCTCTTCTCATTCTCTTCTATAACCTCTCTTACCTGGCTTCTAATATCACTATTCAATTGAAACTATTGTCTTCAAAATTACAAACGCTCTAATTGTTAAATCTAATGTCTTTCCTACCTGTCTATAACTTTTTTTAGGGAATGGAAGAGTTTTATTTCCACAGAGCAAGGGAAGGCTAAATCATTAAGGAATCATATAATGATATGAAGCAGTTGAGTGCTTAACGTACAAGCTGTCTTGAGGTGTTTGCACCAGGGATTCTTGATAGCTATTTTATATTTTACCTTCACTGAGTAGAGTTTGATTTAAACTAAATGCATCATTTTCTTTCCTATAGTCTCTTTCCCTCTCCACTGCTTTCCCCTTGGTCCTGTCAACTGCTGCTGTTGCCATTGAACTGTTGGAAGAAGCAGTAGATAGCCTCTGATTAGTTGCCTAGAAAGAGGGGAAAATGCCATCTCCCTTTCAAGATCTAAAAAGGAAAGAAGTTGCAAACAGTAGCTGGCCCCTTCCCAAATATTAGCTCGTGTTAAGAGGCTATGCTTTTATGGAGATGCAATTACATGTAAAAACAATTTGTAACATTCATTTTTTATAAAATTTTGAAGAAGGGCATCCTCAACAACACTCAGAGGCTCAGAAAATCATGCTTACACTTTGAGAATCACTCCCTCAGAAGTTCTTAACCCTTTTGACCATTTTCTCCTACTTGTTACTCTGTGGGTTTTTATGACACTGCTTACTCTTGGTTCTCCTACTACCAATATGACCACTCTGCAGTTTCTTTTGTTGATCTTTTCCAACTGATTATAGGTATCTCACAAGGCTCTATCATGGTCCTTATGTTTTCTCTCCATATTCTCTTAGTTGGTGATCTCATCAGTTCTTAAGTTTTTCAGTGGTTCTCAACCTTTCTAATGCCCTGACCCTTTAATACTCGTATGTGGGCATATCTACATGTGGGTGGGCTCGCCTGGAGATGGATAAAGGAACAGTGTCTTGGTTCCTAAGATCATTGGAAATATGTGTTTTCTGATGGTCTTAGGCAACCCCTGTGACCCCTGTGAAAGGGTCATTTGACCCCCAAAGGGGTCGTGACCCACAGGTTGAGAACCACTGGTTTAGATGTTCATCCTTGTACCAAAGACTTCCAGATCTATAACCAGCCCTAGGTTCTCCCTTGAGAAAGCTGCCAATTATTCCAGTATCAACAACATTGGACAAACAAGATGTCCTGTAGGCATCTTTAACTCACCATGTCCAAAACAGAACTCATATATTTCTCTTCTAAACTCTTCATCCCTATCCTGGTCAAGTACACCATCATAAAGACTGAAAACCTTAACTGCATCCTTGACTCTCTTCTTTCTACCCACATATCCAGTAAGTTGCCAAATGTTTTCATTCATATTCCCCCATTATTTATTGTTTATAACCACTACTTTCATTTGCATAGCCCTGACCTAATTTAGACCCTCAACATCTCTTGTCTGGACTATTGCAATAGTCTTCTAATTAGAATCCTTACTCTAATCCCTCCTTCACACAACTAACAAAATGATAATCATGTCATTCTCCTATTTTTCATTCAATAAACTGCAGTGTTTCCCACCACCTCCAAGAACTCTGCAATCCAGTGACACTTGTCTCCTTGCTATTCCATTCACCGGACATGCCATCTCCCAAATTTGAACATTTTTACTTGGCTGGACCTCCCTTCTTCTTCAAATGGACTTCTTATCTTCCATGTTTCTTCTCTCTCCAAGAGTCAGCAAAAGTCTTATCTTCAGCAGGAAACCTTTCCAGATCCCCCTTAATGCTAGTGCTTTCCCTCTGTTGAATATCTTCAATTTATCCCTTATTTGTACATAGTTGTTTGCATATTGTCACCCCTCATTAACTCCTTGAGAGCAGGGATTTTTTTTTTGCCTTCTTTTGTATTCTAGCATATAGCACAGTGCCTAGCACATGATATATAGTAAATAAATTCTAATTATCTTACTAACTTTCTCTGATATTTAAAACTCTTCACAATTTGGTCTCTTCTTAATTTTTTAGGCATGTTACACATCATTACTCCCCTTCCATGAATTCAACAGTCAAGCCATACTGATTTGTTCTTCCTCATAATAATGTTCCATCTCCCATCTCTTTAATTTGTCATTTGCTCTTCTCCATACCTAAAATGCTTGCCCTTATTACCTCTGACTCTTTGAATACTTGGATTCCTTCAAGAATCACTTCAAAAGGAAAATAATAAATGTTGGTGATCATTTGGGAAAATTGGAACACTAATATATTATTAGTGGAGTTTTGAACTGATCCAAACATTCTGGAGAGCAATTTGGAACTATGTATAAAGATTTTAGAAAAACCTGGAAAAACTTAGATGAACAAATGCAAAGGGAAATGAGCAGAACCAGGAGAACATTGTACACAGTAACAGCCACATTGTGCAATGATCAGCTATGGTTGACTTATCTCTTCTCAGCAATACAATGATCCAAGACAATTTTAAGATTCATGGTGAAAAATGCAATTTACTTCCACAGAAAGAACTGATGGATTCTGAATGCAGATTAAAGCATACTCTTCACTTTATTTTATTTCTTTTTTTTTTCCCTTTTGCAAATTGTAATTGTTTTTCAAACTGTTTCTTCTTTCACAATATGACAATATGGAATTAGGTTTTACGTGATTGCACATATATAACCTATATCACATTACTTACTGTCTTAGAGAGAGAGGGAGAAAATTTCAAATTCAAAATTTAATTAAAAAAAATATTAAGGGGCAGAGCCAAGATGGCAGTGTACAAGCAAGAAAACTCTGTGAGTTCTTCCCATAAGCACCTCAAATAAACAAATTTTACAGCTACAGAATCCACAAAGTGACAGAGAGAAACAAATCTCCATATATTTGTTTACATAGAAGGGTATATATGTGTATGAATACATATATGTGTGTATATATGTATACAGGTATACATAGACTGAGCACACAGGATCATTTGAATAGAAAGGAATGATATTTTAAAAATAAAATTAAGAGGTGAGAGAGGAATATAATGAGAGGAGATAGGGAGTGACAGAATAGGGTAAATTATCTCATATAAAAGAGACAAGAGAAAACTGTTACAATGGAGGGAAAGAACAGGAAGGCAAAAGGAAATGGGTTAACCTTCCTTTCATTGAATTTAGCTTAAGGAGGAAATAACATACACACTAAATAGGGTATCTTACCCTACAGGAAAGTAGGGGGGAAGGAGATAAAAGGGGGATAATCAAAGGGAGGGCAGGTTGGGGGGGAGGGTAGTTAGAAGCACACACTTTTGAAAAGGGACAGAGTCAAAGTAGAAAATAGAACAAATGGGGAGTGGAATAGGATGGAGGGAAATATAGTCAGTCTTTCATAATATAGCCATTATGGAAATGTTTTGCATAACTACACATGTACAACCTATATTGAATTGCTTATCTTTCCAATGGGTGTGGTTGAGGAGGGAAGAAGGGAAAGAATCTGGAATTCAAAGTTTTAAAATCAAATGATCAAAAAAATATTATTATTATTATTTTACATGCAATTGGTAATAAGATATACAGGCACTGGGGTATGGAGATCCATCTTGCCCTATGGGAAAGTCATAGCAGGGATGGGGAGGATATGGGAGAAAGCATATTGGGGGAGGGGGTATACAGTGATATCGCTGTTTTGGGGTGGTGGGTAGGAGAAAGATGGGGAGAAAACTTGTAACTCAAAATCTCGTGGCAATGAATGTTGTAAACTAAAAATAAACATAAAATTTTAAAAAAGAAAAAGAAAAAAATGAATGTTAAAAATTGTCTTTATGGGGGCAGAGCCAAGATGGCAGAGTAAAAGCAGGAAATTGTCTGAGCTCTCACTCCAACTACCTCAAAATATGAGTTTAAACAAATTTTAGAGCTCCAGAACCCACAAAGTGACAGATATAAACAAATCTCCCACTGAAGGCATCCTGGCAGTCTGACAGGAAGGATCTATCATACCAGGCTGGGAGCCTAGAGGAGTCCTGCATGAGCTCTGTGTTCCCATACCTGGGGTAGCCCTGACCAGTGGCACAGACTGGCCAGAGCAGACTTCAGGGAGTGAATCACCAGTAGCTATGGCAGTTTCCAGACTTCTCAACCCATAAATGCCAAAGAGAAAGTAAAAGGTCAGTGGGGAACTCTGTTGGAACCAGATGATGGAAGAGCATGGTCTGGCCACTGCTCCTGGGGTGATAGGTGGTAGACGCATGGTGGCTGCAGCTCCTGCCTTGTGGCTGCCTCCTAAGCTCCTGGCCTACAGATAGTAGGGGGACCAATTGACGCTCTTGCTTTGACATGCTTGGGTCTAGGTCACTGTCTTGGGTGGTAGTCCTAAGGTGAGAAATGCCAGTGTGCCAGAGCTTGTGATGGCTGTACAGAGGGCACCTTCCTCAGACCTCTGACAATATTTATTTAATCCAGAGATTTGGAACACAGCTCTCCCCACTCTGGAAACAGTTCTACCATGGCAAAGAGCTCAAAAGTCAAGTAAATGGCTGGCAAGATAAGCAAGCAGAGGAAGCACAATCAGACCATAGAATTATTTTGGGGGGCAAAAAGGATTACATGCTGACAACATAGAACCAGAAGAAGTAAATGTAATACATCAAAAGCTTCCAAGAAAAATATGAACTGGTTATATAGGCCATGGAGGAGCCCATGAAGGATTTTGAAAATCAAATAAGAGAAGTAGAGGAAAAATTGGGAAGAGAAATGAGAATGATGCAAGAATATCATGAAAAGCAAATCAACAGCCTGCTAAAGAAGACCCCCCAAAATACTGAAGAAAATAAAATTTAAAAAGTAAGACTAACTCAAATGGCAAAAGAGGCCCAAAAAGCCAATGAGGAGACAAATGCATTAAAAAGCCAAATTGCCCAGATGGAACATTAATTTCAAAAATTCACCGTGGAGAATAATTCCTTCAAAATCATATAGGAGCAAACAAATCTAATGACTTTATGAGAAATCAAGATACTAAACAGATCCAAAAAAAATGAAAAAATAGAAGGCAATGTGAAATATTTCATTGGAAAAAACACTGACCTGGAAAGTAGATCCAATTTAAAAATTATTGGACTACCTGAAAGCCATGATAAAAAAAAAGAGCCTAGAAATCATCCTTCAAGAGATCATCAAAGAAAATTGCCCTGATATTCTAGAACCATAGGGCAAAACAGAAATTGAAAGAATTCACCAATCATCTCTTTAAAAAGATCCCCAAAAGAAAACTCCTAGGAATATCATAGCCAGATTCCAGAGTTGACAGATCAAGGAGAAAATATTACAAGCAGCCAAGAAGAAACAATTTAAATATTGTGGAAACACAATCAGGATAATAACACAAGATCTAGCAGCTTCTGCATTAAGGGATTAAAGGGCTTGGAATATGATATTCTGGAGGTCAAAGGAGCTAGGATTAAAACCAAGAATCATCTACCTAGGAAAACTGAGTATAATATTTCAGGGGAAATATGGTCATTCAATGAGGTGGTGGACTTTCAAGTATTCTTTTTTTTTTTCCAAATTTTGTTCAATATCAAACATATCTCTACAGTTTTTATTGAGGAGGTTGACCACATCCACAACCAAATCCACCTCTAAATTGGAATTCTGTTGCTGACCCAGCCCCAGCCTCAGCCTTCTTGTTAGCACCAGGAGGAACGGCACTTCGTCTGCATATGTCTCTGTCAGCTTCACCCCAAGTAAGTCAGGCAGGTCGCTCACCCTCTACACCTTTGGGCCTTGGCCTTCCTGTCTTTGGATGACTTCTTCGAAGCATGGTAGGCACAATCTCAGGGGGAAGGTAAGGTAATCCCAGAGGTACTGAATGCCCTCATTGGTGAGGTACCAGTAGAAATGCCTCCACGCAAACTGCTCCTTAACATAGCCACGAGATTTAGAGACTGCGTGGCCTTGATGACATGGAGATTGGGCACATTCTTGGCTGCCAGCTCAGGGTGCTTTGGCATGTGAACATCCTTCTCAGCTACCATCACTCCTTTCTTAAAAAGAAGTTCATAGATGGCAATTTGGTTCTTCTTGGGCATCAACATCTCGGCAGTGGCAGTTGCTGCTCTAGATGGAGCCTGGGATAGAAAGGCAACTTTCAAGTATCCTTGACAAAAAAAACAGAGCTGAATAGAAAATTTGACTTTCAAATACAAGAAGCATGAGAAGCATGAAAGGGTAAACAGGAGAAAAAAAAATCATAAGGAACTTATTAAAGTTGAACTATTTATATTCCTACATGGAAAAAACAATAATTGTAACTCATGAGACTTTTCTCAGTATGAGGATAGTTGAAGGGAATACACACACACACACACACACACACACACACACACACACATATGTTTGTATAAGAGGGTGTATGTGTGTATAAATACATATATGTGTGTATATGTGTGTACATGTATACATAGATAAAGGGTACAGAAGCAGTTGAATAGGAAGGAACGATATCTAAAAAATAAAATTAACAGGTGAGAGAGGAATATAATGAGAGAAGGAGGAAGAGGAAGAAAGAATAAGGGTAAATTATCTCATATAAAAGAGGGAAGAGAAAACTGTTATAATGGAGGGGAAGAAGAGGAAAGTGAAAGGGAATGGGTCAACCTTAGTCTCATTGAATTTAGCTTAAGGAGGGAATAACATACACACTCAATTGGGTATCTTACCCTACAGGAAAGTAGGGGGGAAGGGGATAAAAGGGATTGATAGAAGGGAGGGCAGATTGGGGGAGAGGGTAGTTAGAAGCACATACTTTTGAAAAGGCACAGGGTCAAAGTAGAAAATAGCATGAGTGGGGGTGAGATAGGATGGAGGGAAATATAGTTAGTCTTTCACAATATAACTACTATCGAAACATTTTGTGTAACTACACATGTACAACCTATATTGAATTGCTTACTTTCTCAGTGGGGTTGGATGAGGAGGGAAGAAGGGAAAGAATCTGAAAATCAAAGTTGTAAAAACAAATGTTAAAAAATTGTTTTTTACATGCAACTGGGAAATAAGACATATAGGCCCTGGGGTATAGAAATACATCTTGCCCTACTAGAAAGTTAGAGTGGGGTTGGGGGAGGATATAAGAGAGAGGAGATTGGGGGAAGGGGTATTCAGTAGGCTCACTATCTTGGGGTTGGGGGTAGGGGAAAGATGGGGAGGAAATATGTAACTCAAAGTCTTGTGGAAATGAATGTTGAAAACTAAAAATAAATTTAAAAAAAGAAAAAGAAAAAATGTCTTTACATGTAATTGAAAAAACGAATATTATTAAAAAGGACTTACTTTAAATGCCACCTTTCTGGGAGAACTTTTAAGTTTTTTTAGATGTGAACCCCTTATTTATTAATGCCTTCTTGCCTAGGAATAATGTATCTACTTTGTATGTACCTTTTTTGTCTAGAGTTTTCTGTTATTTTTCCTTTTTGATATTTTATTTTCCCCAACTACACACAAAACAATTCTTAACATTCTGGTTTTTTTTAAGTTTTAAGTTCCAAATTATATCGCTTCTTCCCTTCCCTTACCCCTCACTTAGATGGTTAGGAATCTAATATAGATTATACATGTGCAATATATCTATCTATCTATCTATCTATCTATCTATCTATCTATATATAAAACATGTTCACGTAAGTCAAAAAAGAAAGAGAGAAAGGAAAGAAGGAATGAAGGAAGGAAGATAGAATTGGAAAAAAATAAAATACTATGGCCTGTATTCAGATACTACCAATTCTTTCTCTGGAGGCAGAAAGAGTTTTTCATCCTTAGGGGTTGTTTTGGATCTCTGTATTGTTAAGACTAGCTAAGTAGTTCAAAATTGGCCATTATTACTGTGTACAACATTCTCCTAGATCTGCTCACTTCACTCTGTATCAGTTCATTTAAGTATCTCCAGGTTATTCTGAAATTGTCCTGTTCATCATTTCTTATAGCACAATAACATTCCATTGCAGTAATTTGCCAAAACTTGTTCAGCTATTTTTCAATTGATGGAAAGTCCTACTGAATTCCTCTTTTGACAGAAATATGGTGTTGCTACCTAAACCAGGAAGAGTAAAAACAGATAAAGGAAACTATAATTTCCCTCATGAATGTTGATGCAAAAAATTTAGGTAAAATTCTAGTGAGGACACTATGGCAATTTACTTCAAAGATTATGCATGTGAACAGATGAGGTTTATATGAGGACTTTAGGACTAATTCAGTGTTAGGAAAACTATCAGCATAATTGACCATATCAGTAGCAAAACCAACAGAAATAATATAATTATCTCAACAGATACAGATTGTAAAGAGCTTTAAATGTGATAGAGGGGGGTGGAGCCAAGATGGCGGCGTAGAAGCAGCAACATATCGCAGCTCTCACATAGCCACCCCAAAATACCCATAAAATAGGACTCTAAACCAATCCTAGAACTCCAAAACGCACACAAAGATACTTCCCACCAAAGTCAGCTCGGCTACGAGGAACCATATCAGCACTGCAAACCGAAGGCAGCCTGGCCTGAAGTGGCGGCTGTGCCCCGGGGGCGGCTGGACAGGAGGAGCTTCAGGTGAGCGGATTAGTGGCAGCTGTGAATGGGATTTGTGAAAGGGGGAGATAAGCAGTCCGGCCAGAAGGCCTCCAGAGCGGAAAAGCAAAAGGCAGAGGTTTTGCACCCGCCTCGGCTTTGCAGCTTCCCGCCCGCGGCCTGCAGGCAGCAGGGGGACTGAGCGATTGGTTTCTGCCAGAACTCTCGCGTTGAG
>CM053580.1:305198109-305221248 GCA_028627135.1 Pseudochirops cupreus
TAGGTAAATGATATTTGATTGATTAAAGTAAGATTGTTAACCCATTTTGAGTTGCTTTCCTTTAGAAAAGCAGATCTAAGAACCTGTGCTAGTAGCCGCCCTGGGTGTGCTGGGGTGCTTGCTGTTACAGTATTTTAAGTTCATTTCCCCCCTGTCAATAGATAAGGGGCATGTTTCATTTTCATTCCTATGGAATTGTGATTGTGTCAGAGTTCTAAAAGATTCTAGTAATTTTTCTTTATAGTGTTGTCTTTACCATTAAAAAACAACAACAACAACTTTTAGTTCTCATTTCACTCTATCAATGTATAGAGATCTTCATGATTTTCTCCATCGTCCAAAAACAAACAAAAAAGATGTTCTCAAACACAATTCATCTATGATTGGTATCATTATCTATCTTTCCTCCTTCTCTTGATTAAAAGCCTTGAGAAAGCTATCTAAAATTGGTGTCTCCACTTCTCTTCTCATTCACTTCTAAATCCTAAGCAGTTTTGATTCTGATCCTATAATTCAATGAAAAGTGCTCTCTCCAAAGCTGCCAACGATCCCTTAATTGTTAGATCTAATAGACTCTGTTCAATCCTCACACTTCTTGACCTCTCTGAAGTCATCCTTTTCCCTTGGACACTTTCTTATTTCTAGATTTTTGTGACTGATCTTTCCCAGTTCAGTTACATGTCTGACTATTCTTTTTCAGTTTCTTTGCTGGATCTTCCTCTAGGTCATGCCTCCTAACAATAGGAGTTCCTCAGGGGTCTGTTTGGCTTTCTCCTTTTTTTCTACTGCTGTGCTATCTTGCCTTTGTGATCATCAACTCCAATGTGTGCAATTACCATTTCTATGCAGATGATTCTGAGATCTATATCTTCATAGATCCGCTTCTTAGACATGTTGAACTGAATGTTATATAGACATATCAAATTCAGCATATCCCAAATAGAACTTATTACCTTTCCCCCCAAAATAACCTTTTCCCTCTTCTGAACTTCCTTATTGCTTGCAGAGGACAACATCATCATTGCAGTCACCTAGTCTGGAATCCTTGGTGTCATCCTTGATACTTCACTTATACTATCCCACATGACCAAATTGCTGCTAAGATTTGTCATTTCTTGCTTTGCAAAATTTCTTATATCCATTTTCTTTTCTCAACTCAAACCACTGCTGCTCTAGTATAAGCCATCATGAATTTATGCCTTGATTTTTGGGATACATTTCTGGTTGGTATCCTTGCTTCAAGTGTCTTCTCATTCCAATTCATCTTCCACTCTATTGCCAAAATGATATTCCCCAAATGCTAGACTGATCTTGTCAACATGGTAATCAATTCACTTCAATGACTCCCTATTACCTCCAGGACAGGGGTGGGGAACCTGTGGATTTGAGGCCACATGTGGCTGTCTAGGTCCTTGGGTCTGGCCTATTGACTGAGTCCAAGTTTTCCAGAAGAAATTAGAACAAATAAAAATTAAGGGGATTTGTTATGTGAAGTTTGAATTCAGTCAAATGGCCACACTTGAGGACCTAGAGTGCCACTTGTGACCTCAAAGCCACAGGTTCCTGACTCCTGCTCTAGGATCAAATATAAAATCTTTTGATTGGCTTTGAAATTTCTTTATAAAACTTTTCCCTTTTTCTCTTTCCAGTCTTCTTATATTTAACCCCCCCTCCCTATATTATACATTTCAGTGACATTGACTCTCTTGATGTTCCTTGCATAAGACTGATTCCATAATTTTGTATTTCCTATTATGCATGCCTGGAATGTTCTCACTCTTCACTTCTACCTTCTGACTTCTCTGATTTCTTTAAACAATTCACAATTCCACCTCCTAGAGGAAGCTTTTGCAGGAAGTCCTTTTATCCCCCATTGCTATTGACTTTTTTTTTTTGAAGTTTTACATAGTTTCTTTGTGGTCTGGTGAAAAATTATCTTCACAGATAAACATAATCCACAGTGCCTTTTAGTCCTTCTTTTTGCCAGCACCGACATTTGCCTTGGCGGTACCCCTGACTTTCTTCATTTTCTTTTTGTGTTCCTTTCCCTGCTTTCTTGATGTCTTTGCTAATGACTTTGTAAATTTTTGTTTTGTTTGTTTTTGGAGGGTGAATTTGCTTAATTTATTTCTCTGGAATAAGGCATAAGAGATTTAAAATTCTTATTTTTTTCCATATGGAATAATTTCATTTGATATTGATTTTATCTTGCATACTTATTTTTGAAGCTTGGAATAAATTGGAGATAGGATAAGAGGATTGGAAAAACTATTTGAACTTATGAATCATTTTTTAAAAATAAAAAACAAGAAGTTGAGAGCAGAGACAGATTTAGCAAATAAAATGGAGAATTAATGGGTTATCCAGGTGTAGGTATCGAGCTAATAATTGGACCATATGATTAGAACTTTGTGGAGAAATAAGGTTATGTACATATAAAGTGTCTCAAAAATCTTAGTGCGGTTTTAAACTATAAAGCAATTAAAGCTTAAAATTGCACTAAGACTTTTGGGATACCCTGTATTCACCAGGAGTACAGGGACTGGTAACCATGCATCAGATTGCTTGTCTATTCAATTCACCCAGGTAGAAGAGAATAGAATCTGCTTCTGGACAGTAATGATGGATAACAGAACCTTTCTGCTCTCCATGTAACAGTTCATTCAATACTTGGAGACAGTTATAATGCGTTCATATTTCTTTTTTTTCTAAGTTAATATTCTCAGCCCCTTCAAATAATCCTCCTGTGATAAAATTGTTCATTCTACCACCCTTCTAGTCTGTCTTCTCTGAATTTGTTCCACAATGTCAACGTTCATCCTAAAATTAAGCACCCTGTACTTAAAAAAAAACAAAACAGAAGGGAAGTGTTAAAGAATGTAGTGAGATTGTTACCTCTTTTGCTTAATTCAACCAAACAAACTTTTATTAGTGTAACAGAGAGGTAGTGAGAAAGCACTGCCATATTTGGTTGATGGAATCATCAACATGGAAGATGCTAGGGATTCTGATTCCAGAGATTCATGATGACATGTTATGGGAGTACTTTAGAGAAATTTGGGGAATGAGGAGATATTCCATAACTGATTCCAATATGCTATCTAAGTTATGAAGAAATCCTTTTTAATTGGCTATGAGGTTGGAATAAAATGACTTCAAAATGTCATTTTATTTAATCCACTCATTTTATGTGAGGATTAGAAATATGTGCAGATTGCAAATGATTGTGTTGAGGCACAGGGAAGTGTTTGAGGCCCGGGAATTAGTTGGGTCACGTGGAGGTCAGAGCATATTGCACTCTCCCTGGCCAGGGGATACCACATTGCCTGAGATTCTCTTGCGTGAGGTTATCTGATGTTCCTGATTGGTGTTTCCACACCCTGGGGCCTTCATACCCTTGTGATTGCACTCCTCCTCTCACAATTCTGTTCAGCTGGGCTCTGTCACGTGTGGTATGTGGATCTGGGGTATATATAAGACCTAAGTCTTGTAGGTAGTTTGAAGCCTGCCTTAAGATCTGGCCGTAAGGCTTCCCCATGGAAAGACCTTAATAAACCTTTTCTGTTTGCACCTCAGAGCCATGACTCTTCTGTTCTAAAGTGCGCTAGCACCAGCGTAAGGTAAGTAACCAGTTGCCCCTGCTGGCAAGTTAGGGTACTCTGAAAGAGAACCCTAACAATTTTATAAGTGAGAACATTGAAACTCAGTGAAGTTAAGTAACTGTCTGAGATGACGCAAGTAGTCCAATCAGAAGTCATTGGGATGACTTATGACCAGTGTTTTTTCCACTTCATTTTGTATATTCTCATGGTCCTTCTTGTTTCATTCTTCATCAATTCATACAAATCTTCACATTTCCCCCAGAATCTCAAAAGCATATTCTTTAAGAAAAAATTGTAAAAAAAAAAAATAACTAAGAATAAAGCCACAATTTTTTCAGCCATTCCCCAACAGTCACCCAACTTTTCCAGGTTTTTTTTCCATAAACATGTTGCTATTTAATGCTTTGGAATATTTTGGAAATTTCTTGTTTCTATTCTTAAATTTCCTTCAGTATTTGCATATTGGTTGCGAAGTCAAATTTCATTTTCATTTTCTTTATTTTTAATGATCTGGAACATTCTTTCATATGGTTGTTGATAGTTTATATTTCTTCTTTCAAAAAGTCTTGCTTTCAACAAATACCTATTTAAAGAAAGGATTGCTTAATCCTTATTAAAGTTATGAAGTTTTTCTTATGACAAAACATTACTTATTATAAAGAATGTAGGAGAGTCATCAGTTTTTAATGGAAGATAAATGTCACAGTTCTCTGCTACTAAATAATTCCACCCCCAATAGATCTCTCGCAGATACTCAAAGCTATTATGTTTGTTGCTAAACTCTAGCCTTGAGGTGGGGAGAGAGATTTTATAAGATCAAAATATTATTTTTCTCACCCTAAATAATTTTCTCTAATTAATAAGGTAGTTCCTACCATTAGCCACTGGGAGGTAGCAACTGTATTGTGTTTTCTAGATTTTAAGTGAGTTTTAGCTATTCAGGCAAAATGTAATTTTAACTATTGTGCTGGCAATAATAATCCCTCTTCAGCCCTTAAACACATATATTGAAATAGAGAATTGATTAATAAGGTCAAATAGATGGAAATAGTAGATGGAAAGACTAAAAAAGCAGACATACACTTCATCTCACCACCTCCACATTTCTTTGAGAAGTAAAACATTAAAAAGTCTTAGTATTATTTATGAAAGTTTTTAAAACTGATTTAGAAAGAGACTGAGTCATGGTAACTAGCTAGAGAAAACCAGGGAACAATGTCAAATACAGGAAGATGATTTGTAAATATACAACTACAGCATCCCCCGTAGAAGAGGGAAACCATTCCTTTGTACATGTTTGTTTTTTAAATAGTTTTCCAATTTTCAGTTTAAGTCCCTAACAGCTCTTTCAGTTGGATCGGCATTAAACTTTTGTGGACTCGCCAATTCAAGTAAATATCTATTTCTCAAAATCTTAGTCCAAACTTCATTGATGTGGAAATTCTTAGCCTGATAGTACCTTCTGGAAGGAATAGGAATAGTTTAATTGAAATGGTCCTTGACTGGGCTCCAGGATGCCTGTGTTCAATACCAGCTCTGCCTCTCATCAGCCTGGATATGTGGGGTCATCCACTTTACCCATAAGCATATTTGGTTTCCTTGACTATAGAATGTGGAAGTTGGACTGAATGAGTTCAAATATCCCTTCCGGCTCTGTAATTCTATGGCTCTGAGACCAAATCCTCTGCTGAGCATCTGGGTTAAAAAGCAAACAACAACTGTAGAAATGTAATAAAAATATTTTGTTTTCCAAAGGTTTCTTTTTGGATCAAGCTTTCAGTAAGGGTCAAGTCATATCTTATTTTCCACAAAATAATTCACTTCTCTTTAATCATTACTCAGTTACAATTCTCTAATGAATACTAACAGTGTCATAGGACAATGGTCTAGGTGTCTGATTAACATTAATGATTTCCATTACAAAACAAATATTACCCCCAAATCTCACGTCTCAGTAATTCACTTAAAGATTATTTAGCAATAGCGGTCTTTACCAGGAATATACCTTCATTTTTGTATTCAATGAATATTTTGTCTATTTCTACTGTTGTCCATTTCTCTTCCTGCCTTCCACATTATCTTCCTTCATCCTCCTTCCCACCACTCCCACCACACAAACACACACAGAGGCATTGACCTTACTGGTTTTGAGCAATAAAAAAAAAATACCCCAAGTTTATTGTGATGGAAACATTTTAATATGTTTTTAAATGGTGTTGTCTTTGTTTTGATATTACACAATTTCAGAGGTCCTTTTTCTCATGGAATTAACCTTTTAGGTAATCTGTGGAACAGTGTTTATTTGATCTAGGATTTAGAAGTGTAAATACAACTGCTACTTTATTTAAGCTAAAACTATTTGTTTTTCATTTCTTATTACAAATTTCAAATAAACAAAGCTTAGTATTCTCACAATAAACTAATCTTTTATGGAAGAATTTTTTCCCAACTTAATGTTTCTTAGTTCCAACTCAGTTTTTTGTTTTCTGAGCTGAGTGGACATTTAGAATGGAATTTCCTCATTTTTGCTCTGTTTCCTCTTCTGATTCCATGTATTGATTCATTCATCATGAAACTCTCCTCTGGAGGTCAGAGTTTAATTGAAGTAAGTGGAAAATGTCCTAAACTGACAATGTCTTCCATTTTTTATATATGTTTTTGTTTTTGTTTTGCTCAGAAAGCAGCAATAAAATAATAGTACCAATCATTCTAGGAAGTTCATGAAAATTCTTTGCCGCATGCACCAACTTACCTTTCCTCTAACTTTAGGCCAAAACTCCATTTCTTGCCTCACTCTCTAACATGTACTGTCTCCACCATGAGAATGTCAGCCTTTTCACATCAATGACACAACAATAATTTCTGTTTTTGCTTTTTTTTAATGTTTTGCTTTTTGGAGGTGCAATTGGGGTTAAATGACTTGCCCAAGGTAACACAGCTAGTAAGTGTTAAGTGTCTCAGGCCAGATTTGAACTCAGGCCCTCTTGACTCCAGGGCCAGTGCTCTATTCATTGTGCCACGTAGCTGCCCCCAATCACTTTTGTTTTTGTATCTCCATTGACTAGCACAAAGTAGACACTTTATAAATGCTTTTCTATGCATTCAATCAACTAAACATTTTTTCAGATTTTTTTTTGTACTCCAGATAAACCTCTTACCAGGTGATGATATTTTTAACACAAGCCTCATTTCATAAACAATACTTCTTCAATACTTAATACAATTATCCAGAAATTCAAGGACAAATCTACTTGAAATATTGAGAGAACGGAAATTCTGAGTGCTGAATGGATGTTTTATTTTTCATTTGAGATATTTTATTCTTGGTTCCAGTTGATATAAAATGAATTCAGATATTCCTTCAGCTAAACTATTGAAAATCCTGCTACAAGGAATCTTAACATGGTACAATACTTAGTAAAGTTATTTTTGCCCTTTCTGGGACTCAATTTTGTCATTAGTAAAAGTAAAGGATTGGATTGGATGAATTTTTAAGTTCCCTTCAAGATCTAAATCTCTAATCCTCCAGATTCATAAAAGGTGTATGGAGATATTTTCCAAATTATATAGAAATGGAATCTTATTTTAAAAGGCAGGAAAGAGGCTCTGCATTCTTCAATCATGCAGATTGGATTTTCTCATTGATTAAATCCAGGGAATAATTACTCAATCCTCTATTTCACTCTGCTTGGGTAGACACAATCTGATGCAATTATTCAAATTACTGTCTTGATCTGTTTCATTCTGCATACAGAGATGTAGCATCATATAATAAACATCAGTATCTATTCTCCACATCTCTCTTTCCCACACATACCTTCTCAGTCAGGTAGTTTTAATAATTCTCAGATAAAGTGACTTCTTTTACAATAAAAATATGAAATCTCTGAGTCTATCAGAAAAAAACTATTCTAATCATTAAAGCCTTTACTTTTTATAAGGCATGCACCTGACACCCATTCGACTCCAATTAATGTAACTAAGGAGATGTCTGCAGCCTGATGAATTTATCAGGTGAGAACTCTGAGTAGATACAATCAACAAAGCAGAAGTATAAAGTAGGTGTGAGCAAGTGTTGGACACCTTTAATCCATCAATTAAAGGTAGAAATTTGCTCTGAATAAATTCTTAGTCAGTTTGGGAGGAATAACATCCTTTAAGGCACCAAATCAGATAATGTTACATGAAAATTTATTGGGATTTCTTGAAAGAATTAGATACACTACTAAGGTTTATGCATATCAGAGAGGGATTTGAGTCAGTTAAACGTTGGGAACATGTCGAGGAGGCAGACCTTTGTGCCAATTGCTGAGGATTGAGTCCTACATTTGCCAAAGAATAACTGTGTAAACATCAAAAACTCAGAAGATTTAGATTTCCCATCTGTAGCAGTGTACTTAAACAGCAGCAAATGATGGTAGCATCTGCTTAGGAATTGAGGGACAGAAAGGAAAAAAAAAAACAATTAGATACACAGAGGGCAGTCATCTTCAGAACTCTATAAGCAGACCTACCCTTGAAGCCCAGAAGAGAGTTGTTTCTCCTAGAAATTTCAGGATGAATCTACAAAAGAATAAAATGACTTCCAATAATTAGAAGCTATGCATTTACCCTTGGCCAACATGAACTCTTGGTAAGTTTGATCCCATTTACATCTGGACTTTCTAAGTTTGTAGGAGAGTATGTCATAGATACTTTTAAGATTAATTTGTATAATGAGATCTATATATACCACCTTAATCAGTATCTATTTTTTAAAACTAAGTCTGGGTAGCTGATAATCAGTGAGGAACATATCACATAGGAACCTATGAAGGACAGTACTAGGGAAACTATCCCCTAATAACACTGAGGGGAGACTTCACTACACTTTGCAGATGTGAATTAGAAGTATTAACAAGGAACTAGTCCAGAGTGGAGATGACATGTTTGTTGTGTTTCATCAGTATCCCTGATTCTTTTATCCCTCTATTTTCTTGTATCTTATATTTTTCCTGGTTTCACAATTCTCTGGCTTAATATTGAACATCCCTCATTCTTTAATCTGGCTTCTGGTATTCTTGTCCTTTTTTCTTGTAGTTCTTCAGTCATTTCCAACTCTTCATGGCTCCACTTAGGCTTTATTGGTGAAGATCCTGGAGTGGTTTGCCACTTCTTTCTTTGGCTCATTTTACAGATGAAGAAACTGAAGCAAACAGGGTTAAGTGACTTACCCAGAGTCACACAGCTGAAGCTGAGTCTTCCTGACTCTAGGCTGGGTACTCTTTTCACTGAGTCTCCTAGACTTGTCTATTAAACTTTTTTCTTTATATTTGCTTGGATCCTTGAAATTGTTGTCACTCCTGAGTATGCTTACTATTGTGATTATACGAACAAACAAACAAAGCCCCTGTTGTTCCGACCCTTAGTAAGCTAGGTAGTACTCATCTCTGCTCTCCCCCTCCACATGCCCACTTTGGACCTGGTTCTAGAACATAGATTCTTCTTTGATCACTAGCTTTTGGTACAACTTATTTGTGGTCGCACTCCTGCCAAGTCTGGTCTTAGCCCTCCTTACTATACAGACAAGAGCTGTTTCCTACCCCCACACCCAAATGCTTACAACAGATACTTTTGTTTGTCTCCTCTGACTTGATATCATTTTCCTGACCTCTTAAAATTTCTGTTCACTAAGAGTTTGCTCTGAGTCCTCCTCTTCCAATAATTTCAACACAAAAAATGTGTTTCTTGTCCATTTTATTCAATATCACATGTTTTTCTATCTCTATCTGTATGCAGAAGACTTTCAAATTTGTGCCTTTATCCTTGACCTCACTTTGAGCACCAGACCTAAATCTCCAACTCTCTTTGGAACTGTCCCATCTAGATGTTTCACTGGCAAGTCTTCATTGCCTACTGCCTGGATGATAGATATTCTTACTTCCACTCTTGCTTCCTTCAATCCATACTTCATAATAATACCGAAATAATATTTTTTAAACAAATATACAAATATATCTGGTTGTGGCATTCATCAATGAGAACAATGCAGGTCAGGATGGAAGTCCAGATCTAATAGGCTTAAGTCTTCATCTTTGGTCTTGGTAACAAAGATGGTACCAAAAAGATGACTAGGAAGATACCTCAAATATACTCACCACATATTATCTTATAATTATCTATGATTTGGTCTCATTCTCCTAGTGCATTATAATTTCCATGAGGGCAGGGATAGCCCTGTCTAAACTGTGTATTTTTTTAGGATTCTACCTACCATGATACACACAGGACCTGGATAAACAGAATTATAAAATATTTTATGCAAATGAAGATTATATATGTATATGTACACTATATATAATTAGAGAAATAGTAATTACTTGTAGGTAATACAAGCCAATATAATAAAAAATGAAAATATTACCTAAATTAATTTATTTATTTAGTGTCATATCAATCAAGTTACCAAAGGATTACTTTGTAAAGCTAGAAAAAATAATGATAAAATTCATCTGAAAGAACAAAAGTTTCAAGAAAATCAAAGGAATTAACAAAAAAAAAAGTGGGAAAGGGGCCTGGTAGTATCAAATCTCAAACTATACTACAAAGCAATAAAAAAAGAAACTGGTTAAGAACCAAAGAGGTTTGATCAGTGGAATAGATTAGGTATACAATATTCAGAAACAAATGAGTACAAAAATTTAGTGTTTGATAACACAAAAATCCTAGCTATTGGGTTTGAAATTTAATGTTGGGAAACAGGAAACGGGAAAACTGTTGGGAAAACCTAAAAAGCAGTCTGACAAAAAAAAATAGGTATAATCCTACATCTCATGTCATATACTGAGACAAGTTCCAAATTGGTACCTGACTTAGACATAATGGAAGATGTCCTAAAAAGTTAGAGGAGCAAAGAAGAAATTACTTGTTTAGAGCTATTGGAAAGAGAGTTCATGATCAAATGATATAGAGAAGATCACAGATGAAATGAGGATCACAGAGATAAGATGAATAATTTTGATGACACAAAATTAAAAATTTTTTGTGTAAACAAAGCCAGTGTGGCTAAAATGATAAGAAAAAAAAACCAGGTAAATGGAAAGAAAAGTATTTGCAACAAGTTTCTATCATAAAGGTTTCATTTCTTAAATATATAGAGAATATAATAAAATTTATAAGAATAAGAGTCATTCCTCAACTGATAAGTGGTTAAAGGTTATAATAGGCAATTTTCAGAGAAATATAAGCTATCAATAGTCACACAAAAGAAAAAAGTTCAAATTCACTAATAGAGATTTGCCCTTTGACACAGCAAAATCACTACCATATCTATATTTCCAAAGAGATCAAAGAAAGAAGAAAAGGACTCATATATACAAAAATATGAAGGCTCTTTTCCCCTATGCAACTCATTGAAAGTGAGGGAGAGCCCATCAGTTAAGGTATATGTGTGTGAGGTTTATGTGATATGATAGTACATGATACTGTTTCACTATAAGAAATGACAAACATGATGGTATAATGATACTGGGATTTGAAGATCTTCCATGCCCCTTGAACTTGCTGACATAGCAGGAAGGGGTGGAGCAAGAGAAAGCTGGAACCAAGCTAGATTCCATGTGGTGGTGACTAGAAGCAGCAGCAGCACAAGTGGCTGCAGTTGTGGTTGCAGCATGAACTCCTTTTTTTTTGAGCCATCCAGAATCTCTGCTAAAGACTCCTGCTGAGGACTGCCAGGGACAGGAACTGCAGGGGGCTGGAGCTGCTGGGAGCAAGCCTCCTGGACACTGAGCAGTTGCATGAGTGAGGAGAGGAGGATCTTTGCCTGAGGTAGCCTGTCCTGTATTGAAGGCTTGAGAATGTGGGCATTTGCTACATTAACTACACGTGCCAACTTCATAACTAATATATTGGCTTTGACTTTCTGGTTTTGGGACTCAGTTTTCTGGTATTTGAATAAATGCTCTAGCTATATTTCCCATGTAGAGAGCCTATTACATTTTGTGATTAATAACCATATCAGCACACTTATAGTTATTGTAGGCATTGTGAATACTGCATTGTTGATACAGATGGTTTTAGAAAATCCTTGGAAGACATGTTTGAAATGATATGGAGTGAAGAAAGAAACAGCAGAACTATTTATGGAATATGAGTAATATTTATTAAGCAATAACAACAAAAAATGACTAACCATAATTCCAGAGCACTCAACATGAAAAATACTATCTCCCAATGGAGAGATGACTGACTCAGAGATTGAGACACAGTTGACATACATGTACATTCCATGACCCTGAATTCAAATCTGGCTTCAGGCACTTGCTAGCTGTGTAACCCTGGAGAAGTCATTTAACCTTGTTTATCTGAGTTTCCTCATCAGTAAAATGAGATGGAGAAAGAAATGGTAAACCATTCCAATTTCTTTTCCAAGAAAATCCCGGTTGGGATCATGAAGAATTGAACATGGCTGAAACAACTGAAGAAAAAATGTGTTTATAATAAGAGATTTTGTTTTTCTTGCTTCCTCAATTGTAGGAGGAGTGGGAAGTGGGAGTGAGGGAATGTGGATGTGAATAAAATTTAATTTTAAAATGCATTTCTCCGTTCAAACCAAAGAGCTCTGCTTACATCAAGTACTTCATACACATTTGTGAATGGAAAGGTCGATAAATGACTGAAATATTTATTTAGTGCATACAGGATGCATAGTACTGTTCTAAATCCTAGAATATTCATATATTAAATTTCCTTCATGCCTTGTTTTGTTTTCTGCTAATTGAGCCCTTGTGGCTATCACCTATGTTCTGACTTGCTATTCGTCCTGATAAGTCTATGGAATTTCTTGTTATGGATCTTCCTTTAAGTCTTTCTAGTATTTTTTCTTGGTTCTTTTAATTTTTTTATTAAACATAATATATCTTACTAAGTGGAATTTTCCCCTTGCTTTTCCTAAAATACACTTTATTTCCTGCCTGTTTAATCTCTTCCACAAAACTCTCTGGAATCTCCCTAGCCATTTGTAGAATTATTTATCCACTTTATTCTGCTTATGGAGCTTTAGTAAATGTTTGGTCATTTATCCATGGTGAAGAGAATGTTAGTTATGATTCTCTAGTTCTTGCACAGCATTCCTTTCAATTAGGGATTCTTTCATTTTAACATGTGCATGCCAGAAATGGACCTCAGCAAAAAAAAAAAATCTTCCTTTGTGGAGTGAAAAATCCAGATTCCCTCTGAGTAACAGCTTTTCTTTCAGATTGATTGGTAGTAGCTTCTTCAGGCCAGCTCTGAATTGCTCCCCTCACTTTTGTAGAGAGAACAATATCAACGTAATTTGCAAAATGAGAGGGGTTGGAGTTGATGGTCCCCTTCAGCTCCTAATCTGTGATCCTATGGTAGTTTCAAATCTTGCCAATCCAGCGGCAATCAAGATTTCTGTCCTTTGAGCCACTCATTCCCACACAGTTTCTAAATACAATCCTTTAGAAATGGAAACAACAACAACAAAAAAATAGCTTAGTGGATGGAAGCCAAACATGTTAGTGACAAGTGTAGCTAACTGAAGCTTTGTTTTAGGGAACTTTCTCCCTGCTTTTCTTTAGTAACAGGGCCCAGCAAATTTAGGCAAAATTCTTGAGCAGATTCAGTTTTTCTCTGACACTTTTCCTCCTCCTGAGGAAGTAAAACTCTTACTCTCACCTACTTCCTCTCCCCCAAATCTACTAGTAGGATCATAGATAACCTAAACCTCCTACTTTTTAATCTCTATTTGCAGAATTTGTCCAAGTTACCAAATGTCTGGAGTCCTTAATTGGGATGAAATATAAATAATCTAGAGAATTGGAGTCAGGGTTACACAGAATGAGGTGTCTGGTTTAAGCAATGAATTCTCATTTTAATTAATCTCAGTGGATTTGGAAAGTTCAGACACATCTAATATGTTCTTATTCTCTCTTCCTGTCATCTCTACCACCCACCCATCTCTCTCTCTGTCTCACACACACAGGTGTTTCCATATCCTATTTCTCAAATAGTAATTATTCTTTTGATAAGTTTACATGGTTGTATTTTAAAACCAGTAGCTTACGTTATCTTTAAATACTACAATCTTTCTAAAATACCTTGAGAAAACTATGACATCATCAGTATGTATATTTATTCTAATAGGCCAGTTCATGATCCATTCTTACCTGAGTAGGTAGCCTTCAAAGGTTTGCTGTGACCCTCCAAAAATAAAAAAAAAATTCACTTGGTGACCAGTGTTCTGTTTATCAGTAACTGTGCACTTAACTGTCCATTGGTGAAAAATATAGAATCCATTGCTGGGCCCAAAGGACTCTATGGAATCAGAGAACCCGGATTTGCATTCCACTTCTGATGCAAACGATATGACCTCAGTTAAGTCACTTACGTTCCCTGGGCCTCATTTGTAAAAGGAGGAGGTTGGATCAGATACTGAGAAAGTTCTTAGACTTTTTGTGGCCTTTTAACAGTCTAGTAAAGTCTATGTACCTCTTCTGTGAATGAAATTTTTTAAAATGAATAAAACAATAAACAAAATTATAAAACAAACCAATTATTAATGAAATGCAGTTATAAAAATACTTTTTAAAAAGTATTAGTATTCCATAGGGCTCACACTTTGTTGGCTAGTACAGACTTAAAGTAACCAACACTACTTCCACATCATGAGGAATCCAATTATTACTTTAATATTAATAACTCTCCCTTGTTAATGGTGAATATAGAAAATTAAACTAAAGAAAATCATTAGCCCATCACATACCATATATACAAATCATGTATAGGGTATCATAAAACATTTGCATTCTTCAGAATGTTCACAGTTACCCTTGTGATATATATATATATATATACATATATATATGTATATATATATATGTATGTATATAATATAAACTATATTTCCATATATCATACACACATAAATACACATGCATACATATATATTTTAAATGTCAGTTTATAAGGAAGAAAGGGGGCAAGAACTTTTCTTCAGGAGGCTTCCTCACACCTTAACACTGATAACTATTATTTTTAGTGGGTAAATTTCCCTCTTTCCTATCCACACGATAATGGAAATTAATAGCAGGACCTTTGTTTTGAAGTCTACTTAAGCATAGTTGTCTAAATCTACTTGAAAATGTCCACATAGTCCTTGTTCAGTTTGGAATATTAGTTGGATCCTTTAGAGTCATTACACTAATCCGTACTAATTCCATTCAGTGAAATTCAACTGGCATATTAAGATTCTACTATAAGCATGACACTGGGCTGGGCATGGAGTGGTGGTGGGGTACAAAGACAAAATGAAAAATCAATTCTAATAAGAATAAATAAACTCCTAACTTAGCAGACACTAATTCAAAGTTATCATAGCAAAAAATTCCAATTCCTATTTCCCAAGTCCTTTCTAACGGGTTCATGGTTTTATTTATTCTAGTCTTGACCTAGGCAGTGATAGCTTGGATTTTTACTATTCTCACTCTCATTTAAAGAATGGTGAGATATTGATTGTATTTTGATCATATCTTCCAAATTAATGACATAAAATTAGGAAGAGGCTTGCTCTTCATGTCGAAACAACTTACAATAAGGAGCTAAGTATCTTTTAGAACACCCAATGATTAAATGAAATTTGTTTGGTTATTAAAAAAAAAACAAAATTTAAAGAAGGCACTATTTTATTCTAGAGGTTATATGGTATCAATATAGGGATAGGATGCTAAAAAATTTTTGTTGCCTTTTACATGAAAGCAAGTATCATGCATTTGCCGAGTTCATTTTCTGTGTTGAAACTGGAGGTATAGTGATTCTGTAAATTTTAGAACTACCTTGAATAGTGTTTAAGTCAACTGTTTCTATCACTTAATTCCTTGATTTATTCTTCAAATTTTTTGTCCTGCTATTAAAATATTGTTCAACATCCCACAGAGTACTTATCTTTAATATTGTAGATAGTACCCAACTTATGATCTGTAAAACTGATTAGAATTCTATGAAGATTTTGGTGGTTGTGGTACTGTAGAAAAAAAAAATAGGAGCACATTTTTTTTCTTTCATTGACTTAAGATCATATAATTTAAAACCATGAAAACATTGGCTATATTATTTAAAACAACTAGAGGTAGTGGAACTAATGGAGCCATGGTTTCAAAAAAAAAATAGGAACATACATTAGACAGACTCACATTGTAGAATTTATCTGATTTATAATATTAAATTATGCTTTTCTTAGTTTAGGACAAGGAAGGATTATGGGGGAAAAAGGATAGGAAAACTGATATTCTAATTGCCCTTCCACTGTTGTTAATTTGGCCTCCTGTCAAAATCTTTTTATAGGATTTTCTTTCAAAAATAATATTCAAGGACACTACAACTCTTACATCCATAAAAATATTGAAGCTAGTAAAGACAATTGGACCACAGAGATATCAACTGAAATCTTAGAGTAGTCTGCTGATCTAATGAGATAAGGTATATCAATCTTAAACCGTGAAAATTGCACTGTCACTTTTATTTCTCCAGATCTAGGAATAGCTCCCCGAAAGGATGGGGACCTGTAGAAAGAAGAAATTAAGTTCATTAAAATCTGCAAATTCAGCTTTGTTGGTTTTGTCTTATACATACATGTGAGAAGATAAAAATCCAATAATATTTGTAGAACAAACATTTGTTATTTAGAAATGTTTATTCAAATTTCATTGCATATATGAGAAGTTGACAACAGTGCTCTGCTATCCTGATAGATGGGAGAGTCAATGAACATTTATTTTTATTAATATATTTGATCATGCTCAGATCACACATCACATCCCACCCCACCACCCACCAAGAAAAAAAATAAAGAAAAAAAGAAAATATATTTGTTGAAATATAACACCTTTTCTGACACTGAGTGTGTATTTCCCCCAAACCCTTTCAATGTCTTGCTTTTGCTCTGTAATACTACCACAGTTCTAGTTTGCTGAGACATAAGAAGACTCAGAAGGACCTCAGGGATCATAGAGATATTGGAGAACCAAAAGGCATAGAGAATAAATGGGCTAGAACATATGAGTGTTACATATTTTTCAAGAATTTACATCCTTTTTGCCTTGTTTTATTCTCTTTGACTTTGAAAAGACTTCTGTCTAGGAATTTTAAGACTCTTTGTACATGGGTGAAAAGACAGAAAAGGGGGAATGAGAATTGGTCCAGAGCTAATTTCTGCTTGCCCTACTAAGCCACAAAGTGTAAGAGCGGTGGCACACTAGGGAGAAGCTCTCATTAACTTTATCTAATCACTTTCATTTTCATCTTCTATAAATAGGGAAGAAAAGGTGGTAGAAAAAGGGGGAAGAAGTAAGCAAATACACAACCTTATCATAAGCTTTTATGTATTATTTTAATGTTTATTTGAGTTTGCAATGCTATTCTTTATTACTGTATTAGATTCTGAACTCCTTGAAAGCAAGGAATATCTTCTTCCAGTCTTGATGTCCCCAGTCCTTGGCATATGAGACCTTTGCAGAGCTGCACATTCACCTCTGGTGTAAACCTTTACCCAACTTTCACTGGAGGGTCCAAGAAGGTATAACATGTGCAGCGACCATACCCCAGTAAAACCACCTGAGCAGACAGGATGAAAGAGGTCAAGGGCAACCAAAGTGCACCAAACCCATTCGTGAGTTAGGGGGATGTCTTTTCCAAGCATGTGAAGACTTACCTTGGCAGAATGGGTGGATGAGAACAATTTGTTTCAACAGTCATGCAGGTGGCTGAAGAAGGCACTATGACATGCTTAAAACTTGGTTAGACACAGAAGATGCCAAGATCATCTGCTGCCTCCTTGGCCATCATCAGTCATCTTGACTTTTGTCTTGTCACTGGACTTTGATGACTCTGGAAGAAAGAGTGAGGCTCATGATATTGGGCAACTCTCAGATTGCAAACTTTCAGATATACTGAACAATTGACTTGGATCTTCCCTAATGAAATGAGAATTATTTAAATCTTTGGATATAATAATCAATACTAGAAGAGATTACAACCCATATAACAAGTATAACAACAGTGAAAGACTGGATGTTTGGGGAAGTTCGAGGAAAAGGAATTTGTATTTGGTAACTGAGATGACAGCTACTTTGGCAGACAAGTACAGAAATATGTAAAGCTCCTGATTTTCTCCTTTGAGCTCAAGAGGCTGTGAGCAGTCGATGCACTTAAGTGTGGAGAAGACAAAATCCTTCATCTTCCCTCTGCCTGGATTCTTCAGAGTAACTGGGCTCAAGCCCAATTGCTCACAGAAAAAAGCTTTTGCCTTATGCCAAAACTTTCTTCTCAATACTTAAAGCTCGCTCTGGGTTATATCCCTAATGGATAAGTGGTGCAGACAATGTTGAATTGTGGCTAATCCAAACATAATTTATATTTGATTTTAGAATGTGTTTTGAATTTATGTTTGTATATAAACCAAGCTGCTATTATAGGAATTCAGAATCCTTAAAGTAGAATGATGTAGTTAGGATGCGAAGTCCCAATTTTGGAGAAATGAAAGCTTCTTCATTTCTGTTTTTTTGAGCTTTTCTCTGCTTCCCACTGCATGGAGAAGGTAGATGGCATCTCTCAGACTGAGAACTAGAAATGGTTAAAGTTGAATCTTCTCTTAATGGTATCAGAGCTTTCCAAGTTACTCAAACATTCGATTTCAAGGCCATTTGTGAAAGCTCCCTCTTCTTAAACTTCTACATTAGTCCATCACTAGGACTCAATGCTTTTATTACTATTTCTCAACCCCAACACCTTACCACTCCTATTTCTACTATTTTAATTCAAGATCATATTACTTTCCTCTTTTTATGGAATTAGTCATTAAAATAATCAACAGCTATTTTAATTTTCACTCTCTGTTTCACCATCACTTCTCAATATATGCCCCTATCCAGGGAAACATATCTTAAAGGAAGTATTAAAAAAGGAAGACAAAAGTATGATTGTGTACCTAAAGATTGGTGAAGTCAGTTAAGCGCTGCAAGATTTGAGAGAAAGGAAGAATCAACTTGGGTTGGAATGATTGAATGAACTTGGGACCTTGAGACCATTTTTGGACCATAATGGAGAGTCTATCAATGCTTGTTTATTTTTTTCCCCTTAATGGATTCAAAGCAAGGGTGGGGGAGAAGTGCTATTTCCTACATAAAATTGCAAAGATATTCAAAAGAGCTTACTCTAATCTTTTCAATAATCACCACAATTTCTGTGCTAAAAAGTGATCCCAGGAGGGTAGTACAATAGTTTTTACATGGAGGCCACCTTCATGTGGCAAACAGCAGTTTGCACAGGCAAGAGGCCCATTGATCCATTAGGCTATTTCCATCATTTTTGAGCACTTGAAAGTTAGTAAATAAACTCTACAGCACATTTTAACTCATTTCCCAACAGTGATTAATCAATAACCTAAAAAAATGTGTTAAATGTGCCAAAGGAAAATGAAAATCTAAATGTACTTGGCTCGCCTTTATCTTATTTCCTAAGAGCAATGGCTAAAATGGAAAGAAACACAGGGTGAAGAGCTTGCACATTGTTATGTCAATCATTCAGCAGTTTTGAATTTTTCCTGTTAAATATTCTATAACAGAGATGCCCTTGAGGTGCTTACCAAATGTTTGTTCATTGACTGAGTCCCTAACTCCCTTCAATATTATGTTTAAGTCCTACCTCCTACATCAGCCTTTTTCTGATACTCTGCTCTCTCCTCTAAATTCTAGGCCCTCCCACTCACTAAATGATCTTGTATTTGTTTGGTTTTAAAATTACGTATATGTATATTGATTTATTTGTATACATGCTTTTCTCCCAGTAGAATGTCTTGTAATCTCTTTGAGGCAGACACTGCTATTTTTGTCTTGAAATGCAACATACAAAATTACCAAGAGTAAGTGGCTTTAGGATAACAAGGTTTTGGGATCATAGATGTAGATCAGGAAAGGAACTTAGGAGGCATCTAGTCCAACACTTTCTTTCTACAGATGTGGAAACTGAGGTCCAAAAAGATTAAGTAACTTTCCAAGGTGACACATTTAGTAAGTATCAGAGCTAGGATTTAAATCTAGAAAAAATAAAAGCACTGGATTTAAAGATCTAGGTTTAAATCTTTAAATCCAGTGCTTTTAGTTCTTTAGCTTGTGTACATACTGTTAAATAATACTCTATAAGAATACAGCTTATTCATTGACTTCTACATTTTTTATCTTAGACCTTAGAGAAAATCTTGTATTTTTTAAAAAAAATTGATATATTTTGTTGTTATATCACCTTTATATACATATATCTATATGTATTTCTGTGTGTGTGTGTGCGTGCGTGTGTGTGTGTGTGTGTGTGTGTGTGTGTGTAATGGTAGCCATCTCTAGGGAAGGGGTGAGGGGAAAAAATTATATGATAACTTTGGTGCATATTTAAAAGAAATAACAAGTTATACATAGTAAATTTGCAGTTTTGTGTGTAATCATCTTTTTTTTCTTATTATACTGTTAAAGAAATGCTAGTTTTATTCCATAAGTTAAAAATAAAATAGATTTTAAAAAACTAGCCAGCATATCAACAGAGTCTCACAACACATATAGTGTTTTGCATCCATAGTCTACTGTATTTGCAAAGAAACAGGGGTAGGGATTTATTTTTTCATCTCTTCTTTTGAAATAGAGCTTGATCATTGTAATTACTTAAGGTTCATTTATTTTATGTGTATGTGTGTTTTTTCCTTTTGTACTGTCACAACCACTGTGCACATAGTTTTACTGGTTCTGTCTTCTTTGAATCAGTCTATTTGTCTTCCTGTGCTACACTTTATTCTCACTTGGCATAGCTTTTGTTGCAGTAATATTCATTAATTCATATACCATGAACTTTCCAGTCTGTTCTTAATTGATGGACATTTATTTTCCAGTTTCTTGCTAAAACAAAAAGTGCTGCTATAAATATGTTGTAGTTCATGGAGGTTTTCTTGATGCCTTTGATGTTCTTTAGGGGACATGCACCTATAGTTCTATTATTGATTTTTCCCACTTTTTTGTCCTCTTCGCTAATTTTCTGGGTTAAGGGTCATTTTTTAGATTTGTTTGATTGGATTTGTTGTATTATTGGTGATAGTACTTAAGTCATACCATCTCTGAACCTCTGTTTCCTCATCTGAAAAATGGGAATAATAGTAACACTTATCACTCATTTGTTGTTCAGTTATTTCTCAGCCATATCTAACTCTTCATAACCCCATTTGTGGTTTTTAGCCCTGGTACTCTATCCACTGCACTACCTAGCTGCCCACTTACCACGTAAGATTTCTATAATTCTCAAATGAGATAATGAATGAAAAGTACAATAAAAATGCAAACTCATTATTATTACTCCTAATCTTCCACTGACCCAAGCAATTCTGAATAATATTCAGCTACACATGAAGAAGATGATTACACGAATTTAAAAGCAGCCCAGCAGGAATGTAACCCACTATCTAGGATGGTCAGTCATCTTTTGGTTAGCTGCAGGCAGTCATCTTCATAAAAACATCAGGCAAGGTTCTAAGCTGGGACTCCCTTGATGCTACAGACAGCTCATGCTGCCCATCCATTGAGTTGAATTGGAAAAAAATCATCAGCTCCTGTAGTGTTTGCATTTCCCTAGAGAGTTTTCTTGTGTGCTATGAAAACTAATTTGGAGTACAAGACTAGACTAGCTCTTAAAGAGCTTTCTGGCACCCCGTGGATTCTACAGGCAGTCACTCTGTCACCAGAGACAGGTATGACTCCAAAAAGTTAATAGTGCCTTTAAAAACCTTAAAAATGATGAAAATGATATTTATTTGTTTGTTAGCTTTTTATTGACTTTTCAGTTTTGTTCACTATTAGGATATAACAGTCACCATTTTCTCCATGTTTGGCCAAACAGTAGGTGACATTGTTACTGACACTTAGAAGTACTAATTAATGCTGTAGCTCATAATATTTTCAAAATGACTTTTTGAATTTAAGCAGAAAGGAAAGTTTTTGGCTAGCTGAATAAGAAGGTAGATAGGTATACCTATGAGATATTTAGGGGCAGCTAGGTGGAGCAGTAGATAGAGTGATATTTATGAAGGTTCATCTTCATGAGTTTCAATATAGCCTCAGACATTTACTAGCCATGTGACCCTGGACAAGTTGTTTTATGCAATTTTGCTCAGTTACTCATCTGCAAAATGATCTAGAGATGGAAATGGCAAACCACTTTAGTTACTTTGCCAAGAAAACCTGAAATGGGGTCATGAAGAGTTGGACATGACTGAACAACAAAAATGAGCTATTTAAACAACAACAACAAACAATTTGAGAAAGATATTAGAGTAGACCTGTAATACATGAAAACTTGGGGGAAAACTACTAGAAATACATTAGACTAGATGTTATACTATATGTAAAATGGTATATAAATATCAGCCTTTATAAATTTTTGTTGCTGCTGTTGAGTTGTTTCAGTTACATAAAACTCTCCTTTATTCCATTTGGGGTTTTCTTGGCAAAGACACTAAAGTGCTG
Source organism: Pseudochirops cupreus (assembly GCA_028627135.1). Taxonomy (NCBI): domain Eukaryota; kingdom Metazoa; phylum Chordata; class Mammalia; order Diprotodontia; family Pseudocheiridae; genus Pseudochirops; species Pseudochirops cupreus. The sequence goes on from CM053580.1 coordinate 305,220,269, forward strand.
TGTCATTTCCTTCTCCAGCTCATTTTAAAAATGAGTAACTGAGGCAGAGATAAGTGACTTACCCAAGGTCACATAGCTAGTAAATATCTGAGACTGTGTTTGAACTCAGGTCCTCTTGATTCCAGGGTTAGCACTCTATCCACTGTCATTAGAGGTAATAATAATTGGAGGAGTGGAGCCAGGATGACAGCGTAGAAGCAGGAAAACTCCATGGCTCCCCACATAACCACCTCAAAAACCCACAAAATATGACTCTAAATAAGTTTTGGAGCTACAGAACCCACAAAGTGACAGAGAAAAACCAATTTCCCGCTGAAGGTAGCCTGGCAGGCCAGCAAGAAGGGGCCATCGCAGCATGCTGGGAACCAAGCCCAGCCCCACATGAACCCTCAGTTTTAGCCCCACAGTGGCCCTGACCAGAGGCTGCAGTGGACTTTGGGAGAGTGGATCATCAGCAGCTGTGGTGGTTTCTAGAAGTACCAACCCATAGAGACCAAAGAAAAAGTGAGAGGTCAGTGGAACTTTGTTGGGACTGGAGGGGATGGAGTGTGGTCTGGCCTCTGCCCCCAGAGAGGTGTGGTGGCCCTGTACCTGCCTCCATGTGGCTGCTTCAGGGCTCCTGGCCTACAGGTCACAGGGGGACCAAGTGATCATTCAGAGGGTAATCGCTCTTGCTTTAACCTTCCTGGATCTGGATCAAGGTCTTGGGTAGTGGTACTGAGGTGTGTGATCAGTATGCCAGAGTTTGTGGGGGCTGTGGAGATGCCCCCCAATAGCTCTGGCACCTGCAAAAAACCAGCAATTAGGGACAAACTTCTGCTGTCTGGAAGCAGAATTCTACTGTGGCTCAAAAGTCAAGTAATTGAATGGCAACATGAGCAAGCAAAGGAAGCAAAGCAAGCACAAAAATGCAACTTTAGATTCCTTTTTGGGGGACAAAAAAGATCAAAGCATGGAATAAGAGGAAGACAACACAGTCA
>CM053580.1:305221748-305249595 GCA_028627135.1 Pseudochirops cupreus
AGTAATACAGGCTGTTTAAGCATTGGAAGACATTTTTATTTGTAAAAATCAATTATTTACAAAATGTGTTGTCTTCCTTGAATTAGTTCAACACAAGAAAACCTGACATAATCATTGATTCAGTATTAATTAATAGTTTTCCTCCTAATTGGATGTGACCTAAAAATGGTTAACTTTCTAATTATTCATCTTCAGCAGTTGAAGAATGTCATTATGTCATTTTTAATGAGATTAAAAAAATAGATATAGAAGCCCAAGTGATTATTTCATTCTGTGTCACCCAGCAGGGAACATCAGTATTATGTAGTCACTTGTTTTCCATTTGAAACAAAAATAAAGCAGTCAACAAGTTAATTGCATCCTTTGAAAAGATTCTCTCTGCTCTTCATCGTAACATTTCCCCTCTTTATAAAAATACCAAATGATACTGTATTAACACAATATAATCACTGTTTATAAATAAGCCATATCACTTTTCTCAACTCAAATGAAATAATTATTTCAACATCTCATAAAAAGTAGTGAGAATTGCCTTAGAAACTAATTTTGTCTTAAAACTTGCATATAGAAAAATGCAAGGCTGTGTTAAAATATGGCTATTTTCTTTTTGTCTCTACTGCTTTTGTAGTCTCTCATTCACTTCCTTACTTCACATTCAACAAAACCCTCTAATCCTCCTGTTCAACATCTCAGGGTCATCTTAGCCTTTTTTGTCTCTCTCTACCATAGACAAACAATATACAAATCTTAGTTAATTGCCTTCATACGTCTTAGATATCATTGCTTGATTAAAGCATCAAGTGGAAAAAATAATAGGTTTGTATAAAGAAATAAACTATGATTGAGTAAATATAGTGTTAAAAAAGAAAACAGTCATCTTAATAATGTGAACTCATAAAAATATAGATACCATCCACTAGGAAAGTCTTGAGGGCATGAAATCTAAATGGGATACAAATGCATTAAATTGAGTCCCATCATGTAAAATCATTTAATGCTAAATGAGAGAGAACTAGTGTGGTGTAATGGAAAATCAGAATCACACTGTAGTTGGGAATACCTAGGTTCAGGATCTGCCTTAGACTCATACTGTTTGTGAGGCCATAATTGAGTCACCTACCCCCTCAGAGTCACAGATAACTTTCCACAAAGCACCTGATATGTAACAGGGGAGAAAGTTTCCAAACAGGGAGGCCTTTTAACGTGATGAAATTTCATATTTGGCCCAATTGAAGCCAAATGCATCTCTATTCTGAATAGAAAACTGAAATATGATAGCTACTCAGTCTTTCAAAATTATAATATGCTAATGAGGGAAACAACTTTTAAAAACAAATTGTAAGAGTATTTTGAACATTATAATTTCCTTTTCATAAGCAATGGGAAAACATTTTGAAGAACTGTATATTGCCCAACTGATGTAGTCATTTGTCCCTACAAATTATATATTGAATTGAATTGGATATAAACTGAACAATTTGCTTTGTTATTAACAACAAGTAGTCTAATTGAGTAATTACAGAAAAAGCCAGTCTCCTGGTTAAATCTTCATTCTGAAAAATACTGACATCAAGAAAATACACTTTCTTCTTAAACAATCCTTTCCTGTACATATTGATCAACCTAAAGGAAATGTTGACTAGATCCTCCTAAGAAATACATAAGCAATAATCCTAAATAATGTTCTCTGAAGAACGTATTTAACTTAAACCATGGAGACAGCATAAAACCAAAATGATAATCAGTCACTGAGCTATTATGCCTAGACAATGTATAATGTCATAGAGATCTGGGAAGGAGTCAGAGGAGGAAGAGGACAAACAATTCCTGTTCACAAGAAGCTTATATTTTAGTGGGAGACAAATACATATATATGCTCAAAAATATATACATGCATACATATAATATAAATGTAAGGTGAATAAATGCAAATACATACAAAGTAGTTAACTACAAGGTACTTTGAGAAGGAAGGCACTGCAGCTGGAAGGATCAGGAAAGACTTCATAAAGACGGTGGAGCTTCAGCTGCGTTTTAAAGAAACATTTAATCTGAGGATAAAGGTAAGGAGGAAGTGCAATATGGAAGTGGAATGGCTTGGACAAAGGCACGGTGAGGGAATTGAAGTGTTCTGTGAAAGGGACAAAGAGAAAGTTTGGTTAGATCTCATAGTATGAGAGAGAGTAAAACCTAATTAGGCTAGAAGCAGAGGTTGAGGTCACATTACATACCACTTTAAAAACTCAGCATGGGAGTTTGTATTTAATCCTAAAAAATGATAGGGAGCTACTGGAGTTTTTTGAGTAGGGTAATCACAGGGTCATATCCAAGTTCAAGTTAAAATCACTTTAGCAGCAGCATATAGAATGAACTGGTATGGTGAGAAACTTGAGACAGGAAGTTCAATTAGGCTGCTATAATTATCTGGTTAAGATGTGATGAGAGCCTTTGCTAAGTTTGCAGCTATGTGAATGAAAAGAAGGGTCCAAATGTGAGATGTGTAAAGGTAAAAGTAGTAACATTTGGTGACTGATTGGATATAGCAAAAGCATTTTGAAATATCATTCTCCAAAATCCTTCCCTCTCACCTTAATCATCCTTTGGAAGAGTTGCATATTACTCACAGGCAACCAGTGGAATTTCTTTCTTGGAGGAATTGTGGAAGGAGCTAAGCTCTTTACTTAAGTAAGCTGCTTGATCAGACATAGTGAGAGCAGTTCTGTACAGGAGCAATGTAAGTGAAATAGTTTCCTTCTTGGCAATAAAGTGTATGCTTCTGAAAGAAATGACCAATTAAAGCCATGCACATTATAATTTAATAGTTTAAATGAGATCATGTTTGTCCATGACAAGCTTCTTTTCTTTAAAGAATATAACAAAAACTTATTAAGCTTGCAAAATTTTAGGCTTCTCTTTAATCTGACAGTACAGCAAAACTAGAAATTGAGAAGAACCAAATGACGTAGACATTTATTCTGAGTTTTTGTTTCTGAAACTACAACCTGGATCAAATAATGGGAGGGAGCTTGGGAAAAGCTCTGAACTTGGGACAATTTGACTTTAATTGAAATCCTAGTTTTGCCACTTAATTTCGGTGTGACTTTGGACAAGTCACTTCACCTGGGTGGATCTCAATTTCTTTATCAGTAAGGAGAGATGAGAGATTGGGTTAGATGATCTCTAAGGTCCTTTTCAGACCTCAACGTGTGATCCTAAAACATTAGGATCCTATAATCATTAATGGTGGTAACCCTAAGTTCTTTGGCATAGTAATTTCCCCAGAAAGATGATGCAAGTATGCATAAGAAAGATGGAATTGAAAAGTGGGAAGGGATCTCATTCAAACCACGTCCAAATCCCTTCTAGAGTGTCCCAAGCAAGTTTTTATTTGCCCCATCTCTTGGGATCCTCTAGTAAAGAGAGTCCATTTTTGAAGAAGTCAGTTTCACATCTTTCTACTGTATACATAAGAATCCCATGTGACTCACTGAATGTCTTTTGGAAAACAAATATTTTATGTCCATGGCATTCTTCTGATCTATTATCCAAGAAACTCTGTCAAAGAAAAAATGACATTGATTTGGCCTGATTAGTTAGTTCCAAGAAGAAAAAAAAGAAACTATGGGAGAAGTGACTGTGTCATTCAATGTAGACAAGAAATTAGTTAGGAATGGCAGGCAATGTTTTGGGGAGATTTGGGTAGAGCAATTTTAAAAGTGCTCAAATAAAGTATGTATGTGAACCTATGGTCTAAAATTCTACAGGGAAAGTCAGTCTAAGAGGGATGGGAAGTTTTTAACAATGAAATTATGAATGTGTACAGAGAAACAATTCCAATGAGGGAAAAAATTTGATTGGCTAATCAAAGGAACCACTGTAGGTACAGAGGAGACAGTATAGTGCAGTAGAAAAAATATTCAAATTCAAATCAGAGAATTGGGGGTTAGATCCTAGTTTGGTCACTTTCCCACATGTGCTATTTAGAATAGGTCATTTATCTTCACTTGACCTCAAATTCTCATCTGAAGATGACTTTCCAAGTCCTTTCCATCTATAAAACTATGATCTAATGAGACTTTTCAAATATGTGCTTTTTGCCAGGGGGACCTTTACTTTTTGGTAATTATATTACATTACAATTACATTGATATAATTAATGAGTTTTGCATGGGCAATATAGTCAGTACCAAGGTAGTACACAATCTACAATGTCGTGTGGTCCTGGTGAGCTCATTGATCGATTCTTGCCATCTTAAAGAGAAGCTTGGTTGGCTCAGTAGTGAAACAGACTCATTTTGAAACTAACATGACAATGCAAGTATTTTTGGTTCTACTTTTATCTAGTGATACCCACCAGGATATGTGTTCCATAGATGCCAAATCCTAGTAAGAATGAAATATTAATAAAACAGAATCCTTCTCTTTATGTAGCTCATAGGTTAGTATTTAGCTTAGATACAAGCATTTATGTCTTCCCTTTCTTCCCCCCCATACATCTGTACATTTTTCTAGGCAGTTGGGAGAGACGTGTCTTTTTTTACCCCTGTAACAACAAACACCCTAGCATACTCAGGGTGGCCTGCTGGCACAAGATCTTTGATCTGCTTTTCTAGGAAAGATTGCTCAAAAAGGGGTTAATAATCCTACTTTTAATTACATTCACTAGTTCAGGGGAAAGATCAGAACCCTGAATGTCAGAGAAAATACAAGGAGAGAAATTAGCATAAAGACCAACAGACAGGGCTCTGACTGCCTGAATCAAAGCAATATTACTATATATTTTACATACATCACTGGATTGAAAGAGCCTTTACATGTGAATAGTTGAGGGTGGGAGTGGTCTGAATATATGGGTACTCAGAGTCTCAACGAGGACCTTGCCCAGATCCTTCTCATCAGCAACCCCCCAACGCAAAATACCAGCTAAGATTATATTTACACTTCTCAGAACCAGAAGGCATCACACCCCTTGTGACTCAGCGCCTAATTAGGTTAGTACCAAAAGGTGTGAAAGCCTTCCTACAAGCAAGCCTCCCCTAAGCAAGCTTCTCTTTAAGGCAAATTCCTCCCCTGATGGGATCTATGTGATTCAGGATGTATCACAGATGGGAACATAGGCCTATTAATGGGTTGGGAACATTTTATCCCATTAACATTACAACCCCTCAGTCTGGCAGCACACTCTGGGGAGTACATGGGACCTAAAATACAGTTTGGATAGGTAAGCTGTATGTGGTTTTGTAACCCTTGTTGGTTTACTTTTCTTTGTGCTTTATGTTTCATTCTTTAGCACAAGTGAGCAAATAGTGATCTGGAGATGGATATTTTCAGCCTCTGAGGCAGCCTTACAAGTTCCAGAGGTTGGAGCTTCTGTGTCTCTCAGTAAGAGAAGATTGGTGGGAGAAGTAACTTCTGCTTTGGAAATGATGTTCAACAGCAGAAGGATGAACACAACACCTGACCTGGTTTGCCAGAAGTTGTGGATCTGGAGATATTGTTTGTACAATGCTAAGTTGAGTTGAGATATAAAATGCCAATCTAGCAGCCCTGCAAACTGCTTTATGTTTTAATGTTTGAGTCTTATACTTCTAAGAAGAGTATAATAGGGTTATAAAAGTTATTAAAATTCATTTAAAATTTCTGTCAATGCTTGTTTGTGAGTCTAGCACCTATTTTGTGTGTGAAGGAAAAAAAAACAGCTGCCCCACAGTTAGTTAAGTTGTCTATTGAATTGCCTTTCTTCTCCTCCTCTCCTTTTGTGGGGGAGACCCTAGACATGAGCCATATTTAAGTTTTAAGTAATTTTCCCCAGGGATCCAGAATGGGAAGGATTGTGGTATAAAAAACTAGGCAGTTCAATGAAGAGCCTAAAATTTCTCTATAGAGGCCGAGTTCCCCTAAGATTGAACCTGGCCTGCATGTCCAGAGCTATACAAGGTCATTAATGGAGAGGCTTAGCTCCCTATGCTTTTAGGCCCCGAAGCAGTTCTAATTCATTTTTCTTCAATCAACACACATTTACTAAGCATCTAATTTGTTCCAGGCCTTGGTTCCTTACTCTCTGTGTGGTACTATGATCTATCATACTACCAAAGGACAGGTAAAGCCAAAACTTCTAGGAAGCTAGTAACACAACATCTCTCCATATAACCAGTCTTGCTTTCAGTTAAGATACTCCTCCTACCCCAGTCTTTGTCCAGAGGAGCAATCGTGCCTGCCATCAATGCCAATTAAACAACTGTCACAGACATAAAAACAATCCAACCAAGATGTAGGAGCAAAGTGCTTTGAGGGAAAGATAAGAAGTGACTTGTGTCAGATAGGTCAAGACACCATCACACTCTGACCACCACTTTTCCTTAGTCCCTGGTGAACTTCTCTTAGTCCCTGGTTAATGCCAAAGAGCCCTTGATCCCAGCTTCAAGCCACATCCCAAGTTCAGAGGAATAAATGAATTAAAGCCTCCATACCTGCTATCCCCAGCACCACCATCAACTACTTGTCTGTTGATACCTAGTGGTAGTGCTAGCATTCCTTGACTCTAGTCTACCTACCTTGCTTCCAGCCTGGCTAGCATTGCTTTAAGGTACAGAAATTATTGAGATATGAGCTAGCAAATGTCTATCTAATAATGAAGACCCACAAAGGAAAGTTCCCAACATTGAAGTCCTTGGAACTATCAAATAGTCCCAAATCAGAAACAAATATGGAAATGACACTAAAGAATGTGTGTTGTGGTGTGTTTTGCTGCTATGTCCTAAGCACTGCTGTGCTTTCCCTTCTATTGGGCTGTGGAACCATCCTATGAACCTTCTCTTTCTCAGGAACTCCTTGATAGCAGGGATTGAAAGTAAATGTTCTCTTTTTTTTACTGCTCACACTTACACCATATTTTATACAAAGTAAATGCTTAAAACTATTTTCACGAATTGATTGATCCTCTCATGAAGAGCCTTCATGACATAGTCATTCCTAAGGTGGTCAGTGAGTTTCCAAAGTGCTTAGGGATATATTGGTTTCTTGCTTGGTTCTTTTTCTTTACTTTTTTTTTTTAAATGCAGTTATGAATGAGACTTTTCTTGTATTTGACATAACATGATTATATTTTCACAATCTGAAGTGGAACAAAGATAGTTTTCTTTTGACTTTATGGTTCTTGCCAGCTCTAAGATTTTATGATTCTTTTAAACTTGTTAAATTGGAGGGTTGTGGTTTGCCTGTATTTATTTATTTGTATGTATATTGGGCATTTTGATTAGTGTTAGTGTTAAAAATGGAATAACAGAACCTTAAAGCTGAGAGAGACCATAAGGATAATCTGTTTCAACTCCCTCATTTTCGTTGTGAAGATATTGAGGCCTAGGGAAGTTTAAATAAGTTTCCCACCATAATAAAACCTATTGATGGTAGAGTTAGGATTAAGTCCAGGTGTCCTGAATCTCAATCCAATTCTTTACAGAATGTCACATTAGTTATGACTGATCAAGCAATACTGAAAATATTATCTTTGACCCAGAAAAACTGATGTCTAGCAATGATAATCTCATATCTTTGCAAGGATTTCTTTCCGCTCTACTTTTCCTAAATTTCACATGAGTGGACAGAATGCTGACTGCTAAAACAGGTTGGATTATATGTTTCAATATAGGCCACATTTCATGGTACTCCAATGCAGCTGTTACATTGTGCTCAGTTATGGGATATGGGGGGTATAGAATCAAGATGATATAATTAGTGTTTTTAAAATTTTTTTTGCAGGGGGGAAGGCAAAGGTATTGGGGTTAAGTGACTTAAGGTCACACAGCTAGTAAGTGTCAAGTGTCTCAAGCAGGATTTGAACTCAGGTCCTCCTGACTACAAGGCCAGTGCTCTCTTCACTGTGCCACCTAGCTGCCCCAAGATGATATAATTGTGATGTGAATATGAATCCTATCATTAAGCTGTGAAGTAAGTTATATATTGGTAAACAAAGATTTAGACCTCATTGGATGTTGTGGTTTTGATTTTTCTCAATTTAGGAAATGAGCAAATTGAACTAAATGATCTCTAAGTTTCCTTTTGTCTTTAAAAATGTATGAATATATTATTTTACTTCTTGTGAACAGCTTGGATTATGGAAAAGATTATGGAAAAGAAACTGGATATGAAGTCATGAGACTTGGATTTTTGGTCCGTTCTTGCCACTCAATAGCTGTGTGACATTGACTAGGTCTCTTCAATAATAATAGTTTTTACTATCTGTCTCTCGGGGTCAATATGAGTATAAAATGAGATAATATATGTAAAAACTATTTTTAAAAGTTATACAAATATAAGTTATTATTAAAAAGATCTGATAGCACTAATTTTGATAGGCAGTTGCCTAGCTATTTGTAAGGGGTTAAATTGTTTGATAGGTTTGAAAAGAGTTAATTCTATTAATTAATTCTTAATAAATTAATAACTTTTAATTAGTTCTTAATTAAAAATAAGTATTTTGGCTAATCAACTTTCTCCCTTCAATTCAATTTGTACTATCAATCAATTAGTTACATAAGAGTACACTTTATTAGGCAGCTGGAAATTTAATTCTAGCTATACTTAAGTTATATACTCACGCTTGCTGTAGACCTTTGGAAAATATAGGAGGGGGATAGGATATGGTATCTTTCCTTGAGAAATTTACAGTTTAGTTGAAACTTCAACTCATTCCTATTGAAAACAGCACAGGTCCCTAATGTGTAAAATTCCAAATTCATGAGTCTTTACCTTACCCCAGGATGATGTTGACTTTGGAAACAAGCAAAACAGTGCACTCAGCTCTGGAAATGGTTATTCAAGCCAGTTGTGCTAGTATTAAAACACATCAGATCACAAGGCGAGAATTGGCTACATTCTCAGCAGTTAGATGAAGTGGTTATTGATGGTATTGGAACACACATAGAAAGAAACCTGTAATTTATGACAGGGCTTAATCAGTTAAAGCCTCATCTTCCATACCCCATGAAGCTGCTCCATGGGCAGAAACCCTTCAAAGAAATACATACTGAAAACAATGAGACTTTGGTTATGAACTTTAAATGGGATGTTCATGACCTAATCATGAAATGATGAGATAATGTGTTCAAATGAATCAAGCTTTAAAATAGCACAAACATATAATTTGATCCAATCCCATTTCTGAGAGTGATGGTCCTTAAGAGGTTTATAAAAAAAAAAATTCTGAAATCATGTGTAAGTTCTTTTGCATGAGGCAGAAGATTTTCTCTTGATATGATGCTACTACTTACCTTGCTCAGCTGTATTTGATCTGTAATTAACAGTTTCCTTTCAATGTCTGCCACAAACAGAAGTGGTCCAAGCTGACATGTGCTGGAAGCCCAGCTTAAGACTGTCTCTGCAGCTGAGCCTTCCCAGAGGTGGAAGGATTGTTCCTGTCATTAAAGGATAGCAGAAGTACTAAGTGTATAATTGGAGTGAGGATAGTGGGAGAAAAAAAGAAGGCTGCACATAAAAAGAAATGTTTGACTCTGTTCTTATTATACTTTTAAACTCTCCTCTCATACATAACCCAGGCTCCTGGTGACCTAGTCTTTATTCCATTAGTTCCAACTTCTTTACTTGGTTTTTCCCCTTCATGTAGTTGCCAAAATAATCCAAGTAATAGCCTGGTGTGGTCATGTCATCCCATTGCTCACAAGTCTTCAGTAGATCTCAATAAGATTTCTGCTAGATCTCAATTACCTTGGCATAATGATCACTATACCTACTCTCAATCAACGATAGTGTCTGTTATCATGTCCTATAGTGGGATCTGTTCTTTTATTCCATTATCAAAGATAACAGGATCATAATTTAGAACTGGAAAGACCTTCAGAGTCATCTTGTCCTATGCCATTTTGCAAATGAGAAAACTAAAGTTCAGAGAAACTACTTGCTCTCCATTTTTTGGGAGGGTCCCAGAACAGCCATTCTTTGTTTCCCTTCTGGATGTATTTCTGACTCTTTGGTTTGTCATTCTGCCCGCAAGCCAATCCCTTCACTTCCTACTTCCACCTATTCTATTTTTCAGTTCCCTTTTACAAGTTTCCCTCCCCCATTAGGATGTTAGCTCCTGGAAAGCAAGGGTTATTTTTCTTTTTACTTATATTTTTATTTCTAGCCCTTAGCAGAATGCCTGGCATATAGAAAGTACTTAATAAATGCTTGTAACCTTGTTAACTTGTCCGTGATCATCCAGTTAGTAAATGGAGTTTGAACCCAGAAACCAGATGTTCTAAACTCCAAATAGATCACTTCAAAAATTGTTTAATCCCATGAAAATTTCCCCACTGAACTGTAATTTGGGGCATTTAGAGGCAACTGTAAGAGAGAATGAGGCATAATGGGAAAAGAGCTGAGTCAAGGAGAACCAGATTGAACACCTTATTGGTTGGATTGGTTGTATTATTTGGGATATTTATCCTTTTGGTGCTCTGAACTGTAAGTTGCGGAATACTTGTATATGTGCATCAGGAAAGGCAGTTTCCTTACTAGAGATTCCTGTACTGTTAAAACCACAAGTGGTGAACAGTAGCAAAAAAGATGCCCTTCGTTACAGAGTTCCAACTTCATTTAATCAAATCACAGAAAGGCAGGATCTCAGGGTTGGAAGGAACCTCAGGGATCATTTATTCCAGCTTCTGCCTATCCAACAATCCTTTCTCTGCTGTCCTTGACATAGTGCTAAACCAGACTTTGCTTGATGCCCTTCCTTGCTGAAGGACTCATTACTTTCCTAGGCCTATCATTAAACTTTGGAGAATCTCTAATTGTTAGGAAGTTTTCCTTATATGTGGCTTAAATCTGCCACTCTAAAAGTAATATCTGACTATTTCTTGCCACTCCCCTTTGCTCTTTTTCTTCCTCTTCTCATTTAACATGCTTCAGAAACCCATGACCCCATTTAGCTTCTCCACTATCTTACAGTCTTCTTTGAAAAGAGTCAAATAGCCGTGTTGATGGACAGAGTTCAAATGACTTTTCCAAGGATACTCTATTCATCAGGCTGAAGGTTGAAACTAGAGCTTGGATTTCTTACCCAGTAAAGTGTTCTTTCTATGAGATTGCTTTGCCTCCACTGATCACATTAGGACTTATAACTAGGCCATTTGCTTAATACAGAATTGCCCTTTTTTTTTTTTAATCAAACCTGTGATTTACTATAAGTTCAGTGATATGAGGAATTCCTTGACTGGAAACTTCTGCTATCAATACATATTGGCCACTCATCTGTACCTTATATTTTTAGGACATTGTCCATCATCATTTGCCTATCATTAAACATCTAGTATATGTAACAAGCAGAAATTGAACTCGTTTCCAAGGTCAGGACTTTTTTGCTCCTCTTAGATCCACTTCAAAAGAAAAAAAGCTATCAATTCATTTAATTGTTTGACAATATGTTATATTGAATAGACATATTTAATGATTAACTGACTAGCATTATAGTTCTTCTCTAATATGGGTTCCACAGGTTCCATTTTCTACCCTTCTACTTTTCTATATGGGTATATATTGCCCCTGATATGCTAGCCACCAGATCCTTAACTCCCATAGGGTGCAAGTCATTAAGGCTACTGGTTTGAACAAGCAAAGTTTTTAAAGTATTCTTTACCATTTTATAGTTTTATTTCTTATTCATTAAGTATTTGTGGTTAAACATTTCATAAAACAGAGGTACTCCAGGGTTTCCCATCTCAGCTTCATTGGTTTAATGACTTTTCACCTATTAAAGAACTCATATTTTCTTTGTCTCCTTTGCCTAATAGATAATTAAGGAAAAAAGTAAATGTTCTTCTGTCATAGCTCTTGAAAACTTAATATTTTTCCTTTCAGTTTTCCAGTCTTGTCCTCTTGTAATCTTACGTTCTTCAATCCATACTCTTACCTAGTGACCTGGGCTGGTTCCTGCTTTTGTGGAATACTCAATTGCCACATAGCCCTTTATTTGCTGGAGAAATAGTCAATATTTCCTCTTTAACACAGAATTACACAAAACTTCATTAGGAGGAAAAAGATATAAAAGGATAAATGCAAACCTTTAGTTCAAACTGAATTGGTTGTTTTTTGGCCCTGGGCATGTAGGCCAAAGCCTCATCTTATTACTACTCATAAATATAGAAGTCTGTGTCTTGATGATAGCATTATATTATCCCATTTAAATCAAAATATTTTCTGGAAGTCACTATGCTGCATCATAGTGAAGGATACTTTTAAAATCAAAGTCATTGGTCAATGCTTCATGAAAATATCTATCATTTCCAGATTCTATGTCACTTCTTCATGTTTGGTTTATGATTCATATGGTACCTAGTTGGTGAGAGATAGTGGGGCTTAGTGGAATAGAGAGCTGAATGCAAATCCGGAAAGATGAGGAATCAAATCCTATATCTGGCATGAACTGGCTATAGAACCCTGATCAAATTACTCAACCTTTTAAGGTTCTAGGCAACTCTTGAAGATTACAGATTGCAGAGTACTGACAAGTTGTAGGTACTGACCTACAATGGTGGAGAAAATTTTCTATGGGGATTCTATATTCAATGAAATCAGTCTATTGTTTATACCTAGTTGGTTGATAAAAGGCTTTTCTTATAACACTCATAAAATTGAGTTTCAGATCTTGTCTCTGTCTTTCAGATCCAGTTCTTACCTTTTATATTAGTTCATAAATGCTGTATTTCAAATTACAAAACCCCCTGATATTGTGCTAAGGCAGATGTTTATCCCATTTGACCAAGGTTGTATTTCTAAAAGTGAAGTAAAGAGTTAAATAATTACCTTATGAACATGATCTTTGTAGTGAATTAACTGGGAGAATTCTGACCATAATGATTTTCCATTATTAAATTTGTCCAGACAATTGGTTACCCAAAGAAAGCAGAGTCTTATAGCAAAGTGTTATGGACACTCATATTTAAAATGCTCAGTTTTGTTGTTAATGAGTAAAAACACATAAATAGCAAAATATTTATAACAATTCAAGAAAACTAATTCATTCTGGATGCCTCAATAGTTCCTTGTCATTTTTCAGTATCCTTTTAAAATAGCATTTTTCTTCTTTTGCTAGTGCTCTATTTTGTGCCCATAATTGCCTTTGGGAAAGAAGAAAATTTTAGATTTAATTTCCAAGTGTAAATGAAATGGACCAGAAGTGTGAGCTTACAGGCATTGGAAATTTCTCTAATAAGACTTTCTGCACTGTTGAATTCAACCCAAGATTATTTGCTTTAAGAAATGTTAAGTAAAATTGTTAACTGCTCAGTTATTGAATACTAACATATTTTCATGTTTCTATTTTACTTTATATGGCTGGAACAAAATTGCAGTATGTTAGTCTCCAAGGAACCATAAAAAAGTATTTCTCAGAAAGTCATTCCCATGCACCAAATTTAAATGAATTTCAATGCAAATAAAGTTGGGGCAAAGAATGAAAAACCACCATGGGACCGGCACTGTGTTACGCTGTGCTCAACAAGAGAGGATCTCAACACTCTGCAAATTTTGATTACTCATTTGCAAATAAGTAATTTGGTCATTAACACAGAAATTAATTTATTCATCAAAACAAAATCAGGACTGTTATTGTTAAAAAATAATTTCATTGATATCTTCTCTTTCTTACATCATCACAGTTATGCCAAGAATCCCTCCCAGAGAACCCTTTCATGAAATAAATTGTGGGGTTTTTTGAGAGAAAAAAATAGGCCCAATTGATTGATACATTGAAAATGTCTGCAAATATATAATGTATAATATCTGTGGAAATCCCACCTCCATGGAGGGGTCCATTGGGACTTTCTTCTCATGTCTCTTCATTTGAGTGCTGCTCGATCTTTATAATTCTGTTGCATTTATATTTGATTTTTTGGTGTGTAGTCATTGTTTTCATTTGCATTATTGTCATTGCTGTGCATATTATTAATAGCTCTCATTACTTCACTTAGCATCAGTCAATATAGATTTTAACATGCTTCTCTGTATTCATCATATTCAACATTTGTAACAGAAAAGTAATATTATATCATTTTTTTTAACCACAATATGTTTATCCATTCTCCAATACATGGGCATCTACTTTGTTTCCAGTTTTTAGCTATCAAAAAAGTGCTGTTATAAATATTTAGGAGAAGATGGGGACTTTCTTTTTATCAATAGCTTCCTTGAAGAATGAGCCTTTTGGGGAAGTCTCTGGTTCAGAGGGAATGGACATTTTAGTGCCTTTATTTGCATACTTCCAAATTCTTTTCAAAAATGGTTGAACCATTTCATACTTAACCAACAATGTATTAATTTGCCATTCATTTGATGATTATATTTTTTTGATCATTTTGCCAATTTGAAAAGCGTATAGTGAAAATTTATAGTTGTTTTGATTTTAACTTCTCTTATTATTAGTGATTCAGAGCATTCATTCGTATGGTTGTGAATATTTTGCAATTCTTTTGCATAGTGTTGGTTCATATCCTTTGACCACTAATGTTTTGGGGAATAAACACATCTACGAACACAAATACCTCTGTGTGTGTGTTTGTGTGTGTGTGTGTGTGTGTGTGTGTATGTGTTAACTAACTGTGTGATCTTGGGAAAAGTATTTACCTCCCTGAACTTTAAGTTTCTCATTTACAAAAATTAGACAATTCATTTAAATAATATTTAAATTTCCTTCTAGCTCTAGAATTCATAATATTTATCTAGAAACACACACATATTTTATATGTGTATAATATACACACAAATATATATATCTTTACTTTAAGGCTCTATGATTTAACTTAATCTTTCTGAGAATCACTTTCATCATTCTGTCTCAAGTGTTATATGGAGAAAATATAAATTTCAAGATATCATATAAGTGTGCATTTGGACATTGTTTTAACGTTATTATTTTTGTCACTGAGAGTACTCCATTCTTTCTCACAAATGGCAGTTCTCCATACCCTAGTTCAAGGGTGGGGTATCTGCAGCCTCAAGGTCACATATGGTCTTCTAGGTCCTTGTGACTGAGTCCAAGTTTTACAGGACAAATCCTTTTATTAAGAGAATTTGTTCTGTGAAGTTTGGATTCAGTCAAAGGATTGCCATTGAGGACCTAGAGGGCCATATATGTCCTCAGGCCACAAGTTCCCCACCCCTACCCTGGTTTAAGGCTTCATGAGTTGCTGTGGCCCAAAACTTAATCAACCATCAGTCAATTTTAGGAGGATGAGCTTCTCTGGAATGAGAGTATATTGGTCCATTGGGAATAGAGCCTTTCTTTCTACCTGAACCTGTATCCCTTCCAGCTTTATTAGGACCTGCCTGCTCTCGTACTGTGCTTGGATTTAGTTTTAGGCAGCTCAGATCTACTCCATGTCACCTGCTCTAAAATTTGGCAGATTTACCTGATGTATTCCATTTGGAATTTATAATTTTGTTTGGTTTCATCCCTGATATTATGAACTTTAAGTAGAGTACCAAAAAATATGGCAACCATTGTTGTTTTTGGTTCTAGGTTTGGAAGATTTTGTCAGGGATCCCCTGATGGTGGTCTGTGGAAAATGCATCCCTGTTGGAGTTCTATTCTAGCCCCCAAGATACTGTCTCAGTGTTGTTCTAACATTCTAAAAGTGTCCATCTCTTTTATGCCTACACATTGCCAGGCTCTGAGAAATCCCAAGCTACTTCACATAATCCACTAATTAAAATAGGACTAACATAGATCAGGTTAAAAGAAAGTTTTGTATGCTTAGAAAACACTTGCTGTATATAAAAAAAATATTTTAAAAAATTGGTTAAAAATAAAAAAAAAACTAATACAGTAGATTTTATTTTATATCAAATAGACTCAAGCAGAATGTCAGTTTGCTTTTCTGGGAGAATGTTAGCCCCTTTGAGTATAGGTTCCTATCTCCAGTACCTTATACATAGTAATTACTTAATTTGTACTGAACTGAAAAGAACATGGAAAACCAAGTTATTTGGGAGAATTCCTTTTTGTTTTGTTTGTAGGGGAATACATAACGACTCTGATCTTTTGCCAGTCATTTTAACCTCTACACTTTCTTCTGTTTGCCATGTATTCTCATGGTTTAGAGACTGTTTTAGTTTCACAGCGGTGGAAGTTGTTTATTATCCTGCTGTGCTTTTTGTGTGAGTCCCTTGTGTGATCTTTGAAGTACTGGAAGTCAATGAACCATGAGGACACTCAGGAGCATCTCCTTTGAAACTGCTTGGGACCTCTACTTTCCTCAGGTCTTAAAGCTGAGTAGCTCAGGGCCTGCTATTGATTTTCACTTCCATTCATAACAAAGGCTTCTGTTGATAAAGAGGCACTGCAATGTTTGATATAAAACATGAATACATTGACTGTATGTCTATGATTTAATTTGTTCGGCCAACTAATTACAAACTTAATTGAAAACTCATTATTTTTTCTACAAAATATTGTGAATTGTATTCTTCCTTCAGATAATAGGCAATGAAATGGAGAGAAATCTGCAATCCTTGTAACAAAAAGAATACAACAATAATACCTCACATTTCTCTGTCACCTTGTCCGTATGTTTTTATATGCGTTAATTCATTTCAGAAGAGGTCGTGTGACACTGGGGTAAAGTACTTGACTTGAAATCAGGAAAAGCAGGGGTCAAATCTTACATGTCATGATTACTAGATGTGGGAGCCCTGAGTAAATCAATTAGCTCTCATTGAATGCTCCAGACAGCTAAGTAAAACTCATCTACTGAGTCACATTCAGTTTCCATTTGTTTAAAGAGGGAGTGCCCCAAAAGGGTCACCATAGATAGATGTTTCCTGAAACTCATTTCGTCCCCAAATGAAGCAAATTTACTGCTTCCCTACTGCTTCTAGGATAAAACACTTACTTGAGAACCTTTGGAAGTTCCTCATGGCCTTCCTTTTGAGAATAATTTCATGTTTTACTCCTTCACATAAGCTACATCAAGCCAAACTGGCCAATTTATTTGCTCTTCTGTCTCCTACCTCCATGACTTTGTATGGACTGTCCACCAGTTTTGGAATGCAGTTGCTCCTCACCTGTGCCTAGTAGACTGACTGCCTAGCCTTATTCAAGGATTGGCTTATATGTCGCCTCTTATAGGAAATGTTTCCTGATAATAGTAATGATAACAGCTAACATTTATATGGTGCCCACTATGTGTCAGGCTCTGTGCAAAGTGCTTTACAATGATTATGTCACAACAACCCTGAAGGTAGGTACTATTATTATCCCCATTTTACAGGGAGGGAAACTGAGGCAAATAGCAGCTTAGTGACTTGATCCGGGTCAGTATGTGTTTGAGACTGGTTTTCAACTCAGTTCTTCTATTGCACTACCTTGCTGTCTATAGAACACTAGTGTTCTTTACTTCCTCCAATTATGCTATGTGTATTTATTTGTCTCTATATCATATGCCTTCAGTGGAATATAAGCTCCTTGACAGTAGGAATTCTGTAGCTATGGATATGTGAGAATATCTCTGTGTTCTACTGTTTAACACAGTGCCTTTTATAAAGGATGTCGCAAAAGTCTTCATTCGGTTTTAAGCTATGAAAACTACTAAAACTTACATTTGCACCGAGAGTTTTGTGATGCCCTGTGTAGTAGTTATTTAATAAATGATTGTCGGATTGATTCAGAATTACTGAAGTTTGCCCTGTTGGGCCAAAGGTGACAATAATGGCCTGGGAAACTTTATGGGAGAAGTAGAGAGTCCAAGATCAAAGATTCCTGATTTAGTGAGCTATGCAGTAGAGATATTAAAATATGAGTTGAGAGTAGCTAAAGAATCAAATCAGAACAACTAGACAAAGGGAACAATGAGTTATTTGCCTATAGGTGAAGAGATAAAGAGAGTCATAATAAGAAAATTCAAAAAAATGGGAGGCTTTGAGATCTGAGCTTAAGAATATAAGGCTTTATGGAGAATCTTTTCATGATCCAAGCAATCAGGGAAGAATTCAGATCCGGCAGCAAACTTAATATGACTTGAAAGGGGCAATGTAGGATGCAGAGATTTCCTTGAGGAAACAGTTGAAATAATTTAAGTTTGGGATGACCAGACTCTGCACTAAGGTTGTAGAAACAGAGGCAGAGAAGGATGGACATCATTTACTGAACTGCTTAATAAAAGAGTAAATAAACTAATTTGCATTTCTTTAATTACTTGTGATTTGGAGCTTTTCTTCTGGTTATTTGTTGTTTCAATTTCTCCCCTTGGAAACTGCGTATTGACACTTAGTTTTTGACATGAAATCTGTAGGGATTTATTTTGCTTCATATTTGTTACAGGGTCTCCTCCATCTATCCAAGTGATGTGGAGTGATGGTGGTGAGGAGAAAATATGAATAGCTATTAAGTGAAAAAACATTTTAAAAGAGTTTGAGCTGCTTGACAAAGATGTTATCTTCACATGTAGTACTTAGATCACATAGCATAAAATTCTCAAGCTTGAACTGACCTTAGTCTTCATCTAATCCAGTGGTTCTCAACCTTCCTAATACTGCGACCCTCTAACACAGTTCCTCATGTGGTGACCCCCAACCATAAAATTATTTTCGTTGCTACTTCATAACTGTAATTTTGCTACTGTTATGAATTGTAATGTAAATATCTGATATGCAGGATGTATTTTCATTGTTACAAATTGAAGGTAACCCACAGGTTTCGAACCATTAATCCAATACTCTCATATTATAGACCACCTAAGGAAAGTACACAGAATTAAGATGTGGTCAGCAGCATTAGATGCTGCAGAGACATCAAGGACAATGAGAACTGAAAAAAAAGGAAAGAATTTAGAAAGTAGGGAATGGCAGGTGAAGAGATGGGAAGAAAAATACATCATATTGTATGTACCTAATAGATAAAGTAGAGGTGTCTTGTCTAATGGATAGGTCTTTAAAAAAAAATTGAGTCTGAAGGTAAGAGAATGGATAGAAGCTGGGTGTGTAGAATGTCCAAGAGGATAATCTTCTTCTTGTTTTTTAGGATTTAGGAGATCTGAGTTTGTTTGTTTCTTTTTCCAGATAGATGATAAGGAGTCAATGAAACTAAATTCAGAATGTAAGTGTGGAGTCTGTCCCTCCCACAGGCATCAGTCTTGAATAACCATTCTGTCCATGATGAGGAGAATCTTATGCATGCCTTTTTCTCTAAGCAAGGAAGGAAAATGGTAGTAAGTGATAATATTCTCATAATCATGACATTTGTAAACACATCAATTCAGAAGTTTTTAGTGAAGGGACTGCAGCTACTGTTCATCTGAAGTTTCAGGGGCATGAAGTTGACTACTCTTCTCCAGTCTTTTTTAAAGGTTTTAGTTGTTTTGACATTGTAAATTCGACTGGGTATAGTAAAGGAAGAGCACTGGCAATTGTGTTGAGTATTTGGGTGTTTTTGAGTCAGTGTGGCATAGGAGGAATAATGGAATAGTAAGATAGAGGGCAGGGATAAGGGGTAAAGGGGAGGGTTCAGAACTTAATTCTGCTCCATTATTATAGATCAGACAGCTTTACCTTAGGAGTTGATGTCTTCCATTGTGTTCTTTGGGTAGCTAGGTGGCACAAAGAATAGAATACCCTTCCTGGAGTTAGGAAGACTCATCTTCCTGAGTTCAAATCTGGCCTCAGACACTAGCTGTGTGACCCTGGGCAAGTCACTTAACACTGTTTATCTCAGTTTCCTCATCTGTAAAATGAGCTGGAGAGGGAAATCACAAACCACTCCAGTATCTTTGCCAAGACAACCCCAAAAATGTACATGAAGAATTAGAAATGACTGAATAACAAAAACAACTTTAATCTTCACTTTCTCTAGTTTTAATAACCATGTATCTTGTGCACTACCTGTTGAGCTCAGATGCTAGGTTCCAAGAGACATGCTATCTAACTCTGTAAGAATACAACTCATATCTTTTTGTTAGTTGTCTAATACTGTCTTTTCACATCTGGTTGGAGGATAAGCAGTCACCTGATCAATGTGATTTATAAGAATTTACTCAAAAGTCAAGGCTGTCTAAAGTTCTCATCATTAGAGATACATTCCTTAAGAGTCAATCAATAGGGCTCTTTGAAAAAAATGTAAATATTTTAATTATGCCAACTTGTAGATAAATTTATCAGAGATGGTAAGTCAATCACCTCAAAGCAATTAGAAGGATTTAGATAAAAGAGAACTAAGTTTTGATGGAATGTGAAGAAAGGGCACTTCCTAACATGATCATTCCATTGGATTTACTGAAAGAATTGAAGTCTGCATGAAATGTTCTAGGCAAAGGGGTGATATGAGCGTGTACAGTTCATATAAAGGAAGGTTAGGTTTCAAAGGATAAGGAGATAAAGAAAAAGAAGATGGAAATTCCTTAAAGTACTTCTACTTTAGAATTTTGTCCAGGTCTAGCATTGTATATGCTGACTTTCATACCCCTCCAAGATCTGGTCCCAGTTTACTTTTGTAACTTCTTGTCTATCTACTCCCCTTTACTCCTCTTTATTATATGTATTTGCATAAATACCTTTCCTACACTAACAACCTACAAGCTCCTTAATATCAGGAACTACATCTTTTTTTGCTTATTATTATCCTTTGTGTTACATTTTGTAGTCTCTCAAATATTTGAATGAATGAAAAATGATTTTGGAAATTCAGCTTTGCATATTCTATCTTGGGCAAAAAGTTCCAGCAACTTTTATTTTAGATTTAAATTTTTTTTTTATTTTTAACTTGCCATATCATCAACATTTTTGTCTAGGTTGCTTGGATACTAATATTTTCTTTCTTCCTTTATGAAGAGATTTTAGCAATGCCTTAGAAACAATTTGTTCAACCTTTTTTTAAAAAAAAATTTCTCCTGGATGGAAGAAATAGACAGAAACACAGTCATTTCAATTTCCTAACTATATCAAAACAGTTTGAATATAATAGTTGGGGCTGTGAGACCTTAGATGCGTTACCCCAGATTCATATAATGTTAGGTCCCTTAGCAGACAGTCTAAACTGATGAAAGGAGTACTAGGCTTGGAATCAGAGGAAATTTAGCTATGAATCCTACCTCTAGCTACTAGCAGGAAGACCCTAGAAAAGGCATTTCAGTTAGCTGAACCCTAGTTTCCTTGTTTTAAAAATGGAGAAAATGATATTTATGCTACCTATCTCAGAGGATTAATGCACTTAATGAGCTTTGCAAATCTTGAAATTCTATGTAAATATGAGTTATCATATAGTCCTACCCTGTCATTTTACAAATGAAGAAATAGATCCAAAGAGTATCTTGTCAAGGTCATAGAGTTAGTGGCAGATCCAGGTTGAAAACCTTGGTCTCCTGACTCCTAATTCAGATCTGGCTTTCTTATACCATACTGTTTTTTAGATATACACTCCAGTTACATCACCTTCTTTCCTCTTTAGCTATTTTCGTTTCCCTATCTTCCATGCCCCTTACATTTCTCTAGAAGAATGATGTAACTTCTTGAAGACGGGGGACAATGAGGTGATATGTTGGATAGAGTGCTGTGCCTGAAGTCAGGAAGAAGTTCAACTATGATTTCAATGACTTAATTTGGGCAAGTCACTTACCCTCTATTTGCTTTAGTTTCCTCAACTGTAAACAGGGAATAATACTAGCACCTACCTCTCAGCTTTGTGAGGATCAAATGAGAGAATATTTGCAAAATGCTTAGCACATGCATGGCACACACTAGGCATTATATAAATGATCTTGTTTATTATTAAGACAGTTAGGTGGCGCAGCAAATAGAGAGCCAGGCCTGGAAGATCTGAATTCTAATCCAGCCTCAGATTAATAATAATAATAATAATAATAATAATAATAATAATAATAATAATAATAATAATAATCCAGCCTTGGCTGTGTGACCCAAGGAAAGTCGCATAACCTCTGTTTACTTCAGTTTCCTCAACTGTGAAATGGATCAGGTAAAACTTACTCAGGGATGTATAAGTAGATGCAATGATGCTGAAATTGGCTGAGTTATGGGCAGGGTATAGGGAAATGTTCAGAATGAGTACAGAAACATCTTACCTCTCATGTGGTATTAATCCCTGGCAATGTTGCATTTCAATGTCATAACCTCTTCAAATGTTCCGAAGTTGTTTTGAAATTATGTTGGAGCCCCTTTATCCCTCTGAAGGGATCCTTCTAAGATTTAAAGTCATTCTTCACTGGCTATGTAGTGGCAGAAGTCTTTCCAAATTCTCCCCTCATAGTGTGAGGATCAGAAGATGAAAAAAATTGATGCATGAGGATTGAACTAATACCTAGTAACTAGACGAGCAAAACAATTGGGAAAGTGAGCCAAAATGAATGTAGTAAGAAAAACAAAGCAGGAGAGATGAGACAGAGCATTGTAAAACTGGTAATCATAACCCCTATCATAATGAGAAATGATAGGTCAAGAGATAGAGTTTTGAAAAGGTCTCATTTTATTACTTTACAGACTGAAGTCTGTGCCCAGCCCTATGCCTTATACATACTATACCCTCATGATTGCTTGGTAAGCTGCTCATTTGAGAGGTGCTGGGCTATAGTTATGGAATAATGGATATATTGACAGACAAGGATAAATTGCTGATTTACTGAATTGCTATAAAGGAAGGTTAATCATTACAAGAAAGACATATGTTGCCAGATACAGTCAATTTATGGATTTATTGAATTTGCCTAAGGAATGGTTCATTGGGAAGTGACTGAAAACATCAACCAATCTTTAAAAAATAGCAGAATTGGAATATTGATCAGTCAGATCTAAACGATTGTGTTGCTTTGTCTAGAAGGTAATGACTGTTGAAGTGGAGGTGGATTGTTTGTGGTGGCTATAATTTTAAAATATATTCATCTAATTCATAGCTAAAGGTTGAAGAGAGAGAGCTCGCAGCAAACAGAAAACTCATTTATTATAACAAATCAGTGCACTAACTGCCACTAAGCCAAAACATATTACACAGAAACTGAATGGACAAACACCAGACCTCCCCCAATTGCTCTATTTCATATAGGCTTCTCAACTGAGACAAAATGTTGGATTAAGGAAGTTGTTGCCATCTGCTCTCAGCATAAAGACCTTTCCAGTCATTTAATTATTTTTAAATGTGCTTAAGTGAAAATGTAAGATAAACATAGATTGAAAAGTGTGAGGATTGGATGACAAAAATGAAATTACATGTGTTTTATATTTGTATTAATAGCTGCTTCACAAATATTGTGCCTTGCTATGCTTAAAGAAAAAAAAATGTGTTTGCTGTTAAATTTCAATTGGAGATTCACCAGCATTGTGGAACAAAAGAAACCACATGTAAAAAGGTTAAGTGAGCCAGGAAATCCCAAGTGAGAGAGGTTCTATTTCTGACATAGCCCTATAATTGTAAATGAAAATTTTAAATATGTGGATTCTTCATGAGCTGTGCTAATTGCTTATTAGCCTCTGGGCTCATTTAAAAGTACCATAAGAAAGTGGGCAGCTCTTACCAACACAGTTTACAATGCAAAGGTAATAGGAGATGCATTAACAATGCACAAACTCCCATAATGAAACATAACAATTTTAAAAGCAAAGATGATATGCTGAATGAGGTGTGGAATTAAGAGAAAGAAAACAGGCCAGATACATTCATATTCTTTTATGGACTCTGGGTCTACTGGGGAATAATGATATACTTTTTAGACCATAAATAAAGCCTTGGAGGAGGGAAATAAACTAGGAAGATAATTGCAAGTTTTTACTTTCTTCAAATAAAACTAACATTACATAAGTCAATATGTTATCAAAACATTACATTCCAGGTCCTGATAGACACAGTGAATACAAAGACAAAATCAAAACAATTCCTGCCCTCAAGAAATTTATATTGAGTGAATGAGGGGGTATGACATGTACCCCTGCAAGTAAGTAAAAAAATAATTAAAAAAAAAAAGAAGAAAGGGCTAATAATTGTGGGGGAAAGGAAGTGCTTGGGAGGGGTGATACTGTATTAGAACTTTGGTGCTTTAAAGGAGGTTAGAGCATGCCAGCTTAGGAACAACCTTTACTTATGTCTCAGGTGGGAAACAGAATTTGTGTGCTGGCACTGAACAGTGGGAACGCCAGTTTCATGGTAGCAGAGAATACATAAAGGGAAGGAGTATGAAATAAGATCAGTGCCAGTATGCAAGAGACGGCTTGGTGGTCCAAGTGCTAGACTTGGCGTGTTAAAATTATATTTTGTCCTGGCTCTTTGTCTATTCCCCCCACCTCATACTGTTCTGAACAATATAGTGAATTTATAAGTAGCCAACAGAAAGTATCAATAGTAGAAAGTAAAATGGCCAAAGGGGAACCTATAAGTCATGTTCCAACTGTCCCAAAGATCAAAGGAGCATAATTTATAAATTGTATCATATAATAAGCAAAAATCATATCCTGGTAATATGTGCTAAATCATAGTAAGCCATCTAGGCCTTATCGTCAGAGCTTTTTGGTCCTATGATACGTAAATTTCATATGAGTTTTAGACATCTGCAATAAGACCAGCAGAAGACAAAATGGTGTGATAACTCAGATGATGTGGATGTGTTAACTTTAAAGTTTTACAGAGAGTTTGCGTATATCAATGAACTAACCCTAAGTGGCATGTATAAGAGTTGGTCTGTCTCCCACAAAACATTATGAAAATAAGACCCCAAATTCCTGCTCCCCCCATTCTTGTCCTCTTCCATCCTAATTAAGTACACACTGCCAAGTGTTTCTGACTCTAATCCATGGTTACATGAATGATTCTCTGCCTCTCCTTCTTCCAATCCTTTTCCTCACTTAACACTGATTGATAAATCTATCTATATATAGTTTATTGTCATGTTCAATTACTAAGGTTATATTATTATGTGACATGTATGTATATATAAGTATAAACCCATCTATATATGTATATATACTACATACATGTATACATACATATATGTATATATGTGTATGTGTGTTTATATATCACATATATAATATTTAAGAGAGATTTTCTCTATAGAAAAAACTTTTGAAAAAATCTTAATGTAAATGAGTGTGAAGAATAAATGATATTGTATCATGCCATTCATGGATCCTTGCTTATTAAGTTAATTTTTCCCCCCATAATTCATAGAAATTTTACAAAATGCACAGGGTTAGTATTTAAACACATGTGGTTCACTTTTTGTAGTAATCATTTCCCCACTTGAGGGACTGTATGTGTGATTTGATTTTCAGTAGTGGAGCTAAGTGGAGTCTGCAGACTTTGCCACTATCCTTACAAGTGGTATAGTTGGCAGGATAGTCTGCACACCCCCTGCCCCAAATCTTGTGTCCTTACACTTGGGTGTCCTCTTTTCCTGTGTCAGCCATTTAGACTATCCATATCTGATGGTACAAAGTCAAATGACATGTCCAAACCTTAATTATATTGAGAAAGAATTATCCTTCTTTGTTCAGTTATCTGCCCAAGGAAGAGGCAACGTAGTATAGTAGAAAGAGCCCAAGTTTATTACTCATCAGGGGAGACCTGAGTTTGAACTCTATCTCTAATATTTACTCTTGGGCAAGTTAATCCATTTATTTGAGCCTCAGTTTCCTTATCTGTAAAATGGGGATAATAATACTGATACAACACATTTTGGAGGATTGAAGAAAGCACCCTGTGAATGTTATAGAGTTATAGTTGTTGCTCTTTGTTTAGTTTTGTGACCAAAAGTTTATTTCCTCATTTATGATATAGGAATCTTAACTCCTAATATGTGCCTCTCAGGGTCATTATGGTGATTACATGGAATAATGTGTCTACAAAGTGCTTTTTAAATCTTAAAGTGATGTGGCGATATTGGCTATTGTTATTATGTATGAAAAATGTGGCATTGGAAGTGGTGTGGCTAAGCTTATATTGAGAGGCATAGAGATCTACTCTGCCTGAAACAAATACTCAAGCTGCATAACAAAACTCTAACTAAATCCAACATTTTTTTTTGAAGTATGTACTCAAAGAAGATTAATGTGGACTAATGGTGAGAAAGCCAGCTTCAGAGTCAGTGTTGGTTAAGTTCCAGTTCTGAATCATTTCCTGTTTTGTAACTTGGGGCAAATCACTTTTTAACTCCTTAGTGTTCTAGGCAACTTTTCAAGACTATAAATTGCAGAATAGTTGTAAATATGTATTTGTTCTCATCATTAGGAATAAATATTAGGATCTGACAAATAATGATTGTGGGACTCTGGGTAAGCTCTCAATGCTTCAGGCAGCTCTCTAACACTGAATTAAAGAGGAGTTGCTCACCATCGTTGCAAGTGGGAATTTCTTCACTGATAGAATCATATCCAAATGAAGCCCTGGGATAGAAAAAAATATCCAAAGAGCTACTACAGGGAAGTCACTAAGAAAATGGCTAATATGCAGTGACATTTTGCCATGCAGCAGTGACATGTAGTAGAAAATAATTTGCCAATGGTGGAATTGATTTTTACTGACTAGCATTGAATGAATGCTGACTCTTAGTACTTCATTTTAAAAATAATATTTTATTTTTTTCAAATTTCCTGTAAAAACAGTTTTTAACATTCATCTTTTAAAAAGTTGAGTTCCAAATTCTCTTCTTCTCAGCCCACCTCATTGAGAAGGCCAGCAATTTGACACAAGTTATACATGCACAGTCATGCAAAACAGACTTCTTTTTAGTTACCATCCTTTCATAGTCACTCACATCTGTGTCCTTTTTCTATGTATAATCCTTCTAACTGCTCTAATAATAATGAAATTCTTAGGAGTTATAAGGTCCATCTTCCCATGTAGGAATGTAAACAGTTTAACATTATTGAATACTTTTCGATTTCTCTTTTCTGTTTACCTCTCTACTGTTTTCTTGAGTTTTGTATTTGAAAGTCAAATTTTCTATTTGGCTCTAGTCTTTTTAGTCTTTCTAGTCCTCTATTTAGTTAAATATCCATTTCCCCCCAAAGGATTACACTCAGCTAGGTAGGTGATTCTTACTTGTAATCCCAGCTCCTTTGCCTTGTGGAATATCATATTTCAAGCTCTTTGGTCCTTTAATGTAGAAGCTGACTAAATCTTGTGTTATTCTGACCATGGCTCCCTGACACATGAATTGTTTCTTTCTGGCTGCTTGCAGTATTTTCTCCTTGACCTAGAAGCTCTGGAATTTAGCTATTATATTTCTGGGAGTTTTCATTTGGGGATCTCTTTCAGGAGGTGATGAGGAGGTGAATTCTTTCCATTTCCGTTTTGCCCTCTGCTTTTAGAATATCAGGGCAGTTTTCCTTGATGACTTCTTGAAATATGACGTCTAGACTCCTTTTTTATCATGGATTTCATTTCATTCAATAATTTTTACATTATTTCTCCTCAATCTATTTTCTAGCTCAGTTGTTTTTCCAACCAGATATTTCATACTTTCTACTTTTTAATTTTTAAAATTTTATTTTTTCTTGGTGTTTCATCAAGCTTCCACTTGTTTAATTATATTTTTTTAAAGGAATTGTTTCCTTCAGTGAGCTTTGTAATGCCATGCACGAGCAGCTTCCCAAAAGAATGCGCCTGTGAACAGCTTTTAAGGTTCTGATTACACAGTATAGTGAACACTCTGTTTATTCCATAATAAATCAAGGCAAACATTCACAACAAATCACAATATAATATTCACGACATTACATCTTATCACAGGAAATCACAATATAGTGTTCACAACAGCTTAACATTAGAATGGCCACATAGTTTTCACCAAAGTGGCCACAGTATAGAGAACAAAGAACAAAATAATAGTCATCTGGTTTCCCTAAGGGGGAAACCCTCCTT